>JAVJIF010005142.1:0-149919 GCA_038442645.1 Agave tequilana | reverse complement strand
AAAAAAATTGACTTTAATGGAAAATCCTAATTAAAAAAAATAAGATGGAGAAGTCATTACCCTTCCTTAGCCAAAAAACCATCTCCCAGTTCACTCACAATCCCAAATCTAACTAAAATTTGATAGATATTGGTACCTAGGGACTCATTAAGAGATTAACCAAGGGTGAAAATGTAAGAATCATACTCCTGCAAAACGGTTGTCTAAGGAAAGAGGATTGAGAGGTTAAGCCTCAAAAACTCTATGGTTTGGCATAATTAAGGCCCGAGGCTCATGCCCGGATACCTCCCACTGAGTTTTGCCCTTTTCTTGCCGATTAGTTGGTGGTCTGATTCCTGCAACAACCTCCCCTGGATAGTCGACTAGTTAGGAGTCATCTAAGTCCAAGAACCTTAGAGTAGGCTTGATGGTTGTTTTTTCTTCTTTTGTTTATTTTTTATTCTTTTGATTGTATTGTTAATTGAACATTGTTTGTGGTGTGTTGTATGCAAGAGTGGTTGGGGAATCCATCCACATCTAGACTCGTCAGAAATACCTCTCTGCCTCTACCTTAGAATCCAGTGATGGCCTCATTACAAGATATATTTTACCCCATCCGGACATTACTGCCTTTTTGCATAAAACTCCCAGAAGCAAATGGAAATAATTTTAAGTTACAACCTCAGTTTATAAACACTCTTCTTAAATTCTATGATATGAAATTTGAGGATGCATACTTCTTCATTAGGGAGTTTGAAGAAGTATGCCTAATGTTGCGTATTCCTGATCTAGGAGATGATGCCGTCAGGCTTTCATTCCTTTTCCCCTAAAGGATCTAGCAAAGAAATGGTTGTACAACTTGGCTGTAGACTCAATCACCACATAGGAGAATTTCATCAAGGTCTCCTTGAAGAAATTCTACCCGATTCACAAAACTGCGTTAATCAGAAAGAACCTCATGCAATTCAAACAAGAAATCAATAAGACTTTTTGGAGATACTTTGAACAATTCAAAGATATCCTGGCACAATGTCCTCACCACGGTATAGAGAATAGAGGCAATGCCAGGTTCTTTATGATGGATTAGATTATCAAACAAAAACATTGTTGGAAACCATGTGCAAAGGGGATTCTTGTAGAAAGACGAAAATCAGGGATGGGACCTCTTTGAAGATCTGGCCAAGAAAATCATCCAGTGGGAGCCAAGCTCCGAAAAACCTAGAAACTCACAATCCATAGCTTCTAGTGGTGGGTTCTTATCAATAGAATCGTCTGTCGCTGCAGATGCAAAGATTGTCATGCTCATAAGGAGAATTGATGCATTAGAGACAAAAGAGCCAGCCGTAGCCAAACAGATCAACCCACCACAAATTCACAATCCGGGTTGCACAAACTGCCAAGTACCACACTATGTTTTTGAAGAGTGCCCAATATTCCAAGCTCACCAAGCACCACCGGAACATCTGAATGCGGCCTACACAAGGCCACAAGATAACCCCTACTCGCAAACATGCAATCCTGGATGGAGAAATCACCCAAACTTCTCCTAGAGCCAAAATAATCCCATGAGATCTAACTTTTCCAATAATGGTTATCACTAGCACTAGCAGCTAGCAGTAGCACTGCCCTTCCAATCAAACATCCTCCTCCTCTTTACAAAACCGACCCACCGAAAGAAAACTCAGTGAATTTGAGAAGAGTATGGAGACCTTTTTGAAGACCCATACCGCCTTCATGCAAAACACCAGACAAATGCTGAACAACCATACACAGGCAATTTTTGACTAGAATTCTAAATGATTTAGCTAGCTAGTTCCCTCAGTGAGAGACCTAAGGATACTTTGCCTAGTTAACCGCTAGCCAACCCAAAGAACTATAGTCTGATTTTTTAGGCTTAAGATTCCCAAATTAACCAGTGTAATGTTGCCCACACACTCAGGTCTGGAAAGAAGGTGGATAACCAAGTTTCACAGCCAGTAACTCCAACCCATTCAGTTCTACTTCTACCTCTACATCTACTAGCTTGAGTCCACGTGATTCAGACAAGGACAAAACAGCTGAGAAAGTTCATAAGCCTATAGCAACAGTCCCAAACAGGCTTAGGAATAATAACAAAATTATGCACATGGAGAAGATCCTAGAAATGTTCAATTAGGTCAAGTTGAATATTCCTCTTCTAGACGCTATCCAGCAGGCCCCTACCTATGCTAAATTTCTCAAGGATATGTGCACAAAGAAAAGGAAGGTTAATGTGCCAAAGAAAGTGTTCTTAGCGACAAATATCAGCGAACTCTTGTCTGGTTCCATCCGGTCCAGTACAAAGACCCGGATGCCCTATAATTGCCTACACAATAGGACAAATAGAGATTAGTTGGGCACCCCTTGACCTGGGAGCGAGCATCAACTTGCTTCCTCTCTCTGTGTATCAGCAACTCGGGTTAAGAGAACTGCGTCCAATCCAAGTCACGATTCTGCTTGCTGACCAATCAGTGAAAGTTCCAAGGGAGAAATCACGGATGTCCTTATTTGGGTTGGGGATTTCATCTACCCAGTTGATTTTATTATACTTGAAACCAACCCATATCAAACCCTAGAGCTCAGACTCCTGTCATTTTAGGACGACCATTCATTGCCACTGCTAATGCAATAATCAGTTGCAAGAATGGATCTATGAGATTGACATTTGGAGATATGACAAAGGAGGTCAATGTTTTCAACTTACCTAGAGATTTAGAAGATCAAACTTTTGAGGTTAACTACATTGAAAACTTGACAAGCGAGCATGAGGAGTTTGAAAATAAATTTAAGTTGGAAGATTTTAATCTATATGAAATCGTTGATTCTACTGCGGATTGGGCCTCAAACCCCATTATGCCAACTACTGAAATGGAATTTGCAAACCCCTCCAGTGAGTCCTTCTCTTCCTTAGAATTTAAAGCTTTACCAGAACATCTTAAGTACGCATACTTAGGTAAAAATGATACTTTCCCGATCATAATTGCATCCCATTTGATTAGGAATAGAAGAAGAAAGATTGATGTCTGTTTTGAGGAAAGAAAAGGAAGCAATTGGATGGATCATGAGTGACATCAAGGGGATAAGTCCAGCAATTGCGCAACACCGTGCACATTTAAACGATGACACGACTCCAAAAAAGACCCGTAGCGTAGGCTTAATCCTATTATGCAAGACGCTGTGAAAATGGAAATTCTCAAACTTTTGGATAATGGGATCATTTATTCCATCTTCGATAGCCAATAGGTAAACTGTCCACGCTGTCCTTAAGGAAGCTGGGTTTACAATAGTGGAGAATGAATATAAGGAATTAGTTCAAACATGATTACTAGTAAAAATTTGTGTTTGCATCGATTATCGAAAATTAAACGCTGCCACTTATAAAGACCACTTTCCCTTGCCGTTCATCGATATAATGTTGGAAGGTTTGGTTGACCATGAGTACTACTGCTTCTTGGATGAGTACTCGGATATAATCAGATCCTTATCGCTTTAGAGGATCAAGAGAAGACGATTTACCTGCCCATTTGGAACTTTCGCCTACAGACTTATGCCCTTTGGATTGTACAATGCTCTGGCTACATTCTAATGGTGCATACTAAGTCTCTTTTCTGATATGGTAGAACAATTTTTGGAGGTCTTCATGGATGATTTCTCCATTTATGGACATTCATTTGATCAATATCTTCATCACCTAGAGTTGGTTCTTTAAAGATGTAAGGAGAGGAATCTAGCTCTAAATTGGGAGAAGTGTCACTTCATGGTGAGACAAGGGATTGTCCTCAGACATAAAATTTCAAGAAGGGGGATTGAAGTTGACAAGGCGAAGATCAAAAAGTAATGGCTAAACTTCTTGTCCCCAAATGCATAGGAGACATTCGTTCGTTCTTAGGGCACGGAAGATTTTACCAATGGTTCATCAAGGACTTTAGCAAGATTGCTAGACTCTTGACCAACTTGCTTACTAAGGACGTGCCCTTCATCTTCGACGACAAGTGTTTCTGCTCAAGGCAAAGACTAAAGGAAAAACTCATCTCTGTGCCTATTATTTTAGCTTCAGATTGGACGCAACCATTTGAAATCATGTGCGATGCCTCTAATTTTGCTATCGGCGCTGTCCTAGGGTAGCGTGTTGACAATAAACAGCATATGATTTATTATTCGAGTAGGACCTTGACTAACACCAACAGAGCTACACAACAATCGAGAAGGAATTCTTGGTTGTTGTCTTCATGTTAGAGAAGTTCCGTCCATACTTACTGGGATCCAAGACTATGGTTTTTACAGAACACTCCATATTGAAGCACCTCATGACCAAGAAGGAGGCCAAAGCCTGACTTATTCGATGGATCCTTCTGCTTCAAGAATTCGACATGGAGATCCGTGACTAGAAAGGTGTGAAAAATGTGGTGGTCGACCATTTGTCAAGAATTACTAAACACCTGTAGAACAAACTCCGATCAATGAGAATTTCCTAGATGAGCATATCATTGCCATTTTTAAAGAACCTGATATGCAGATATTGTCAATTATCTGGTCATCGAACAATTACCCGTTAATTGGACAAAGCAGGACAAGTATCGCTTCTTTGCCCGGGTTCGGTACTTCTTCTGGGAAGAACCGTATCTCTTTAAATATTTCCTTAACCAAATCATTCGGCGATGTATGCCAGAGGAGGAACAGAGGAGCGTGCTCAATTTATGCCATAAGCTTGCATGCGGAGGGAGGACACTTCGGTCCCCGCAAAATCGTAGAGAAAGTCTTACAAAGTCAGTTTTACTAGCCCACTTTGTTCAAAGACTCCTTTCATTTTTGCAAGTCATGTGCAAACTGTTAGAAGACTAGGAAGATTTTGAGGCAAAACATGTGCCCCTAAACCCGATTCTCGAAGTCAAAAATTTTGATGTTTGGGCCATCGATTTCATGAGACCATTCCCAAATTCAGTTGGCAACCAGTTCATCTTGGTTGCAGTGGATTATGTCTCTAAATGGATAGAAGCCATGCCTACCAAGACCAACTATAACAAAATGGTTGTCAAATTTCTCAAGGAAAATAACTTCTCCCGTTTCGGTAACCCGCAAGTAATAATTAGTGATAATGGGTCACATTTTTGTAATAGGGTTTTCGAAGTCCTAATGCAAAAATATTCCATCACTCACAAATTATACACCCTGTATCATCCCTAAACGAATGGGCAGGTTAAAGTGAAAAATTGGGAAATCAAGCTCATTTTGAAAAAACGGTAGGACAAAATCGAAAAGAACGGTCGGTCAAATTGATAGATATCTTGTGGGCTTATCAGACTGCTTTTAAAACTGTCCTTGGTATGTCTCCATATAGAATTATATTCGAAAAAGCCTGCCATCTGCCTGTTGAATTAGAACACTGAGCCCTATGGGACATAAAGCAATTAAACTTTGATCTTACTAGAGCCAGTGAACTAAGAAAATTACAGATCTCAGAACTGGAGGAAATACAGAATGAAGCCTATGATAATGCACGAATCACAAAAAGTAAAACAAGAATTTTCACTACCAAATCATCAACCGAAAAAATTTTATCCCTGGCAAAAGGTTCTGCTCTACAATTCGAGGCTCACATCTTCGCGGGTAAGCTAAAAACTCATTGGTCGGGACTGTTCACTATATGTACAGTTTCTCTACATGGTACAATAGTAATTATTGATTCAAAGAGTGGTGAGGAAATGAAAGTCAACAGACAAAAATTAAAACCGTTTCTGACCACCGAACCTGAGTCACAAGATGAAAATGTCATGGGTCTTTTTGACCTATCTTACAAGTGACCATGTCCCACCTCAAACCACAAACAACCAATAAAAAAATTAATAAACAAAAAAATGTGTAAATAAAAATAAAATTAGAAGTTTTTTGTAATTATCATAATTTTTTGTATATCATTCCTTATACCTGTTTATTGCATTTTCATTCATATATCATCCATTGAGGATAATACATTAGATAAGTGTAAGGGAAGGGTACTAACATAGAAGTTCTTTGTCTTTTTCATTTTTGGTTATTTTTCAGTATTTCTTTTTCTTCCTTCTTTTCAAAAAAAAAAATTTATTAAGTAGTAGAGAATTTTTGATAGTCTTTTGTAACAATACAAAAAAAGCTATAAGGATTAAGGAAACCCAGGTTAAAATTCTTTACTTTAGTCTAAATAAAAGAATATTGGTTGGATTGGTAGTTTAGGAGGAATTAAGAAAATAACTCGACAAAGACTTTTAAGTGCCACACATTAAAAAAAAAGTATATGTATAGTTATAAACCCGATTAAGCTGGATAATTGTGCCTCAAGAAACATGATTATTCACGCCTAAAGAAAATAAACCTTAGTTTTGTGGCTGAATTTACTTGAGTATTTAACCTAAGAGTGTTTTCTCACCTAGTCTTAACCTAGAGTGTTTTCTCACCTAGTGTCCTATGACCGCCTGGTTTAAGAGTCATCGGTTAAAAATTTGTTACACAAGTAAATTAGAAAGCCTAAAATAATTATGGGCAAAATGGTAAATATATAAATACTAATAAATTTTGTGGTATTAGAGCTTGAGTTGAAATTTTCAAGTAAATCATCACTTAACACAATGCATGTTATTTAAAGCTAAATAAAAGAATGAGTTTGAAGTATAAATTCCTCTAAAACTTGAATAAAAACCAAAGTATAGGACTAATAAGAGTTAGACCTAATGCTTATAATCGTTTAGCTATTTTTACTAAAGAGATTAAAAAGCATTTTTCTACTTTAGGAAGGAGTTTTCAAAATACTAACAGTTGATTTCTTTCTTTATGGGTTTTGTGGATGTAATCCGCTGAAATCCCTCAGAAGACAAAACTCCTCCTCTAGGAGAAACCTCGAGGTTTAAAGGCTTGTTATACGTGCTCAGTGCAATCGAATCCCCTGTAAAAGTGGTGTAATAAATTTTATTAGCCTAATTTTTTGGTTTTCTGTTTTGCTCAAGGACAAGCAAAAGATAAGTGTGGGAGTGTGATTAGTATCTACATTTGTATATTGTACATCACATTTTCACATTAATTTTAATAAAATTATGTTTATTAATTGTTCTTCTCCTTTATTTGAGGTCCATGGCTTGAGATAAAGAAGAAGCCCAAAAATCCAATTTATTTAAGGATTTTAGAGCCAAAGAAGGAGCCCAACACTTGGAAACATATTCTGTTGCTGCTGGGAGAGAGAAAAGTCAACCCTAAGATACCCATACCTAGGCAAGAATGGGAATAGACTGCCACAGCTGGCTTTGGCATAGCAGAGCTAGAGCAGTACTAGCGCGGTTGCGCCAATACTTCAGGTCCCTTCTTATCCCCTCTCACCCCATACCCTTGTGCCTATAAATACCCCTCTGGATTTCCAGAGAGGGGGATATGCAGAGAAAAGATCTTTTAGAATAGTGTTAGCTAGGGTTTTAGTTTTCTTGCTTGTATTTTCTTCCTTCTCTACCTTACTCCATAGTTTGAAAAGAGATAGAGTATGTGTTCAAGTTGTATTTGAAGGTGACAATCTTATATAAGTAATATCTCTCCTTCTTCTTTTCATTACTTGGTGTTTTTACTTTCTTTTATTTTCTTGTACTAGTGTAGAGTTTTTGCTCATTTACTTCTTCTCTTTTGCTTTTATTAGTGATGTCTAACTAACTATTCTATTGCATGGCTAACTAACTACTAACCACTAATTTCTAACAACTTGATTGATAACCCAAATGAGTCAATAATATCAAACAAGCCTTGTGCAAACAAGAGCTATGACATCTTAAGACGAAAGTTCTAACTCTAACTTACTCACAAGTATTATCACTCTCATATTTGATGCTTAATCATTTTTGATGATTTATAGATTATGTAGCATTGCTTGTTCTTGTAAGCGAGAGAAATCCTTATTCATCTTTGTTCATACTAATAGTACACTTGTTTCTTCCCCTAATCTCGCTTTTGATTGGATCTTGATAGGGGAATATTCAAGTTTTGTCATATAAAAGTAAGTGAGGGGAAGAACTTTCATTCGATCTTCAACGTGAATAGTTCTAATGCACAAGGTTTATGCTTTCCTATGATCATTGTGAGGCTATATCTTCTAGAAGTTAGAGATTAGTGGGAGCACTTAGTAAAAAATTAGCCATGCGTTTTTACTTTTAAGGAAACAAAAAAAATCACTTTTACAACCATAAAAAAAACCCAAGCAATTTTTGAAGTAATACTCATTTTTTTTCATTCATTATTTGAGACAAGAAACATCTTTACCATGAACAAAGAAGTCGCAGTCAAGCTTTCATAGCTCTCCCTCCTTATGGATACGATCTGTATAGCCACTGTGCTATGACGGTAGATTCGTTAAAGCTACAACATCGATCATCACTCTTTTACTTACTTTTGTGCATGCTTTTTAGCGATCAACATCCCTCAATGAATTATTCATGACAACGGGCCTCAATTCATCAGCCAAGCATTTCAGAGATTTTGAAACAGATTTAGAATCAAAAGTGTGTCTCCAACGTTATACTATCCAGCCACCAACGGTCTTGCAGAGGCTTTCAACAAGACCATCGACAAACTTTTCAAGAAGTTCATCTCAAAAAGTCAACGCGACTGGGATGAGAAATTAGGTGAATGCCTATACGCCTACTGCACAATAGTGAGAACCCCAACAAAAGTTACGCCATTCTCTTTGGTGTATGGATGTGATTCAAATTCCATCTCTGTATATTATTTTAGCGACAAAGATGACAAATGAGGAGAAGCATCAACTATGCCTTCGAGAATTAGAAGTTTTAGATGACAAATGCCTATGAGCTCAATAACAAATCGAGCTCTGTCAAACTCGTATTTCTAGAGCTTTCAACAAGAAAGTCAAGGAATAGATTTTTAAGAAAGGCGACCTTGTCTTAGCTGTCAGACGATCCATGGTTATAACATATAAGACAAAAGAAAAGTTCAACGTCAAGTGGGAATGACCGTTTGTAGTATAGTTAGTCTACTTAAATGGGGCTTATCATCTCACAAATTCAAATGGTAATATGCTCATGATGCCGATTAATGGCAAATACTTGAAGAAGTACTATCCCTGATCATTTTTAACACCACAGCTCTACTCAAAGAAGTACTCACCAGGATTATGTTAGCATTATACCTCAGATCAATTCATCTGTCCTTTCATGGATTTTTCCCCAAACAAGATCGACTCTGAGCCTCTCTTATTATCTAGATGGATTAGGGTTTGGGTTCCAAGATGTGAGGGAGAGTGCCAAGGAAGAGTGAATAATTGTTTCTTCAAATGACTATATCACAGATCGATGGCAGTGAGCCGATCGAACACCAGGAAAAAAAATGATGCATGATGTAGACATTGAAGAAATAACAAAGACAAAACTATCAGTTTTAGCCTTGTCACTCTTCTTCACTGATGACGGTGGACTAATCGAACATCAGCATCCAATGATGCATGATGATAACAATGAAGAAAAGATAAAGGCGGAATTGTCAGTTTTAGCCTTGTCACTCTTCTCATGATCAAGTTAACACTACACCTCAGATCGAAGATACACCTTGACTAATCAGATGGATTAGGGTTTGAGATCCAAGATATTTGGGAGAGTGCTAAAGAAGACTTTGCTCCATAAAATGATCATACCGTGGTTGGCCGACATCGAACTGACCGAACATTGAAGACATTATGATGCATGATGTCATCATTGAAGAAATGACAAAGATGAAATCTTCAATTTTAGCCTTGTCACTCTTCTCTATTGCTGAGATCAAGCCAACCGAACGACGAGAGACAACAATGCAAATGACAAAGAAAAAATGCTAATTTTAGCCTTGTCACTTTTCTCTATTGCTGAGATCGAGTTGACCAAACATCGAGAGACAGTGATGCATGCTGTCAACATTGAAGATGTGATGAAGGTTAAACTATCAGTTTTAGCCTTGTCACTCTTCTCTAGTACATATACATGCATTCAAGTATATAGACCTGCACTCACATATAATTTAGAAGAATAGGTCATATTTTGAAGTCGAGTATGCCAAGGCAACGGTTTTAGGCACTCTTCTTCCTGATCATTCCTCTCAATCCAAAAGAATAGTCTATCTTGCTTGATTTTTTCATATGTAATGGTAGCATGTCTTTTCTCATATTCGATCGATTAAAGTTCGATTCAATGACAAAGCATCCAAATAATCAAATGAACTGATTGAATGAGTTTATCTGATAATTTATCAAGCCGAACTTATTGAAGAAAGCTCGTGATGCATCTTTACAGAATCTTTTCAGTGTTTTCATATTCAATCAAAGTGTGGTGACTAAATGAGGATCAGAGAGGATTCCACAAGGAACAATAATCTCTCAATGAAATCCCTTCAGAGTTTTTATTTACTTCTTTAATCCTCAACGAGATTCTAGAAGTCATCTACAGAGCGAAAGCCCAGAAGATACACCACGTTACTTACAGTAACACAACAATCTAATGCCTCCGATAGCTAAGGAAAGAGGAAAGTATTAGTTTTAAGCCCAACGAAAAAATCCTCAATAACTCATCATGCTGAGGGGAATTGTATGGCTAGCCAAACTCAAACGGTAGTTGATAAATATAAATCAAACCCGTTGATAACTGAGAATTTGCTAAAAATCCTAAAGAACCTGATCCCGCCAACCTCACCAAAATCTCTTACCAATTCCTTTCCATGGAATGGTAGGACCATAAAAAATTGTATTTATTTCTCCAGTAAAATAATTACAGATCGAACCTGTCATGTTAACATTATACCTCTGACAGTGAAGACTTCAATATATCCCCAGCAGATCAAACTATACTTATCAATTCTCTTCAGTAGAATGACATGTCAACTAATGTCGGTCAAGTTAACATTACACCTCTGACCAAACTTGCTCAAATCGCAAAACTAATCTCGGCTAAGTTAATATTACACCTCTAACTAAATTTATTCAAATCGCAAATTCAATCTCTGTCAAGTTAATCTCACACCTCTGATAATTCAATTTGCTCAAATCGCAAATCCAATCCCTGTTAACATCACACCTCTGACAGTAATCTTCTCGATTTTCTCATTGAAGACGAGATATTTGGTTAATACGATACCTCTTCAATGCTAAGTTAACATTATATCTCTGGCAGATTTCACTATTAAGTTGATATTACACCTATGACAGTGATTTTCTTAATTTTCTCAATGGAGGCTTTTAGCGTTAAGTTAACATTTCATCTCTGGCACTCATCTCACTATTAAGTTAACATTACATCTCTAATGGTAATCTCCTCAATTTTCTCAGTGAAAACAAGACTTTTTGGTGCTAAGTTAACCATTACCTCTAGCGCATAACCCTATCAAGTTAACATTAGACCTCTGATAGTAAAACTTCGATACATCTCAAATGGATCAAATTCGCCTTGTCAATTCTCTTCAATAGAATGACAGTCCACTAAATTGCTCAAATCACAAATCTAATCTCAGTCAAGTTAAGCATCACACCTCTGATAATTCAATTTACTCAAATCGTAAATCCAAGTACTATTACATTAAACATCATACCTCTAACAGTAAATAAATCTCTGTCATGTTAAAAATCACACATCTAACAGTAATTTCTTACGATTTTCTCAACGAAAATGAAAAGTACGGTTAAAATTACACATCTCCTATTCAACTTCCCTAGTGAAACTATCTAACTTTCAATTGTTAAGTTAAACATTACCTCTGGCAATCGAATTCATTCGCTTTAGTCTATCTGATTTTCAAACACAAAAGGTATGTCCTCACTTTTACAGTGGTTCAATAGTACACTGATAAAAGAAATCGACAACTCAACTAGTTCAATAGTACACCAGCAAGACAAATAAGAGCTCAGATAAGTTCTAGACTGCGTATCTAGAGACTTACAATGATCATCCCTGGAGGCTTCAAGCAGTTTAACAGTCTGCTCACGAAGACTAGAATTTAGATAGATCAAGATCAGGGCATCTCAAGAAATTGGCATTCCAATCATGAAGGCCCAAGTCAAGATGAAGTTCAAAGTATTTCGAAAATCCTTCCCAGTCAATTATGGGTTTCGAAAACTTTGCAGGGATTTTGTAGGCTGTCTAAAATCATTGAAGACAAAGCCTCAAAAATGCGGACCTCAAACCAAACGTGAGGGTCACATTTCAACCCCAAACGCAACTATCACACTCTAACAAACGCAACGCGAGTTCATGTTATATGCCAAATGCGATGGTCATTCAGACACAAGTCTAAGTCGCATTGTGTCTCAATTTCAAGCGAGCCTGTGAGCATCACGTTTCAACATCAACGCGAGCCTACGAGCTCCGCATTCCAATCCGTGCGCGAGCCTATGAACTTCGCGTCTAATAACAGAACAAGGTCCGCATCAAGCGTGAGACTCATGTTCTATTGTAGCTGATTCCCCATTACTGAGTCAATCAATACTCACATAAAGTAGGAGTTAATCCCCATTATGGAGGATTTTTAAGGGACAATTCTTCCCTAAAACCCCCTATAAATAGCTATGAAAGCTATGAGAAAAGGGGCAACTGGTAGAGTGATTTCAAAATAAGCTTTTTTGGAGAGAAGTTCAGTTAACTTGCTCTAGAATTCAGTTTTGGAGAGAAAGAGAGAGAAATCCTTTTGAAAAAGAAAGATTAACACTTGCTGCATTTAAGTAGAGTTCCTTTCATCTATTTGAGAGCAATTACAAAGATCCAAGAGAAGCTTCCAGTTTGGCCAGTCAACGGAGAATAAGAATCACTCTCCACTGTTACATCAAGAACCCGGTAAATAAAAGGCAGATCCACTTAAAATTCTTCACTCTTTTATAATCAGATTGATTTGCTGTAATCTTTCATCCGCTCAAAGAAATTTTACCTCGATTTTTTCTGACCAAACAATGCTCAAGTGGGGCTAGCAGGCAAGCGGGCTAGGTAGGACTAGATAAGCAAGCAGGCAAGTGGGCACGCGGGGTTAGCATGCAAGTTGGCAAGCTAGCAAGGGAGGCTAAACAAGACTGGACAAGCAAGAAGGCAAGCAGATAAATGGGGCTAGGCAAGCTGGAGCAAAGCCAAGCCGTGTCGGGCCACGCCAAGCACATGAGAGAGCTTCGCTCCTGGCAGAGTTAGCGTGCAGCTCTAGATCTAGCGTGCTCGGCGAGGCTGACACTCACGATGAAGCAAGTGTATGAACACTCTACTAACGCAGATGGTGAAGCCACACTCGTGATGAAGCTAGACGCACAAGGCAAAGTGAGGGTATGAACACTATGCTAATGGACGCGATGAAGCTAATGCTCGCAGCAAAGCGGCATATGAACATCTTGCTAGTGCACGCGGCGAAGCTACTCTCGGGCGAGTTACTAGTAAAGCACTGAAGGCTAAGCTCGCTAGCCGACGAAGCTCAGAAACCCAGGGGGTTTTAAGACCGGAGGCTAAGCCTGAAGGCTAATGACTACAAAGGGTTAGCCAAACCAATAATAATTTAGTATTACAAGCAGAACACACACACATGTGTAACTGTCTACGCTATTACAAGCATCAATCCACATAATACAATATAACACATCATGCATAATTACAACATCAGCCCACAAAATACAAGCACCAACTATACAACTACAACAATCGCTACACAATACAATAACGCCACCAAATATACAAACATCACCAAATATGCAAACACCCAAACATAACAAATATGTAATCACCCAAATATGAATATTGGCTCCCCAAAACACCAAAAGGGTATAACATCAACACCAAAAATATATACTCGCACATAATACAATACAGTAACATGCATACATAATACGATACTCACAAATGCATAACATAATACGATACTCACAAACACCACAAAAATAAGTACTACTATAACACGTCCCAAGCATGGCACGTATACTAGAGGAACAAGGCATTAGAGCTTAAGCACGTAGAGAGAGTGAAATGCGTGAGAGGAAGAGAGAATTAGAGATAAAAGGAGAAGGGTGTGAGTGAGAGAGAGTAAGAGAAATGAGGAGAGAAGAGAGAGCGTGTGTGAGAGAGAGAAACTAGGGGAGAGAGGGAATAAGATCAAGAAGAGAGAAAGAAGAAGAGAGAAATAATAGAGAGAGATAAAGAAAGAAAAGGGGAGAGAGGAAGTGGAGAGGAGAGATGAAGGGGAAACTTGAGGGAGTAGCCGGTAGCACTGCCACGGGGAAGGCGGAAGCCAGAGGGGAGGGGAGGGAAGGGGATTGGATGGTGGTGGTAATGATGTTGATGATGATGGTGTTGGTGGTGTTGACGGTAAGGGTTTTTGATGGTGGGTAGAGGTGGTAAGGATGATGAAGAAGGTAGAGTTGTGGGTAGTGGTGATGGGTGGTGATTTGGGGAAGAAGGAGGTGGCTTGGTGGTGGATTTTGGAAGAGGTGTAAGGCGTGTTAGAGATGGAGGACGTGGTCGAAGTTGGGAGGGGCCCAGGGTTGGTTGCCGGCGTGGGTCACCACCATGGAGCTGCTAGGCGGGCTAGGCGGAGTGATGGAAATGCCAGCCATGTAGGGGAAGAGGGGGAGGGTGAGATAGTGAGAGAGTCTGTGAGATTGAAGAGAGAGGGAGAATTATAGAGAGAGGGGGACTTTTAGAAAGTAAAAATAGATGAGAGAAGGAGAGGGATCGGTTGGGAGAAATAGAGGAAGAGGAGAATTGAGAAGAGGAGAAAAGAAAAAGAAGAAGAAAGAAGAAGGGAGAATGCGGTAGAAGTTAGGGGAAGAAAAGAAAAAGAAAAGGAAAAAGAAAAATGAAAAAGGAAAATGGAGAAGAAGAAAAAGAAAGAAAAAGAAAAGAAAAATAGAAAATTGGTGAGTTAAGAAAAGAAAAAGAGTTGAAAGAAAAGAAAAGAAAATAATAATATTATTTTATTCTGTTAAATCTTGACTAATTCAGAAAAATCCCAAAAATTCTTTAAACTAGAAAATATCACCCTGAGTAATGCTGTGAAGTCAGATTTAAGAAATTTGACCCATTTGTAAATTAAAAATTTTAGAATCAATCGGTGATACTGTTCGACACCAAATTTAGAAAATTTTGAAAAATAAATCAGAAAAATTTCAGAAAATTTTAAAAAATCTAAAAATATGAAAAATTAATATTAAAAACTAAAACAGGTTCAGTCTTACTAACAGGAGGGTCAAATCAAATAGTGTCACTGTATAAAGGTAAAAGGGTCCTGAGTTCGGATTCGGGCTGGCTCTGAATCCACAAAATACGGGTCTGATATCAAATAATAATAAAAAAATAAGTACGAAAAAAATAAGAACTACAAGCGAAAAATTAAGATACGTATCTGACTACGTATTCTAGGAATAAAGTGTTACATTGATAATAAGGTACAGATATGATAAATGTCATATTTGATCTATTTGTACCACCTAGTCTATTGTAATCTATTATGGGACTCTCCACACTATTCACGACACATAAATCCAGACTCTCTATTTGTAGGCAATAGAATAATCTCAAAAGTGTGTCCACTAAAAGTGGAATATGTGGTTATGCACGAAGCTTAGTCCTAAATCTTAATTTCTAATCTCTAATTTCTAAATGAGATAAATCTCTTGGAGTGATCTCCTCCATAACGAGATCTAATGTCTCACAAAATACGTATTAGAAACCGCAACTTTTGGTCATAAGTCACCTCTTATTGGAGGCTGGTTTGCTCAAGTTTGGCCAGATTAGGCCGGGACATGATTTGATATGAGTTCAATGCTGGGAAAATGAAGAATTAAAGTGAATCTTTGATCTGAATTAAGGCGAGATCCAATGATAGTATCAATCGGATAATGGTTGGAGTGTGTTCTCCTTTCATTGGGGATGAATGTGGTATATTCACATGTTCAATTCTGTTTTCGAATTAATGAGATATTCAAGTCAAAAGTTAGCTTAATTCAATAGCTAAAGGGGACTAAAAGGTAGTTAAACCTTTTAGTCCACATTGGATATAGAGTGGACATTTGAAGTGTTTAAATAGAGAAATTGGGAACAAAGGTGTGCCCTTTGGGTACTTGGAGTTTTCGCGCGCGCTTGGGGGGAACCATGCCCATGAGCGCGCGCCGCCGCCGCCTGCCCGGCCCGATGCCAGTGCTGGAGCCCGGGTCTGGGTTTAGGCACGGGTGCGGGTGCAGCTGTAGGTTGTGTTTGGTTCTTTTTGAACCGGGTCACACTGGTATGGGTCTCCGAATATGGAGATGTACCCGAGCCGCACCATGCTCACGCCGCCCGATACACACCCTCTTATAGAAGCGGGCAGTTAATCCAACGGCACAGAACCATTCAGAAAGTGCTCTCCTCAGTCATTCTAAACACACAGATAGAAGAAAAATCTTCTCTTCCTCTCCTTTCTACTCTATAGAAGGTGACAGATAGATTTTAGAATAAAGGTCTGTTAAAGGATTTGTCCGATCTGAAAGAAGTGCAGAAAATTCAACAGATTTTGAGAAACAGAATTGTTATCTGAATCTGTCTTTCTAAGACATAAATTCTTATCTCTTCCTCCTTTCTTTACCGTGAATAACCCTCCAAATTTAAGACAAATATTCTCCCTGAAATTTATCCTCGTCCAGCTGCATTGAATTCCTTGAGAAGGAACTGATTAACTACGATTCGACTTTACGGTAATTTGATAGTGCTATCCAAATACCGTGAAGGAGTGTTATATCTTGAGAGACTAGCATTCAGTGAACCTTTAACACCGTAGCGGGCGACGTTATTGTCTTAAGGAGATTCACTACATGCATACCTCACTCAATTTACTGTATAATTGAACTAACATTCATTTTATAGGGGTTATGCTGGAATATTTATGTTCTTAAATATTACTGTATATTAAGACTGACTAATACAGTCTAATTGGTATTTAACCAAGAAAAGTAATTGAAAGGTGGTTTTATAATTAAGGAACATTCTATTGAGAAGAAAACCTCCCACCTGATATTCACTGACCTGACCAATTAGATCGGTAACAGTGATTAGTTGTTAGATCTATCTCAGTTTTAACATTCTTAAGACAATTACGTCCTTGCTTGAAGTTACTTCTAGTCTGCTTGAAATTGCAAAAGATGCTGAGACTAATCAAGATAGTACCAGTAAGGTACCAAATATGCAAATTCAAACATTGGTGCCTACTCCACTTACTAACCCAAAATCGAAGAAGGCAGAAAAATTTGATGGCACTGCATTCAAGAGGTGGCAACAGAAGATGTTCTTCTACTTAACCACTCTGCATTTGGTCAAATTCCTGCAAAAGGATCCACTGGAACTTAGAACTGATCGGGACTCTGTCCTTGCAGTTGATGCATGGACACAAGGTGACTTCCTTTGCCGGAACTATATCTTAAACAGATTAGATGACTCTCCGTACAATGTCTACAATCCTATTCAAACAGTAAAGAAGTTATGGGTAAGTTGTGATAAGAAGTACAAAATTGAGGATGCTGGTACTAAAAAATTCGTCGTAGAACAATTTTGGAGTACAAGATAGTGGACAACTAGACTGTTATCAGTCAGCTGTAAGAATTTCAACTTATCTTGCACGAGATAGAGGCTGAGTTATGATTCTACCTGAAATTTTTCAGGTTGCTACTATCATTGAGAAACTTCCACTACGTGGAGAGATTTCAAGAACTACCTAATGCACAAACGCAAGGAGCTGAAGTTGAAAGATCTCATTGTGAGGCTTCAGATTGAGGAAGACAACTGAAAGCTTGAGAAAAAGAGCAACAAGAACTCCTATGAAGCCAATGCCAATGTGATCAAAGGCTCAAAGGAGAAAGCATCTACTTCCAAAGGTTTGAAGCAGAAGAAGACTACCCAGGGGTACAAAACTAAGGACCAAAAAGATAAGAATAAGCGCTTCAAGAGAACTTGCTACATCTGCAACAAAGATGGACACAAGGCGAATGAATATCGCAGTCGTCCCAAAAAGAGCAAGAAGGATCATCCACATGCAAACCTGACCGACCATGCATCGTCAAGCCTATCAGTTGTGGTGTCAGAAGTGAATCTAACAATCAACAATAAGGATTGGTGGATAGACACTGGGGCTACTCAGCACATCTACTTTGAGGAATATTATTCTCTGAATAACAAAAACTAGAGCATGATGAGCAACTCTTCATGGGCAACTCAGCCGTCTCTAAGGTTGAGGGAAAGGAAAAGATCATTTTGAAGTGGACATTTGGAAAGAAACTAACTCCGAACGATGTATTATATGTTCTAGATATCCGCAAGAATCTGATCTCTGGATTAATCCTTAGTAAGAAAGGTTTTATAATGGTTTTCAAATCTGATAAAATTATACTTACTAAGGGTGGGGTGTATGTGAGCAAGGATTATCTTGTTGATGGCCTATTTAAGGCCAATATTGCTAATGTGGACAAAAAGTCTGTATATCTGTACCCTAAGCTCATCAATAAAGGAAAAATTTCTGTCTATTTGCTTGAGTCTCCTATCTTATTGAATGCTAGATTAGGGCATGTAAATTACAAGTCAATGCATAACTTGTCTAATGTCGGATATATTCTTAAACTCAACTTGAAAGAAATTCGCAAGTGTGAGATCTGTGTTGAGGTCAAGTTCGCGAAAAATTCATTTCACTCAATTAATCGAAATACAGAACCTTTAGGATTAATTCATAGCGACTTGTGTGACTTGAAATTTGTGCTAACAAGAGGCACGAAAAAGTATTTCATTACTTTTATTGATGACTGTACAAGATACTATATGTGTATCTTCTAAACAGTAAGGATGAGGCAATCAGTATGTTTATAACATATAAAGCCAAAGTCAAGAATCAACTCAATAAGAATATAAAAATTCTAAAATCCGATAAAGGCGAAAAATATGAATCAAATGAATTTAGTAAGTTATGTGCTAAATTTTGTATAATTCATCAAACTACATCACCATATGCTCCTCAACAAAATGAGCTTGTTGAACATAAGAAAAAACTTTGAAAAAGATGATCAATTCCATGCTTACAAGTTTGGAGCTCTACAGAACTTGTGAGGGTAAGCTCTGTTAACTGTAAATTATATTCTAAATAGAGTACCTCATAAGAAACTTGGTCTTATACCATTTGAGGTATGGCATGAAAGGGCACCTTCCTACCATTACCTCAAAATGTAGGGGGTGCATTGCAAATGTACTATCACCACTGCCTAAAAGACTAAGTTGTGAGTAAGAACAATGGACTGCATATTCATAGGCTATGTCTTGACTAGCAGCGCCGATAGATTTCTGTTGGCCCAGAGGCCTTTCACTCTAGTTTTGATGATGATTAATTCATGTAGCTATAGTTTACTAATAATCTTGTGATGTTTAGTTTCATATATTTAACCAAGATATTAGTAGGTGATTAGCTTCAACAAAGGTGATTTGGACCTTTTCACATGGTGATTCAAGAGCCCGAACGTCAAGTTCATATCTAGCACTCGTTTGAAGTCAAGCTCGGTGGATCACGTTTTGATCGAGTCGACTTGAAGACGGAGTTCGTCAAGAAGACTTCGGTACTTTGTTTAGTTTATGGTTTGGATCCATTTGTAAAGTTAGATAGTGTGATATGCTCAAGTTCACAACACACACACTTGTTTAAGTTTCATGTTTTAGTTTTTGATTTTTGGTTTAACCGATCTTAGTTTTCATGAATAGATAGAATCAACAAGTTTACATGGTTTAATGTATATTAGATTTATTCTATATACATCTATGCTTCAACTATTTAAACAAACTTAGTTTGATAGTCTATTTCATGAGTTTGGAGTTTTGGTATTTTAACAAAACTTGTTTTCGGATTTATTGTCAAAAACATTGATATATATAATATATATATATAATATATATATATATATATATATATATATATATATATATATATATATATATATATATATATATATATCTTTCATGTATATTAGATTATATCCATATACAACTTGCCTCAAAGTTGTTTCAATATCATGTTTTTGTACTTGGATGAGTTTTAGACAAAACGATTTTCCATTTCAAAAATCCTAGTTTTGGAAAATACGAGTTTTGGTTCTCGGCAAATTTTCCAAGTCACAAAAATGGTTCAAATAAGTTGACATATGTGTTGAATTTTTTTACACATGTTTGTATTTCAAATATAATACAAGAACATATTTTTGTGAATTTTTAGAGATTTTATGGGATTTAATTGGATAATAAAAACTCAGTTTTCAAGTTCTGAATTATGCCCTACCAGGCTCTGGCGGTCGACTGTACCGGTCGATCGGACCCAGAGTCGGTCGACCGGACCGGTCGATCGATGTGCACAAGGACGTGCACACAGACTAGCCACTTAGGCCGGTCGACCGAGCGGTCGACCGACTGAAGTCAGCCCACTCTCGGGTTGACCCGGTCGACCGGCCAGAGAGCCGTTGCTCTCTGGTTCTGGGCGCGGTCGACCGGGCGATCGACCGGCAGGCTCAACGGTCGATTTTTTGACCGTTGGCCGGTCGACCGGAAGGTCAAAACTGACCTTTCTGCCAGCCAACAGGCAGATTCTCTTGAGGGCTATTTATACGCCATTCAAGAGTTATTTTTGGATAAGTTTTTAAGAGCTAAAATTCTGATCTTCTCTAGTGTTTTAAGAGCAAGTTTTACAAAAGAGTTTTAGGGTTTAAAAGATCAATCTTCATTTGTTTTTAAAGTGTTTGTTAATTCAAAGAAAATAGTCTTTTGGGAATTGTTTTTGGTCTAAAAATTCTATATCTATTTGGAGATTTTCCCAAGTGATTTTCTTTGTTCAAAACACTTTGTTTTCTCAAACTTGAGCCTATCATTCTATCCTCTCTATAGGATCTTTGTTTAGTGAGAAGAAGTTGTTTGTGGTTGAGATAGTCCACCTAGTTGTAAACTCTCCTTATTTGTGTTATCCCTCTTATGTAGAGATTGATTATTGGAGTGGTGATTGGCTCCCTCTAGTGAGAGGTGGAGATTGTGTTTAGCTTCCTTTAGTGAGAGGTAGAGGTTGTGTTGGTATCCCTCTTTGTAAAGAGGTGGATTGTGTTTGTATTGGCTTTGTGCCTATCCCTCATTTGTGAGGTGATTTGTGGTGGCTTTGTGCCTAGCCTCTAAGTGTAGTGGTTGTGTTGTAATTGAGAGAGGAGTTGTGTATTCCCGATTATTGTATTGCCCCAAATCCTAAGTGGTGGTTCCCTGTGTGGGAGTCCTGTGCGGACAAGTTAGTGAATTGGAAATTCTTCTGTGTGAAGGCGGGGACATTGAACTGTGTGCTCGAACCTCGAAACATATCCGTGTGTTAGCGATTGATCCACTTTCTCTTAACTCTCTCTTTTACTATGTGCATCTATTCATATTGCCATATCATTTATATGCTTGTTTGTTTGTGTGTGCCTCACTTGTGTTTAACCACGAGAGCTTCATATAGCACCTTAACTCTTATTCAGAGGAATCAAGAGGAGTTAGTCCAGAGCCCTTCATCGGGAATTCGGCTGCACTCATTGGTTACATTAAGTGTGTTGCAATTAGTTTTTAATTCCGCATTAGTTGACCATTAGATTAGCTAATCACCTATTCACCCCCTCTAGGTGATTTCAATTGGTATCAGAGCCTATGCTCCTGATATTAGGTTTAACCACCTTGGAGTGTGATCTTGGTTTTGCTAATCTAGTATTTGCTTTTGCACACTTATATTGTTTACACACACTCATGGATTGCTTGACCCCTCCCATGTTTGATGTCTCCAACATTGACATGTGGAAATTTAGGATGTCCATGTATCTAAAAACCCTAGGCTTGCATGTTTTCCTTACCGCTACCAAGAAATCCTATCTTGGTAATAGTAAGCATATAGAGGCCAATGCACAAGTCCTAGAGGCATTTAGAAGCACACTTAATAAAGAATATTTGTGCTTAGTTTCTAACTGTGATTCCACCTTTACAGTGTAGAACACGTTGACCTCCTCCGAGCTACAAACGCCCAACATTGTGGAGGATGAATCTAGTGGAGAATCCAAGCAACATTGCTACATGGTCCAAGGGAACGACTCCCTTGAGGTATACTCGGAAACTCAATTAGATAATAATGATGCTAGTTCTTCTAGTAATGACTATATTGATGCAAATACTTTGAATGAAGAACTTTCAATTGTTTGTGAAAAATTGTTAGAAAAATATAATCTTTTGAAAAAGAAGAGTTTTGGACTTAATAAAGAAAATAAGGATTTGTGTTCAAGACTTGATTTGATTTTGCAAGAGAAGGAAGAGATTTCAAGTGAACGTGACTCACTTGAATCTCAACTAGACTTTGCACTAAAGGAAAATGAGATTTTGAAAAATAGAAATGATTGTAATAAAATTTTGAAAAAAAATGAAAACTTATCTTCTAAACTTGATTTTACGTTAAAAGAAAATGTTTCTTTGAAAAACAAAATTGAGTTGATTTCACAAGAATTGAAGATTATTTAAAGAAAAATATTTCTTTAAAAATAATATGGATTCACATGTTTGCCATGCTAGTGTAGCTTCACCTAGCTTACCTATTGCATGCACCTCTTCTTCTAGGATTGATAATGATATTTGTTTGTTAAAGAAGAGTGTGGATTGTTTGGGCTCCACTTTGAGCCATTGTGCGTTGAACCACTCACGCTTGGAATCCATGTTTCGAAAGAAACAAGTTTCTTCTATGCATGCACACAAACTACGGAATACACATGCTCCTCATGTTCATGAACACAACACTATGTATGCTAATGTGTACACTTGTACACATTGTAGACGTAAGAGACACCTTGCTAAATTTTGCTATGATCGTATACATGATTCAAATTTAGCAACTAAATTTGTTTGGGTTAGAAAATGTGCTAACCCCCATGGACCCAAAAGAGTGTGGGTACTAAAAACCACCCCTATTTTATTTGATGTAGGTGTGAGCTCTCACATGACGTGAGAGTTATGGTGCCTTGAGGTGGATGTGTTCCGAGCTTAAAGAGGACTATTTGGATGCATCACTTTCAAGGGGAGTTTGGTGGGAGGACCACCTTATTTTGGAGATATAGAGAGTTGCCCTTATGGTTTTGGTAACGATCTCTTACTCCTCATTATGTTTATATGCTTTTCATATCATTCATTTTTAGCATGTTTAGATGTTTCATGATTAGTATGTTAAATGTCATGATAATTAGACTTGTGATATGCATGATTAGTATTTGAGACACCCATGTTTAATATGGACCCATATTTTGTGTTCTCACATTTATTTAGCTAATATGTATATCATGGATCTAATGCATATTCATTTACATAATGATCATATGAGTTTTATTTTGATGCTTCATGTTTTGATTACATGTCTAGATGTTAGTTTTCATTAAAACTTAGGTATATACTTGTACAACTAGTGAGCTACAATAGATTATTATATGTTTATGCTTGAATGCTCATTTGTACTCATTAGATGTACTAGTATAGCCTAGTTTTGATGATTCATGCATTTGACTTGTATTCTCCATTTTGGACACGTTTTTCATGTTTATGCTTTAACTTTATGTATATGTCTATCTTGTATAAACTATTAGTTATACATATACATCCTTGAGCCACTTGCCTTCATGCATATACTTTTGTGGACTCTTTCATGTTTGGATATGTATGTATACTTTAGTTTGTACAAGACATACACATGCCTTGAAGATTAAATTATTTTAATGATTTTTCACGTTTTTAAGGAATTTCATATTTTGAGATATAAAAATTGCCTATTTTTCATGACTATGTCTTTCACACAACTTGTGCACTCACTTTACTTATTGTTTTATCATGATTTTGTTTTCATGAGTCCTATATGAGCTTTATATCTTTTGAGTGTCAATTGTTGAGTGATTTTCATGTTTCATGAAATATATTTTTGTTTTATTCCTTACTTGAAGGATTTCGTACTAGTTTTTCAAAATTTTCATAAACTAGTTCGTATTCTTCGCTTTGGTAGAGTTTTTCAAACATATTATATTTTCAAATTTATTTTTGAAAACCCCTACCCATTGAAGGGCGGTTGGTTGGGCGACCATGCCTTATATGCTCATTATTGAAAATCCATTTAAAACATGCGCATGAAATGAGTGGTAGGAAGTATGAGTTATACACTTGATTCTAATTATAGTTTCAATTGGTATCATTAGATCTTTTCAATTGGTATCATTATTGACATTCTTTTTGTATACTCATATTTTTTTATATATGTATGATTACACTTCAAATAGTATCAATTTCGATTGGTATCTAATCTTTTACATACATATATATGATTTATTTGTGGTTACTATATCTATATATCTTTGAGCACAAATTTTAGTTTTCTCGAGTTCTTTCGAAAGGTATGGCGGAAGGATCCACGACACCTTACCGCTTTGATGTCCTGGCTCAACTAGCCAACATCCCGGCACGCATTACCTTGTATGAACTTCTTAGACTATCAAAATCGACCAGAGAAGCTCTACAAGAAGCTCTGGCAAATGCCGAGGTCTTCATGACCCAGGTGCCGAAGGAGGAAGATGTAGAGGATTGCCTCCACACCTCCCCAAATGCTCCCTGCATTACCTTCACAGCAGATGATATGCAGGTTAAAGGGAAGCATGATCGACCCCTGTATTTCACAGGGTATATTGGATCGTCTGAGGTGAACCGCATTCAGGAAGATCCAGGGTCCGCGTTGAGCATCATGCCTCGCCGGGTCATGCAACATCTGGGTATTCCTACTCATCGTTTGAGCCCTACTCAGACAACTATCTATGGGTTCAATGCCAACCAGACCCGTCCGATGGGGAAAATCAAGCTCAAATGCCAGATTGGATGCCTCAAGTCGGAAGTGACATGCTACGTCATCGACGCCGACACTTCCTACAATCTATTGCTGGGACGACCGTGGATTCACCGCAACTCCATCGTTCCCTCCACTCTCCACCAAGTCATGAAATACATTGACGGGAGTGGAAAGGTGCAGACGTTGATCGCCGAAAGGTATCCGTTCAAAGGGGTCGAGAATTATTTCACCGACTCTTTGCTGTACCAAGATCCGGTGGAGGCGGATGAAGTCCCGCGACCGGAGGAGCCAGACTCTGGTAACGAAGCTGACACCGAGCCCGAGAAAGAAGAGTGCCTGTGGGAGTTAGAACCACTTGTAAAGAGCACTAATAAGCTCGATGTTGATAATACCACCGACGATGTAGGCGGTTGGTATATTAATGAAGATTTAGATTTTGCGTATATTTCTGTGTTTGCTTCTGATTCAGTACCATCAGACACTAGCACCGAAGTAGACGATGACCCCTGGTCGGCAATAGATGCTTTGACATCGTTGCATGTACCAGTGAAGTCGTCCTTCGAGACATACCAAGATAATGGTAATACGCAAGAATCTATATTTATGGTTTCAGCAAGACGGAAAGGTCAAAAACCGATTCTTTTTGGGCGAATCTCGTCTGAACCAACGCCCCGCGAAGAATCGGAAGGCGAGGAGGAATCCCCTCAGTTCGGTCATTATGAACCAAAAGCACTCAAAATGATGAGATGCATGGGGTACGACCTGACCAACAGACCCGGGTTGAACTTCGGCAAAGGAAGGAGGACGCTGCTTCGATCCTTTGTGCCGAAAGGGAAGGACCCCGATTATTATCATCGGACGCGCCGGGGGTTGGGCTATGTATCAACTCTGGTCCCATCAGCCTTCGATTCTCAAGAATCGTCGAGCAACGATTACTCTTCAGACACATCATCTTGGGAGTCAGATGTCAGTGTCGGCAACATCTTCAAGGAACTTTCAGTGAACATGGTTTCGACAAGCCACCTGGAAGACAGAGATGAAGAAATGATCTAATCTGATACAGATCCTTGGATCAAACATTTAAATACTCTTTGGGATACCCGCTTTGAGCAGCGCGAGCCACCCACATAAGACAAGATTGTTCAGATCAATCTGGGGGATGAGGCTAATCCTAAGCCCATCTTCATAAGCGACGGCCTGTCACCGTCAGAGAAAAAGGATCTAATATCTCTTGTCCAAGAGTATAAAGATGTCTTCGCTTGGAATTACGAAGACATGCCTGGACTTGATCCTCAGGTGGCCATGCACCGCCTCAACATCAATCCGGACGTAAAGCCTGTCAAACAATAGCAGCGACGGTTTCATCTAGAAATAATGGAGGCAATTCAATCAGAAGTCAGAAAACTTATTGATTCTGGCTTCATCAGGGAAGAACAACATCCCGACTGGGTAGCCAACATCGTCCCCGTCGCCAAGAAGAACGGGAAGATCCGGATCTGCATCGAGTTCTACGATCTAAACGAGGCCTGCCCCAAGGACGAATTCCCATTGCCGATCACAGATGTCATGATTGACAATACTTGTGGATTCGAACGAATGTCCTTCATGGACGGATTCTCAGGATACAATCAAATCAAAATGTATCCTGATGACGAAAAGCATACCTCCTTCAGGACACCTCTAGGGGTACATTGCTACACCGTCATGCCCTTCGGACTGAAAAATGCAGGGGCAACATACCAAAGGGCCATGAACGCCATTTTCCATCAGCAAATACGCAAAACGGTGGAATGTTATGTTGATGACATCGCGGTAAAAAGCCGCACTAAAGGTGATCACATAGCAAACCTGAAGGTGGTCTTCGACATCATGCGGACTCATCAATTGAAGATGAATCCCACAAAGTCCTTCCTGGGGGTGGCCAGTGGCAAATTCTTAGGATTTGTTGTAACATCCACCGGAATTCACTTGGACCCGAAAAAGGTTCACGCTATCCAGGAGATGCAACCCCGAGAAATCTCAAAGAACTCAGGGGATTGCAGGGACGATTGGCGTACATCCGCAGGTTTATCTCAAACCTCTCCGGAAGATGCCAACCCTTCTCTAAGTTAATGAAGAAGGGTGTCTCATTCATTTGGGATGACGCTTGCCAACAAGCGTTCGAGGAAATCAAGCAATACCTCACCCAACCACCAGTCCTTGCAGCTCCGGTATCCGGAAAGCCTTTCCTGGTGTACGTCCGGGCAATGGATCATTCTTTGGGAGCTCTATTAGCTCAGAATGATGATCACGGACGTGAGCAAGCAATCTACTATCTGAGTAGAACAATGATCGGAGCCGAACATCGGTATAACCCGATCGAGAAGGAATGTTTGGCATTAGTGTTCGCTATTCAGAAAATGCGGCACTATCTGGTAGGCCAAACTATAAACGTCATATCAAAAGTCAACCCCCTGAGGTTACTTATGACTAAGCCTTCATCATTAAACGGCCGGCTGGCAAAATGGGCCATATTGCTCTCCCAATATGAGATGCACTTTTTACCACAAAAGGCCATTAAGGGACAAGCAGTGGCGGATTTCCTAGCTGAGCACCCAGATTCGAGGGCAGCCAAAGTCTACGAGGATCTCCCAGATGAAGTTGCTGAAGTCTGCCTGACTCAGACATCGTTCGAAAGTCAAGTATGGCAACTTTTCTTCGACGGTGCATCAAGAACAAGCCCAAAGGGACACTTAGTAGCGGGGGTAGGAGTAGTACTCGTATCCCCACAAAATTATGTGATTCCCCGAGCTATCTCATTAACTGAGCCTTGTTCCAACAATGTGGCGGAGTACAACGCTCTTTTGATTGGGATACAATTCGCCGATGAGATTGGCGTTAAAAATCTCGAGGCATACGGCGACTCTAAACTCATCGTCAGCCAAGTTCGCGGGGAGTACGAAGTCAGACATGAGGACCTAGTACCCTACCACAACGCAACTATCCGCATGGCCGAGGGGTTTACAAGCTTCTACATCGACCATGTACCGCGCAGGCAAAATGCGCACGCGGATGCACTCGCATCCCTCGCGGCCTCCTTAGCTCTTCCAGCTGGAGCAATGGAGAAGATATTCGTCTACAGCCACGACCTGTATTGCTCGAGAAATGCTCTCGAGGGCTATCAGGAGTCAAAGGGAGATTGTCAAGGCAAAGAAGCACTGGAATTGTCAACCGGTCCAGAGCTTAAAGACTGGCGATTCCCCTACATTGATTTCGTCTTATACGACATTCTGCCTGAAGACACCAAAGAGGCGGCTGCCATTCGAAAGACAGCCCCCAAATTCTATTATAATGCGATTACGCGAACATTGTATCGTCGATCGCATGACGGGATCTTGCTCCGGTGCCTATCACCAAAAGAAGCCCAAGAGGTATTGAGAGAAGCCCACGACGGTATGTGTGGAGCCCATCAACCTGGCCCAAAACTGGCACATCGAATCCAAAGATTGGGTTACTACTGGCCCAAGATGATTGCCGATGCCGTCACTTATGCTAAAAGATGTCACGCTTGCCAAGTGCATGGCGATTTCATCCATCAAGCACCAGGCTACCTCCACTCTACAACCTCTACCTGGCCATTTGAAATGTGGGGGATGGATGTGGTTGGCCCTATCAGCCCACCATCATCAAAAGGACATCGGTTCATTTTGACAATAACCGATTATTTCTCTAAGTGGGCTGAGGCCATTCCTTTGAAGGAGGTCAAATTGTCGAACGTGATCAAGTTCGTGAAACATCACGTTATTTACCGTTTCGGTGTACCTCGGCGAATTGTCCATGACAATGGACCTCAGTTCATCAGCCAGGCTTTCCAGAGATTCTGCGCTAAGTTCAGAATCCAGAGTGTGTCCTCAACGGCATACTATCCTGCCGCTAACGGCCTCGCAGAAGCTTTCAACAAGACCATTGGTAAGCTTCTCAAAAAGTTCGTCTCGAAAAGTCAACGGGACTGGGACGACAAACTAGGTGAATGCTTATGGGCCTATCGCACAACTGTGCGAACCCCAACTAAAGCCACGCCATTTTCTTTGGTATACGGATGTGAAGCCGTGCTCCCACTGGAAATCCAAATTCCATTTCTACGCGTCGCCTTGACAGCGGAGATGACAACAGAGGAGAAGCATCGACAGCGACTCTAGGAACTGGAGGCCTTAGATGATAAACGTCTGCAGGCCCAACAACAAATCGAGCTCTACCAAGCTCGTATTACCAGAGCCTTCAACAAGAAAGTTAAAATGCGAGCTTTCAAGAAAGGCGATCTTGTCTTAGCCGTCAGAAGACCCATGGTAATGACGCACAAGACAAAAGGAAAATTTCAACCCAAATGGGAAGGACCATTTGTAGTAGAGTCAGTCTACTCGAATGGGTCATATCGCCTCATAACCTCAAATGGCGATACACTCATGATGCCGATCAATGGCAGGTTCCTGAAGAAATACTATCCTTAGATGATATTCTTCCGTTGATCAAGTTAAAAGTACACCTCTGATCAAAGTAAGAAGAATTTCTTCATTATAACATCCGACGCCCCCGACGGCTAAGGATAGAGGAAAATGTCGGCCTTTAAGCCCAACATAAGTCTTCGACAACTCATCATGCTGAGGGGAATAGCATGGCTAGCCCAACTCAAACGGTAGTTGGTAAAGGCACCTCAAATCCGTTGATAGCTGAGGGTTTGCTAAAAATCCTAAGTGGACTTGGCTCCACTCTTTCCTCCAAAATCCCTTACCAATTCTCATATACAGAATGGTAGGTCTACAAAATACAACCATTACTAAGTTAACACTATACCTCTGGTAATGGAAACTTTTCAATATTCCTTGTCGAGTACAAATTTTGCTTGTCAACTCTACACGGAGTATCAAACTTTCAAATTTGCCAAGTTAACACTATACCTCTGGCACTTCAAATTTTCACTTGTCAATTCTCACCAATAGAATGACAGGTCCTCAAATTGCTCTTATCATGAGTCAATCTTGGTCAAGTTAATACTACACCTCTGACAAATTATTGTTAAAGTTTAACACCACACCTCTAAATAGTAATCAGGTTTCTGTCAGGTTTAATATTACACCTCTGACAGTCACTTTTCTTCAGACTTCCATATCGAAGCTGAAATGGATGATGCTAAGTTAACATTACACCTCTAGCATCAAGTCATTGCTAAGTTAAACAATACACCTATGGCCATGACTTTCCCTCAGACTTCCTTATACAAGCCGAGATGACCAATGCCAAGTTCAACATTACACCTCTAGCATTACCCTCACTGTCAAGTTAAACATTACACCTATGACAGTGACACTTCTGAGTTAGGTTAATATCACACCTCTGACTCACATCCTTGTCAAGTTAACATTACACTTCTGACAAGATCACTTTCAACCCGTTAAGTTAATATCACACCTCTAATGGTAACAAACTTTCCTAGATTCCCCACGAGTCTAGTCTCACTTGTTATTCTCTTCAACAGAATAACAAGTCTACCTAAAAGCATTGTTAGGTTAATACTACACCATCAACAGTGTTTCCATCAAATCCCCAGCTGAGCTCAATCAAGTTAATCCCAAACACTTGATAAAAGTTCACCCTCCCTGGGGGTACCAATTCTACTTGTCACTTTCTCTTATAAAGTGGCAGGTCCACCAAAAATTATTTCATCTCTGTCAAGTTAATATTACACCTCTGACAGTATTGTGAGAGTTCCTGAAATAGGATCTTTCCCTACAAAGTTTGACTTATTAAGATTATCATCATAATTTTGACAAAGTCAAAGATTCTTTGCTTCTATGAGTCTAACTGAAGACAAAAAGTTCAAGACAATGAAAGAGGCAAAAAGAAAAGTGTCACTTTTATTTATTTCCAGGCATATGAAAGTGATACAAAATGCTCTCTTATACAATAAGATTGAGTGTTGCAGTAAAAACGCTCTCTTATACAATAAGATTGAGTGTTACAGTTAAAACGCTCTCTTATACAATAAGATTGAGTGTTACAATTAAGGAGTACAAAGAAGTCCCTCTCTCTCTCTCAGAGGCCGTACTCACTCCTTGAAGCCGCATCTAATTCCAGGTGCACGATGTCTGAAGAAGTGCCAAACTGTGGCGACAATTGGAGTCGGTTGCACTATGGTGCATGACGTAAACATCGGAAGAGCCCTAGCTGACTAAGCTAAGAGCAATAGTGTTCTTGAGGTCCGGTGGCAGCAGAAAGCCATGCAACCCTTCGTTCATGAGCATCTCTTTCGCCAGAAGGCCATCCAACGAACATGGAGTGTCCTTGATGTCACTTCTGGAGTGGGAGAGGAAGAGGATCCTATCTGTCACCGTATCCACCGTAACCTCCTCGCCGCCATACTTACCCTGACCATCCCTTGCCAGCAAGCATGACTGGTGCAGTGGATCTGAAGAGACCTTGGCGAGGGTTAAGTCCTCGTCAGGAACATAATATATTCCCTTGTAGACGACGAGGACCATAATATATTCCCTTGTAGATGAACATCGAACGAGTTCGCCGACCGGAATATTCTTCCAGGGGCCCAGCGAACCTGAAAAAGGACAATCAAGCCTACCTACAAGGAATAAACAAGGGGGTTAGAAAATCTGGAACTTAGTATACTTCAACAAAGAAAACTAAGTGACAGACGCGGCTATTGTCGAAAACTTCAGACGCGGGAATGAGCCCGCGCAGTGAGTCAAAATACCGCGTCAACAGAAGCAGACGTGAATCAAAACTGTGCCACACACAGGATTCAAACGCGGTCTCATTTTGCGCCCGCGCCTAAAACACAAGGCGCGAAAGGACTCAGACGCCGAAAATTGCCATCTCCCTGTCGAGGGAACAGGGGTTGCAAAATTCGGGTCTAAAACCTTCAGCCCGAGTTGGAATTCATCCAAGTCAGTGGCCTTAAAACGCGAGCTTCATGAGCAAAGTCAGTGCCAAGTGCCAAAGACTTCTGTACTCCGTCCAGGGAAGTTTAAGTCGGCGGCGCAAATTCCAGAAGGAATGCACCAACTCAGACTTCATGAGGAAATCCAGATGATGATGATGCCAAAGTGCAAACTTGGGTGGACTAGAAACATCACGGCAAGTCGGGACGGCATACCAGCAGAGGCCTCTGTCAAGAGTTTAACTCTCTGCATCAGAATATGGACATGGAAGGTGATCAGAGAGACACTTTGTCCTGAAGAGACCAAACAGAAGCATGAAAGCTCTGGGTCATCTTCTTCCCCGGAGTCGTCTTCATCCATGAAGACAGTACCCCTGTTAGAAACTCTGAAGAAGGCGGAAGTTCTCAGAGCAATCGTTCTCTTAAAAGGGAAAATAGTCTAAGATTAGGACTGCTAAAGAAGGCGAGCCCCTATTTATAGGCCGCTCCTGGTAACCGTCATTAATGGTTCATCAATTAGAACCGTCGGCCTTAATGACCGCACGATTGTCAAAGTCCAATGGGAAGCTGACGCGTGGAGGGTCGCTTCGGGAAACGTTGAAGACGCTGGTCTACAACCGCCAACGCCGGTTTTACATTAAAGGGTATTAACGCCCAAGTCCAATGAAGAACTGACGCGTGGACAACTGCTTCGGGAAACAACGGATGACCCGGTTTCCCAATCGTCAGTGAAGACTTGACGTTCAATCGTCAGTGAAGACTTGACGTTCAAAGATCTCATAAAATCTTTATGTCAGGCCGCATGTAACGTCTGGAAGTTACATCGATACGCAGATGGGAAAACCGCGTCCTGGAACCCGCGTCTCCTTTTTCAGAATGAATGACGTCCACCTGCGTTCCAAAGGAAAGTCCGCGTGACTCAGAATCGCGTCCCTTCAGCAAACAGGGCCCATTTTAAGGGAAAGCACTTGACTCAGCAAAGGACTTAGTCCATTCTGAGATTAAGGGGAAAATACACAAGGCTGCGTCCCGCGCGTCCGCTCGAGTCGCGTCTTCATTGGCAGGACAGACTCGCGTTACTCAAAGCCGCGTTTCTCTCTGCGAGTTGACGCCGCCGCGTCTCCCTATGGATTGACGCTGCGTCTCATCAAAAGGACTTAGTTCTATCTGAGTTCTTATGAACTGATGACCGCGTCTCTCCATGAATTGACGCCGCGTCTCATCAAAAGGACTTAGTTCTATCTGAGTTCTTATGAACTGATGACCGCGTCTCTCCATGAATTGACGCCGCGTCTCATCAAAAGGACTTAGTTCTACCTAAGTCCCTATGAACCAATGCCGCGTCTCATCAAAAGGGCTTAGTTCTGCCTAAGGTCCTATGGGTCAAACATCGCGTTTCATTTAAAGAACTTAGTCTCACCTAAGTTCAGCATTCACAGTCAGTTAATCAAAGATTGTGATCAAGAGGTCGAATTCATCCACAGCAAGGCAACGAAGGAGGTGGAACCAAAAACTTCAAAGACTTTTATTATATCAAAAATGATAAAAGTTAATACAAAACACTCTTAGTGAACAGAGTGTCCTTTTCTTAAAAAAAAAAGAGAGAAGGCTACAAGTCCTGGTCCGCCAAAGAACGGATTTGCTCTCTAAGGCGATGTATCTTATGTTGATGCGCCTTCTCAACCTCCATGAGAGCTCGGGCCTGCAGATCCGCTTCAGACAAAAATCCCTGCGCTTGCACTCGGAGGGATTCCAGCTCGGACGAACGAACAGAGAGGTCCGCTTCAGCTTGCGCCTTGACAACCTCTAACTCCGCTAGCCTCTTTTCAGAGGTAGCAAGCCTCTGTTCGTTGAAGACAATCATGGCATTAGCCCTGGCTATAACAGCCCGAGAGTCAAGGATAGCCTGCTTTGCGGCCTGTATGATCGTCTCTGACTCCTCGGACTCAATCGCCAGCCTTTGGTGATCAGCCTGGACACGTTCAAGAAGACGAGTGCTATCGGTTATCTTCTCCTCCACCTCTCTTCGCTCCTGCTCTTGAGCAACAAGGAGCATGTTCAGCGTTTCTTGGGCTTCGTGGGATGAACCGGCATCATCCTCCAGGGATCGAAGCTCTCTCAGGTGCTGTCCCAGCTGATCCACCAGCAGCTGACTCGCCTGGGCTAGCGAAGGGCCTCTGGCCAACTTGATGTTCTCGACCTGGTTTCCGAGAAACATCTGGGCGAAGTCAAGGGAGCTACCCCTAGTCAGGACGAAATCGATGCATGTTCGCATCGAGGTAAGGAACTGCTGCACCGCCTGGCGTGTCAAAAGCTCCATGATATCATCATTCGAAGTGCTCCCCGATCCCCTTTCTATCACGGGGTGGGGGATGTAGATCGGCTCTGTTGGTGCAAGAGTTGAGCTGACCACGGGTACGGCAGGAGCAGGAGCAGCCACTGGCGCTTCTGGGGGTACCACCTCTGCAGGAACCTCCACAGCCGATGACAGGGTAGTGAGCTCGACCTCCTCAGAAACCTCAGCCAAGGCTTGGGCCGTGTGGCCTTCCGGAGGGACACTAACCGTCAGACTCTCTACCTGGGCCCCCTCAGTTCTCTCTGCAAGTTATCTCAACATTAGCCAGAATGGTAAAAAGAGAAACATCCGAGACATCAAAACTTCCTTACCAAGCTGGAGGTCCAGAGATGTCGAATCCTTGGGCGAACCCTGCAGAGGAGAAGTCTCCCTGACTTCAGTGGTGGCCTCCTCTTCCTGCAGAGTAGAAGTCTCCCCGATTTCGGTAGTTGCCTCGGCAGCTGGAGTCTCAACTCCTTCCGGCTGGGTCAACTCTTACATCATCTCCTCGATATGCGAGGAGGTTGCAGCCTCGGTATCCTCAGCCAATCTTGCAGCATAAAAGGAGAATGTTAAAGCCTCCTCTTCAAAATGAAAAGGGAAATCAGGTCAGAAGGTGAAAAGAGTACCTTCAGCAGGAGCAACCGCTGGTGGTGACATCGTCGCCGGCTCACACCCATGTATTTCCTCCTCCGAGATGTGTGAGAATTTGCTCGGATCAGGAGGAGCGGGTTCGTCACCATAGTCGACCTCATCCTCAAAATCGCTTTCCTCTGCGGATGAGGAAGACGACAGTTTAACGTGAGAGGCCTCGGTAGCCGGAGCCTTGCCTCTAAACACCCCAGTGGTAGAGCTGGGGTCAACCATCCGAGGACTGGAGATGAAGACAGAAGGAGACCCAGGCTGTTGTGCCTCATCCCTCCTCTGAGCTGAGGAAGACTCGGGCTGAGCTGAGATCCCCGGAATCTCAACATCGCCTCCGCTCATTATATCGACCTCGAGCTGCTCGGTCTCGTCAGTGGCGGTGGGTCTGTCAGCAGGCTCTCCTTCCTCTGCAATCCTGAGGCTCCTGCGGTGTAACCTGCGGGCATGGACTAAGGGAGTGTCATCCTTGTCCACCTCTTCCTCCCTCGGCTCCCCAACACCAGAAGGGATGTCCGCGGATCGAGAAACTGCAGCCGTCAAGTCTCTCCGGACCTTCTTTGGGGTAGGCTCAGCAGTGGAAGTAGAACCTTGACGACGCTTGCTCACCGCCTGTCGAGCCCTGGTTGGTCGCGGCTCCGCCCTTGTTGGTCGCGGCTCCGCCCTTGACCTTCTCCCGACCTCCTTTAGAGCCTTCAGGTACTGCTCGACGCCTCGCGAGCGTTTTTCGGACTCCGACCTTGCTTCGAGATTTGCATTGATACTCTCAATGCATGAATACTCCGAAACAAAGTACGGTGTCTGGTTGACTTGGAAGTACCAGGAGCAGAAGCTGAAGCTCATACGGCACTTTGATCCCTCGATAGGTAGACGGAAAGTTGCTTCCGTCCCTCCAGCCACACTGTAGTACCAAGCCCGAGCACCTTCGAACAAGTTCCCTTCGAAGGCGAGTCGAGCATTGGGATTGCCGACGTAGAGTTGATCGTAGCCGAACTGTCGGGCGAAACGATTCGGCATGTACGGCTCGATTGTGCATGAAGTCCCTTGCCGGAAAAGCACATATCCGGGCCGAATGTTGATCAACCACCAGAAGACCCCCGTGGACAACCTCGTGAAGTCATCTGGGCCCGCGGAATCAGTAAATAGATCCCCGAAAGATGCACCAGGGATCTCGGGGAAGCAGCGATTGAGCTGGTAGTTCGAAGCATCTGAAATGCACTTCCGGATGAAATACATATAAGTATTACGCCAGTCCGAACCCTCCAACCGCTGTACAAAAGGGGCGAAACCCTCACTCCAAGGCACCGGCGTCATCAGGGAAAGGCAGTGCATCACGTACCAAGCCATGAGGTACGTGTAAGGCAGCTCGATCCGAGGGTTGGGGCGCTTCACCGTCGGCTTCCCCTCTGAGTCAAGGATCGGTTGGCCATGGGAGTTGACAGCCTTCCCTGGCTCGCAGAAGTTATGGGTTAACGCCCGCAACCCGCTCTGAATGCCAGCCGCCACGGCCGGAAGAAGGGCTATGAGACTGCCATGGGCCAGGAGCACCGCCGGGTACACTACATCGGCAACAATGACTTCATGTGGCAGCATAGGCACCACACAACGCTTCAGCCACAGCATTAAGAAGCCCGCCAACAATGCTCGATCGGAGATAGGGGTCCGGGCTTGATGGTGAAAGCTTTCGAAGACCATGTCAGGTTTGAAACCGTCTTCGTTCGAAACCGTGGTGTAGAAGCCTTCAGGAGCCTGGGCGATCCTGTCGTCAATTTCCTTGTCGGAGCTGGGAGCCAGTCGGGTTATTGGATGGTCTTTCTTATTGACATTGTTGAATAAGTAGCTGGCCCAAGACAGCTGCTTGATTCCTCCCGACCTCCAAGTGGTTATCTGGCCGCAAATATGGAAGTGACATAGCACTTCCCAATAAGTCTCGTACATTTGAGGAGACCCTTTCTTCATAAGGTTGAGCTCCTCAGTGGTTGGGATATATTTCTCATAGGGAGAATCCCCTGTTGCCAGCCCCGAGACCTCATGCAACTCGTGCAGTGCAAGGCCCATCTCTCCGACCGGGGTGAAGAATGTCCCCGTCAAAGATTGTAACGCTCCAGGACCCGAAAGAAGTTCTGAGAACTCGGCGGGATGCCATACTGCACGGCCCTGACTGCTGGGTACAGTCCCACATGCTCTAGCAAATCTCCAAGATCGGCAAGGACAAAGCTCACCATCCTACGCCACCAATACTTCTCGGTGGAATGAACCCACCCGGGCGCACGAAACTCAACAGGAAAATCACCCTCCGCTTTCATAAACGCGTTGAGGAAGGTAGTGCCGAGTTTTGGTATCTCTCCAACTGGGAGCTCAGACTAGCGCGACCCGGGGAACAGGCCGAGAACCGCCCTATCATGACCATCATAATGGTATACCTTCTGGGAGCCCAAGTCACCGAGGGTAATCTCAGGGACATATCGGGAAACGTCCCATTTCATCTTCCGAGGGACGGACATGTGCTGGAGATAAGACAGCGGGAACATCCTCTCCATGTCTGGAAGAAAGAATCTTCTATCCCCTATCTGACGGAGCCATCTATAATTTCCATCATACATGGAATAGCCGCCATCACCGATACGATCTCCGAAGAAGAAGGCAGGCTTCTCCAGCTTGACGCGATCATCCGTTGTGAATGCTGCATCGGTCATAAGCACCCGAAGGGTTGTCATATCAACATTGGAGAGCCTTTCCTGGCGCTCCTGCGACCTGTCAGCAGTCACAGGTACTGTCCTTCGTAGCACAAAGGCCAGATCACGGTCAGCACCACCTACATGTCCAAAGTGGCGCTTCTTGGCGAGTGGGGCAGAAGGGTGTGGTACTGCAAAAGAAAAGGACACTTAATCAGACACCTTATCAGAAGCAAAAAAAAATGCTAAGTGTCTATAGTCCAGACGCAGAAGAGATACTGGACGCAGGAATTATCAAATCCGCTTCCAGACCTGCAAATCCGCATCCAGGCGTAAGACCAGCGGGATCAAGTCCGCGTTTTGCAAACCAAGACTTATGAAAATTCTCTAAGTACTTTGGCTCAGGCGCCAGATTCATAAAAACCAGCACCTGATGTCACAGAACGCCAAGATCAAGTCCGCGTTTTGAAAACCAAGACTTATGAAAATTCTCTAAGTACTTTGGCTCAGGCGCCAGATTCATAAAAACCAGCACCTGATGTCACAGAACGTCAGGATCAAGTCCGCGTTTTGAAAACCAAGACTTATGAAAAATCTCCAAGTACTTGGGCTCAGATGCAAGATTCATCAAAAAACCGGCACCTGATGTCACAAAACGCAAGGATCAAGTCCACGTTTTGAAAACCAAAACTTAGAGAAAGTACTTGGACTCAGGTGCAAGATTCATCAAAAACCTGCACCTGATGAAAAATCTTCAAGTCCGCGTCCGAACCCTTCACAATTAGAAATATTCTAAGTGAAGAATCCGAAATGCAAGACTCGCTGGCACCGGGTCATCAAACCCGCGCCTTGGTTATCAACTCAAAGACCGCGTCTGAGACCGCGTCTGAGAATCAAACACGGTTTGTTTCTGTGTTGACGGTTCTGTGTTAATGGTTCTCCTCCAAAAGATATCTTTTTGGAGTTCCATGAGCTTCCAGTAATGGTGAAGTCCAAGCCTAAAAGGCGTTATACCTGGGAAAGGGACTTCCTGCGTGGAGGAACCGCCTCTCTGGGCCTCGGTGACGGTCGCTCTTGAAGAGGATGCGGTTGGCTTGGTCTTAGGTGCCATTGGTGATTAAGAATCCAGTAATGGAGATGAACAGAGAAAGAAGAACTCTTTTTCTTAAAAACTCTAAACAAATGCGCTCGGAGAAGAAGAGGTATCTCTCTGACTGTTGCCATTTATAGGCACAAGGATTCGCGAAGATACACGACGCGTGGCTCGATTAGTTCTGCAGCGAGTCATCGCCTGACGCGTGGAACAGATCAATTTTAATGTATCGCGAAGATCGCGCACCATGGCTCTGCAGCGAGTCATCGCTTGACACGTGGAACAGATCATTTAATGAACCGGGAAGTCCGCGCGTCAAAAGGTGATGTCCCGTCAGTTCCCCAGGCCAACTGGCAGTGCAATCATGACATGGCACAGATTCGCACCCGACGGCCGCGCCTCTTCGATGGACATGCCCCGTCATCACCGCCATAAATGCATTCAAAAAGTCGCGTCTCTCTAAGAAGTTCGCGTCTTTCCAGCCCGGCTGAACATCGCGTCTGCTTTATGGAATATCAGTCGCGTTTCCATTTCCAAAAGACGCACCCCATGAAAGTCGCGTCTTTAAAGCAGTACTATCTCTGCTCTTCAAAAAGAACTGGCGTTCAGTCCTTACTTCTACAAATCAGTTTCAACAGTACACTGGCACAAGCAGACGATCGTCCACTCTTGGCTTAAAACGCGTCCATGACAGACTAAAAGCAACCGGGGAGGTTTAGACTGTGTATCTAGACACTCAACACGATCAACTCTGGTGGCCTCAAAGAGTTCAACAGTACACTCACGAAGACCAACTCCAGATAAGATCAAACCCGGAGCATTAACAGTCCAGTCATAGAGGTGAATTCAGCTAGAGTCCAAAGTATTTCGAAATCCGTCCCAGTTAACTGCGGAATATCGAAAACTTTGGAGGGGGTTCTGTAGGCTGTCTAAAAATCACTAAAAGACAAGCTATTAAAAGGCAGAGTTTCAGACTCAAGGCGCGAAGGCTCAACACCCGCGTCTCAACATCAAGGCGCGTGGGCTACATCAAGGCGCGTGGGCTCGACACCCGCGTCTCAACATCAAGGCGCATGGGCTCGACACCCGCGTCTCGACCTCAAGGCGTGTGGGCTCGACACCAGCGTCTCAACCTCAAGGTGCGTGGGCTCGACACCCGCGTCTCAGCATCAAGGCGCGAGGGTCCAGACCCGCGCCTTGGTTATAACCGCCCTGGTTATGGGGCCAGTCACCGCCCACATAGCGGGAAAGTGGGGAAGTTACCCCTCATTATGGAGCGTTTTTAGGGGGCACGTTCACCCCCTAGGACCTCTATAAATAGCCTCGTTTGCTATGAGGTCGAGGCAATGAGAAGAGAGGGGGGATAGACACAAGGGCGATCAGAAAGGCATCTAGCATCAAGAGGATCAGAAGATCACAGAGAGAGACAGACGAGATAGGAGAGAGCTCAACTCTTCGTCAAGCTTGCTGCGTACAAGCTGCTCTTTGCCTACCTTCTCTTTGAGAGTTTTGGTAGACAGAGCTGTGCTACTCCCTCTACCAGCCAAAGAGAAGATTCCCTGACAATCCCGACGGTCATCCGGTCAACGGAGAACAAGATTCACTCTCCACCGCCACACGAAGAACCCAGCCTTAAACAAAGGGAGGATTCAAGACTCAACATCCTCCCTCCCTTGTAACTGGAAGGAAAAAGCAGTTTTGTTGTAATTTTTCATCTGATTCAAGGAAAATTTTACAGTAAAGACTTCTTTCTCTTTTTTCCGGCGCGTACAAGTACTAACCCTATAGGACCTAAAAAGATTTGGGCACTAAAGAACCACCCAACTTGATTGATGTAGGTATGTCGTCCTCCTCCAAGATATAGGGGGAGATGGTGCCTTGGTGATGATTCATCGAAGCTTAAAGGATCAACCCTCTTATTGCATTGCTATCAAAAAGCACCTATTTTGGGGATTACCTATGGTTTGGTACTTTTCCATTTGAAAATTTTATTTCTAGCTAGATCTATATATGCATTGGAATAGCTAGCTTTTCTTTTGTGCTAATATGATTTAGTTATGAATACATGATTTTTTTTGTTGCTTTTATGGCTTGCTTATATTTGAGCTAGTGCGTTAATATTGCTTTTGTTCTTTACTAGCCCATGAATTGCTTGCCCATGGTTATAGTATTTTCTCATGCTCACTTGATTGATAGATATCCATGCATGTACTTGTACATAGATTTATTCATTTGTTCATATACATGTGTGTGTATGTGTGTGCGCGTACATATCTTGGTTGTATATCTATCTTGTGGTTGGTTATCATACTTAAACCATATTTAAGTAATAAATCAAGATAGTAATTGCCCTCTACTCTTATCTAGAGGAATGATGAGAAGAAGTTCAGAAACCCGTTAAGGATATTCGGATTCGATCTCTCTTTTTAAATTGCTTAATATATGATTTAATTGTTAAAAAATATTTTTTTAATATAATAAAAAAATTATATTTTGACATCATTTTTTCCTGTGTTTATCATGCCTATAAGATTTTTTATGTTTTATGTATAAAAATATCCAAATTAAAATATTTTTCAAAAGCCCTTAATTCATATTTCTTAAAACTGATTTTTGGGTAATCTCGATCGACTGACCGGTCGACCGAGTTGACCTGGTGTAATATCCTAAGTTTAAAATATTGTATTTATATTTTTCTAAGTATGTATTTTCCTTTACTGATTATTTTATTATTATTAGTAATTAATTTAATTTATTACTCTTCTTCTTGTTATTATTATCATATTAAATATACAAATTATTTTGAGATAAATATTAATTTTGTCATATAATTATTACTATTATTTCATATTATTATTAATTGTTATTATTAGTAGTAATTGTTACTAATATTACTTTATTAAGATTATTACTGTTGTGATTAATTACTAATATTATTATTATATTATTAATTGCTACATTTAGTAGTAATTATTATTATTATTCTTCCATTATTATAAATATTGTTAATGTTGTTATTATGGTGATTATTAATTATTATTAGTGTTAGTATTATTTTATTTATTTATTTTAATAGTTGTATTAATATTAGTTGCAGTAGTAGTTAATTCTATTATTAATTCATTATGATAATTATTTATTTTCATTTAGTGTTACTATTATTGTTGTTAATATTATTGTTGTTATTATTATTAATTAATATTATTAGTAATTGTTATTATTATTTATTATTTATTATTATTATTAGTGTTACTATTATTGTTGTTGTTGTTATTATTGTTATTATTAATATTATAGTTATTATGTGTTATTATATATTATTATTTTTGATATTAATATTCTTATTAATGTTTCTCTTTTCCTATTCCTAAATCCAATAATCCAATAACCCAAATCCTATTCCCATTACCCTTTTTTCAAACCTATACTCAATAGCAAACCCACAACCCGAAACCCATTACCACCGACCCAATACCCCTCATATATATAATCTTATTATCTAATTCTTAACCCTAAACCTAATCCCTAATTAGTATCTCTTTCCTCTCCATCCACACAGCCGCATGGTTGTCCTCTGCACACCCGGCCTCCACCATCTCCGCCGTGGGCTACCTCCATCACCCTCTGGCAGCGAGCTTCACCGGCGCAGCCATGTCCAGGCCAAGCTTCTTGCCACCAAGAAAACCCCCGTGGCCCCTCTCCTGCACCCCCTTCTCAGAGCCGTGACCACCACCAGCAACACAAACTAACAAAATCTCCATCTCTAACATCCCCACCTTTTCTTTCACTATGGCCATTGTCCCCTTTTTCCCGTTGCTGTCGGGACCCGTTGGAGCCTGATTTCCTCCGTCGGCGAGTGCGAGGACACTCCACTCTTCTCCGGCATTCCATCGACATCCTCAGCGGCCTTCGACCCTTCCGCTGGAGCCTCCATCGGTGCGTTGCAAGTCTGCCTAATGTGTAAGTCCCTTCACCATCCATCTCTCTCTGTTGCATAATTGGTATATAGGTAGTGTGTGTAATTATATGGGGTTTCTTGTGTATAATTAATGTAGTTGATATTTATATATGTAAGTGTATTAAATATATATTGTACATTGCATGCATGTGTAAGTATTTATTATTTCATGTGTGGGGGTGTTTTAATTATATGCATGCAATTGGGTGTATGGATGTGTGCGTGAGTGTGGTTGTGATATGCATGCATGTGTCTGTATGTATTTATATTGGTATGTATTAGTATTTGGGTGTTTGCATGTTTGTGTGTGTGTATATATATGTATGTATGTATGCATATATATTAGTACATGTATCTGTATGCATGTGGGGGTATGTATATAGTGTTACGCATGTGTTTGTATATCGTTGTGTGTGTTTGGATGCGTGTTGCAGCGTTTCAGATTCGTTCGTGAGATCTGAGCTTAGTAACGGGAGATCAGAGTTGTGCCCGTTATGAACCCGATACAATGACGATTCGAAGACCGATCTATAGGATGATCTGTAGACCAGTACTCGTTTGTACAGTGAAGACCAAACGGCGTTTCGGCTTCGAAATCGCGTCATTTCAAGTGAGTATTTGTTCTTGTGTATTTCATTATTTACTGTTGTCGGTATGCGTTTACATGTTACTCTTATCATTTCATGTGACTTTCTATTATATTTTACCAGTTTGATTACTTGTATCACTTCATGAGACATCAATGATTGTTCACTTTATTTACGTAGTTGATATGAGCTTGTATAAACGTCATTTCATGTGTTGGTAGTTTGTCACTGTTGGCATAGGCCTAATATTAGAAGACCTTAGACTGTGACTAGATTCGATCTATTGATTGGTTGGATTGGTTTATATTTAAGCATATGATGCATATAGACCTTATATTTGGATATTGAGATATTAAACTTACATCATTTCATGTTTAACTATTTCGAATTTGGACTAGTTATAAAGGAACTTGGACTGTAATTAGATTGATCTTGAGATGATTAGTTCGTGAATATGGTTAAAGTGTATATTTCTTGTGAAGACAATTAATAGATAGTTGTTTTATGATAATTCAGATGGGCACTCATTTAGATCTAGAGGATGGTTTAGTTAGGATGTCACCTTATCAGAGACCGATCTTCTTGACACTTGGACTTATATACAGATTTAGTGAGAGTTAGAGTTGATCTGAGATTTATATTCCCTTCATTGGATCTTGATCAGTACTTAGATATGATTGATTATGTTGGATTATTGGTTGTAAGTAGTTTCGGATCTATTCAATGATTATTAGATTATCGGAGTATATATGAGCTTATGATATTGAGTGTTAAATATAAACCATTCTAGATTGCAGTTGTTTGAGGATGTTTCCTTTTTAGATATGATTTCAGTATGTGTTGACCTAGTTGATCTCGAGGAGATACCATGTGCTTCATGTTTAATTATTGATTACTTTAGTTAATAGAGATTGAGTTATTGTGATAGTCATTTAGTCGATATCAATGATCTTATACTTCAGAGTTATCAGATAGCAGTCATCACTTTATCAGTTATCGGTGGATTATTTGTTGGTGATCATATGATGTGTTCAGAGTTTATAGGAGTTGGTACATATCTGTATCAGTTACCAGCTGTTGTGACACCATTGTGTTAGTAGCTATATCTCCAGTATCCTATTTCAGATGTCAGATATTAGTTGTTAGCTACTTAGTTGTCAGATATCAGTTGTCAGATTATCAGCTATTATTGACATCACTAGTATTGGAGATATCAGTTACTCTTCATAATAACTCATATTGTTGCTCGTTAATAAAAGATACCATAACACGGGGAACAAGGGTAACTACCTTATGATGCATGTCATGTATTTTGGAAGGACTTATTATGATACTGAGTTGTGGGTTCCAATCATGAGGAACCAAGGTAATACTGACCACCTAATTATTCAGTTGTCAGTTATCAGGGCTATGCTCGAATTATGGCGCCACACTAATTGTCTTTTCGTGTGGGGCTGGGGTCTTCAGTTATTAGAGCTTGCGGCTTATCCTGGTTCAGCGTCAGGGGGTTAGACCGTGGTACCGGCAAGTATAGTACCCTTCTAAAACACATGCACTACATTGGCAGGCAGTTACATCAATGATAACTTTGTTTGATATGTCAAAAAACGGTTGTGGTATGGGACACAACTAGGTGTTAGCCCAAAGGCTTTCCACTCTAGTTTTGATGATGATTAACTCATGTAGTTATGTGTACTAATTATCTTGTGATTTTAGTTTCAGATTATTAATCGAGATATTAGTTGGTGATAAGTTTCAACAAGATGATTTGGAAGCTTTCACATGTTGATTCAAGAGCCCGAGCGTCAAAGATCATATATAGCACTCATTGGAGTCAAGCTTGGTGAATCAAGCTTTGAATCGAGTCGGCTTGGAGACGACGCTCTACAAGAAGACTTCGGTACCATAGTTTAGAGTTTGTGTTTTTAGATCCAATGTGTAAAGATTAGAATAGTATGATATGCTCAAGTTCACAACACACACGTTTCATGTTTTGGTTTTCGGTTTTTGGTTTAACCGATCTTGGTTTGCATGAATAGATATTATATCAAAACAAGTTTACATGGTTTAATGTATATTAGATTTGTTCTATATACATGCATGCTTCAACTATTTTAACAAACTTAGTTTGATAGTCTATTTCATGTGTTTTATGTTTTGGTATTTCTAACAAAACATATTTTTGGAATTAATGTCAAAAACATGGATATATATATGTTTCATGTATATAGGATTTCTATCCATATGCATCATGCCTAAATATTGTTTAATATCATGTTTTTATATTTGGATGAGTTTTGGACAAAATGTATTTTCTATTCAAAAATCCAAGTTTTATAAAATATAGATTTTGGTTTTTGGTGTAAATAATAAGACACAAAAATGTTTTAAAATGTTTGTTATTTGTGATGAAATTTCTATCACATGTTTATATTTCAATATAAAATGTCAAAACAATTTTGTGTAATTTTCACAAGTTTTTATGGATATATTAGATTAATTTTTACCCAGTTTTTCTGACCCAGAACTGGCTGACAGGCCATGTCGGTCGACCGCACGGTCGACCATACCAAGGGCCGGTCGACCTTGCGGTCGACCGACGTGCACAGAACTGTGCACGTCTGGCAGCCCAGTGGGCCGGTCGACTGGGCGGTCGACCGGAACTGAGAGCAGTGCTCTCTGTTTATTTCGGTCGACCGGGCGGTCGACCGGTAGTTGCCAACGGTCAAAATCCGACTGTAGGACGGTCGACCGACCGTCGATCGGTAGGGTATTTTTGGCAGAATCTGCTGCCAACGGCTAGTTTTGAAATTGGCCTATAAATACCCCATTGGAAAGAGGTTTTCTTTAAGACTTTTTGTGCGAACTTTTCCTGACTCTCTAGTATTTTCACAGCAATCAAAAGAAGTTTTTGGGCTTTAATTTGAACTATCTATTTGGTGTTTTTCTAGGGTTTGGACAAATCAAAGAAAAGGTTTTTTGGGAAAAGTGATTTGATTCACTTCTCTATATTGGTTTCTTGATTTTCCTAAGGATTTTCTTTGAGTTATTGATTTCCATTCCTTTGGTTTTCTCCACAATTGAGCTACATCTACTTTCTCAATCTATAGGATCTTTGTGTGGGAGAAAGAAATTGTTTGTGGTTGTTTGTTAGACCACCAAGTTGTAAACCCATTCCTTGCTTTGTGCTTTGCCCTCATTGTGTTGAGGAGGTTGTGCATTTGGGTTGTATCCCTCAAGTTGTGAGGTGATCCTTGTGTTGCTTGGTGCTAATCCCTCAAGTTGTGAGGTGATTGCTTGTTGGATTGGAGTTGTGCCTCAAGGAGGAGGTTGTGTTTGTAAGGAGAGGAGTTGGGTACTCCTTGTAATTGTGATTGCCCCAAATCCTCGGTGGAGGTTCCCTTTGTGGGAGTCCTTTGTGGACAAGCTAGTGGATTGGAAATCCTTCACGGTGGTGAAGGCGGGGATGTAGAGCTGGGTGCTCGAACCTCGAAACATATCTTGTTGTTTGCGCTTGATCCCTTGACTCTTACTCTATCTCTCCCTCTCTTTACTTTGTGCATATTGCTATGTCATATACTTGCTTGTGTGTGCATCAATTATTGTAATTGCAATTAGTTTTTAAATTTCACATTGAGTTCATTAGATTAGCATTATCACCTATTAACCCCCCCTCTAGGTGATTTCAATTGGTATCAGAGCCTACGCTCCTGATATTTAGGTTTAACCACCTAGGAGTGAGATCTTGGTTTGCTAATCTTCATTTGCATTTTTATTCGCACACATATTAGTTTGCACTCATGGATAGCCCTCCTATGTTTGATTTTGCTAGACATGACATTTGGATAGCAAGGATGAGTAGCCATTTAAAAAGCCTAGGACATCTAGTTTATCAAGCCTCTACACAAGAATCCTTCCCAAATAGTAGCAAGCATAAAAAGGCAAATGCATTAGCCCTTAGGATACTTAGAGCATCTCTTAATGAAGATCTTTTATATGTGTTTGATCGTTATGACTCGGCTTTTGCAGTTTGGAGCATATTGACGTCTCCCGAGCTACCCGTGATTGGCAACAAGTTGAGGAGATCTAGGAGAGACAAGTCTGACGAGCATTGCCTCATGGTCCAAGGGAAAGACTCCCTTGAGGTTGATTAGGAAAAGATAGTGTGAAGTTATTACACAAGTATTCAATGAAAGAAGAAAGGTTTAGAGTTAACCTCGGTGCTTTGTCACTTCACAATGTATTTGAGATGGTTAATATATCCTTTCCAATCTCCGTTATAGCATGGGCTATACCGAGTCGATTCTCAGGGAGAGCTTGCGATGGAAGCGTTACGGTTGGTAGTGAAGATAGAAAATGAAGATTCTTCTTTGCTCAAAAGAATAAAGAATCGTTGGAAAAAGAAATAAAAGAATGGGTGGCTTTGTTCATGATGGAAAATGAAAAGAAATCAAAATCAAGATTGGATTTGTTATTAACACTAAAAGAAAAGAAAACTTTAGAAGACTTTGAAGGTGAAGAAAACCATGGCTAGCTAACCTTACTTCCTTACTAAAAACTTACTAAACTCCGTGATGATGAATGCGTGCCTCATGTTGATTCATCGGCATAGATTTGTCTTGCGTGTTGGTCTAATTACTTTCCCACTTGGATGACGGGTGATCATTCTTGGACTTGTCTTGTAGCCTCATAGATGTCATTGGCCTACAAATTAGACTTTCAATAATGGAATCAAAAGAGCTACACTCAAGGGATGCTAAGGAAGAAGATACAACATTCATTAATGGAAGTAAAGAAGTTGTACAACAAATAGCATATTGGTGATCCATCTCCATGTTCCATCAAGGCACTTGTTCTAGACAAGGCTCTAAATGAGGCACACATGAATCATATGGAGAATTACAACAAGAACTTGCCAAGCAATGAAAGTAACCCATCGGAGAAGAGAAGATCATACACTTTGCAAGATTAAAGATAGCAATCACCCATGAGTTAGTAGTTAACAAGGTAAGTTGTTAGCTAGCCATGAGAAGAAAGAATTAGCTACTAGCCATTAGAAAAGCAAAACAAAGCATGAATAAAATTGCAAGTAAAGTAAAACTAGAAGTAAAGAAAGCAAGTAATACTAGAAAATGCTCAAGTAGAGAAGAAGAGAATGGATCAATCCTTGCTTCACAAGTTGTCAGTCCTTGATGTACACAAGCTCTCTCTCTCTCTTACAACTCTCTTTTGCAGAATTTCTAGGGAGGAAGAAGAGGGAGACTAAAACCTAGAGAATACTAAAACAAAATACAAGACTTTCCCCTAATTTCTCCTCTCTTCTCTGTTCTGTCTTTTTACGAAGCCCTTGGTCCAGTATTTATAGGCTCAGAGAGAAGTCTCCAGAAGATGGGACAGCTGGCAAAATCTGGCGCCCAACGGCCCTAGATTTGCGGTGGAAACGCGGCAACTTGCGGCAGTTCTGTGGCCGTTGGCCAACAACTTTCTGTTGTGAGTTTGTTACGAGGTTGTTATCCACGTGGCCTTCTGGAAGATTGAGTTGGCGCGAGGAATTCTCTAGATCCTGGATTCAAATCTTGGGCTCTTTTGGGCTTTTGAATTAATCTCTTTAATTATTGCTAATTAAAGAGATTTTGGGCCTTTTCTCCATTTGAGTGTGGACCTGCAAAAATATAGAGAAGATGAGTAAAAATCATATTTTTATTTGCAAAAATGCATGGGAATGATATGGTAAAATATGCAGAATTGTGTAACAATCACACCCCCACACTTATTCTTTTGCTCGTCCCGAGCAAAACAAAGAAAAAGAAAAAGAAAAACTATATTACCAATTTATTACACCACTTTCGCAGGTGACGCGATTGTACTGAGCGTGTGCAACAAGCCGTTAAACCTCTAGGTTACCCTAGAGGAGGAGTGTTGTCTCCTGAGGGTTTTTAGCGGATTGCACCCACAAAATCCATAAAGAAAGAAGACAAATGTTAGTGTTTTTGAAAATGCATTTTGAAAGAGAGACATGCTTTCGAACTATTTTTGCAAAAATATAAGTGATCTAAGGTCATAAGTCCACCTATAATCATTCTTTCTTAAACTTAGTCTCTATGCAAGATCTTGTCTTCAATTAAGGTAAGAATTCAAAATTGGATTGAATATTTTATCTTTCATAAAACCTAGATAATATGCACACCGTGCTCTGTGAAAATTTCTGGGATTTCAACTCCAACCATCAAGCCATTTATTTATATATATTTTTTTTCTGCTTTTTTTCTTCCCTTAGTTTAGGCTTTCTAGTTTACCCTTGTAGCGAGCCTATAACCGATGACTCCCAAACTAGACGGTCTTAGGGCACCAGATGAGAAAACATCCCTCGGGTTTAAGGTCTCGAGTAAAAAAGGCCACAAAACTAAAGGGGATTATTTATTTCCTTTACCACCGTTAGGCGTGAATAATCTTGCTTCTTGAGGCACATTTATCCAGCTTAATAGGTGATGTTTTATTACATCTTTATTTTTCTTTCTTTTTTTTATTTTTATGGCATTTTTGTCTTTGTCTCCATCCCAAGAAATGTGTAAGTGTAAAGTGCATATTTATCTAAGGTAAAAATTCAAGATAAAAATATCTCACCAATTTTACTTACTTAGCCTATAATTTTAAACAAGATCTATTATTTCAACTAGGTTTAAGATGTCATAATTAAGGCTTTCTTAATTTCTAAGATACATCTTAATTTTCTTAAAAATAGATCAAAACTTTTGTCTCTTATTTCAAAAAGTTTTTTTTTATTTCTAAAAGAAGTGTAAAAGAAAGAAAATCAAAAGAAGTGTAAAAGAAAGAAAATCTAAAAACTCTATGTTAGTAAACCCTCCCCCACACTTATTTCATGCATTGTCCTCAATGCATCATGATATATGTATGCATGAAATAGGTAAGAGGTAAGAAACTTTTATTTACAAAAAAGTGCAAAAAATTATTTACAAAGTGTATATACAAGTGTAACCATTACCTAGGCTTTTGGTCGTTTTCCTCTGGCCCGTTTCCCATCATTCCAGTGTGTCTGCTTTCGTGACCTAAGTTGGGAAACGGTTTGAATTATTTTAGCCCTAGGTATTTCCAGATTCAATTGTTTATTATTATCATTCACCCTCATTCCACCACATTGTTCACTAAAAAATTCCTTATCACCACTCTCACTCTGAATCTCATCACTTCCAATGTTAAGGAAGTTCAGCTCTTCTCCATACAATTCTTCAAAACTAAGATCAATATCCGGAAGTGGACAATCAGCTAACCTACCCCGAGTTGACTCATCTAGACACATGATCTCATCAGCAAATAGGTCTTCAAAGGATATATCAATCGGAGGTTCAAATACAGTCACAGTTGGCTCATTGAAGGTGAAAATATCCAAATCAACTTTCCCCTGTTGAAAGGGTACTCGGATAAGAGAATCACAAGATTGTGACTCATCTTTTAGATCTTCACCTTCTTCCTCACAATTGTTACTAATGAAACTAACCTCAAATGTTTGATCTTTTGTTTTACGAGGTTGTGTGTGGAAGACATTGTGTTCATGAGTCATGTTACCAAAGGTTAACCTCATTGATCCATTCCGGCAATTAATGATGGCATTTGCAGTAGCCAGGAATGGTCGTCCCAAAATGACAGGAGTTTGAGCCCTTTGATTAGAATTTGACACAGGTTTTGTTTCAAGGACTACAAAGTCAACAGGATAAATGAATTCCCCAACTTTGACAAGGACATCGTGAATTTCCCCCTGGGGTCTAGTGACAGAGCGATCAGCCAATTGTATGGTCATTTGGGTAGGACGGAGATCACCTAACCCTAATTGTTGGTACACAGAGAAAGGCAGGAGATTGATGCTGGCCCCCAAATCAAGAAGTGCCCTATTAATGGTAGTCTGTCCTATGATGCATGAAATGGTGGGGCTCCCTGGGTCTTTATATTTAACAGGAATTGGACCATTGAGCAGCTCATTGATGGATGATGCTAGGAAGACTTTTTTAGGGACTTGTGTTTTCCTCTTCTTGGTGCACATTTCCTTTAAGAATTTAGCATATGATGGCACTTGTTGTATGGCATCAAGAAGAGGGACATTGATTTGGACCTTATTGAACATTTCTTTTATCTTCTCCATGTGAGCATTTGTCTTGGGATTCTTAAGCCTATTTGGAAATGGTACAACAGGCTTATAGGGTTGCTCATCTACCTTTTCTTTACCCTTGGCTTTTGAAGTGGATGGCTCTGTACTAGAAGATGGTTTGTCAGAAGTTGGTTGCATTGGGACAGGAGGTGTTGGCTTTTGTACAGGATGAGCTGGTGGACTAGAAACCCTATTGTTGACTTGTTTTCCAGATCTCAGGGTATGAATAGCATGACATTGACTGGGTCCTGAATCTTCCACTTCATTCAAAGGGAAGTGATGTTTGGGATTTGGCACTGGCTGGCTTGGAAGCATACCTTTTTGTCTCTCATTATTCAATTGCCCTAATTGGACCTGAATTCTATCCATATCCTGTTGATGATGGTTCATCATTGAAGCTTGGGTCTTAGTTAAGGATTCTATCATTTTCATCAACTCTGATATTTTATCATCTGAATTGTTCTGGGGTGGATGTTGATGATGTGGAGACTGGAATTGTGATTGGTAGTGTGGTGGGTTCTGATATGGTTGTGAATGTGGTGGACTTTGAGATGGATGAACATACAGTGAATTATGATTGAAACTGGACGTGTGAGACTGAGCATTATATGGATGTGGAAGTGGTGGTCTATGATGCTCAGGACCAGACTGACTCCACGAAAAATTTGGATGGTTCTGCCATCCCGAATTGTAAGTGTTGGAGTATGGGGGTCTGGTAAATGCTGCATTCATGTTCTCCTGATATGATTGGTGCTGATACAAAGGACACTCCTCAAAGACATGGCTAAGGTCATGACAGTTGGTGCAACCCGGTTTAATCACAGGCAATGGGTTGACCTGATTTACAATAGAATTTCCCCTAGACTCAAGCAGTTCTATCCTCTTCATCAATTGTGTGATCTTGGCTTCTGCGGCTATAGAGGATTCTATGGAGTGTGTACCAATTCTGGAAGTGGTGGGAGTGGATTTATCAGGACATGACTCCCACTGAATGGTTTTCTCAGCTAGGGTTTCAAAGAGATCCCACCCCTGATGTTCATTTTTCTTCAAAAATTCCCCTTGACACATGGATTCAAGGAGGGTTTTTGTTTGGTAATCTAGACCGTCGTAGATAATCTGGCACAGACACCATTTCTCTACGCCGTGATGAGGACATAGGGCTAGAAGGTCTTTGAAACGCTCAAGATACTTCCAGAAATGTTCATTAGGTTCCTGCTTGAATTGCATTAAATTCTTTCTCATGAGGGCTGTTTTGTGGATAGGATAGAATTTCTTAAGAAAGACTTTTACAAAATCCTCCCATGAAGATATGGAACTGACGGGAAGATTATAAAGCCATTTCTTAGCTAAATCCTTAAGTGCAAACGGTATGAACCGTAACCTAACAGCATCCTCGGTCAGTTGGGAAATTCTCATCATTTGGCATACCTCTTCAAACTCACGAATAAAGAGGTATGCATCCTCAGACTCAAGACCATGGAATCGGGGAAGTGTATTAATGAATTGCGGTTTCAGCTCGAAGTGATTTCCATTTGGTTCGGGGAGAAGAATGCAAGATGGAAGGGAGGTGCGAATCGGATAAAATCGATCTTGAAGTGAGACGTTGTTTTCCATAATGTCAAGTGGTTGTGTAAGTGTAAGTGTAGAAAGTCTAACTAGTCTTGCAGAATTTGGATCACGAAACCACTCTCACATATACAATCACAAACAACGTGCACCGATCACACTAGCAAAAAAGAAAAAATGAAAATAACAAACAAAAAAATCAATCCAAGCTTCTAGGATTCCTGAACCTAGACGACTCCTAACTGATTAGATCGTCCACAGGAGGTTTAGTGTAGACTTTGACTATAAGCGAATCAGCCAGGGAAGGGCAAGGTTGGTGGGAGGTTTTCCGTCAGAGACGTTCCTTAATTAAGTAACCAGCAACCTTCGGGTTTTCGGCCCTCAATCCCTTTCCTAGACACTGATTTTACAAAAGTAATTTCCAACACTTTTCCCCCTTAGGATAATCTCCTAAGTGAGTCCGGATGTCCCTAGGGCCAACGTCTATCAGTTTTTATTTACAAGCTTGGGATTGTGAGTGCTTGGGAAAATGATTTTCGGGCTAAGGAAAGGGTGATAAAATCCCCACCTTATCTTATTTATGGGTTATGCCCTTAGAATTGATTTGTGCAAGTGTACGATGTAAACAAACAAGGTTCACTCAAAGCGTAATTAAATCAAACAAAGAGTGAGTCCTAGTCTAGATGCAATGCGTACGTACCTTGCCTCCAGCACTCTTCAACAGTAAATGTAAAGGAATTGAAAGACACGTGCCTAAAATGCAAATGTCTAATCAATTTTTAACGTTTTCAACCAATTTTTTTACTGTTGATTTTATTAGCAGGAGTATGGTGAAGAATACAAGAAATGAATTATTGCAGAAGCTGTATTTTGCAAAGCTGAAGACCCTACAGAAAACTTATTAGGAGTTCACTCCTCCTTGCTGCAATTCTGCGGCAAATGCCGCGAATCTGCGGCAATTCAGAGGGCTTCTGGTTTCTGCTTTCGAGAGCAGAAGCCCAGAGCCACTTATATGTCACTGCAATGCAAATTTTGCTATTTTCTTCACCTGTAACCTGCAACAGAGAAGAGAATTCGTTTAGTTCTTCACTTTAAACCAAAAAAACCGTTGCTCTCCCCAGCAACGGCGCCAAAAATTGATTAGGAAAAGATAGTGTGAAGTTATTACACAAGTATTCAATGAAAGAAGAAAGGTTTAGAGTTAACCTCGGTGCTTTGTCACTTCACAATGTATTTGAGATGGTTAATATATCCTTTCCAATCTCCGTTATAGCATAGGCTATACCGAGTCGATTCTCAGGGAGAGCTTGCGATGGAAGCGTTACGGTTGGTAGTGAAGATAGAAAACGAAGATTCTTCTTTGCTCAAAAGAATAAAGAATCGTTGGAAAAAGAAATAAAAGAATGGGTGGCTTTGTTCATGATGGAAAATGAAAAGAAATCAAAATCAAGATTGGATTTGTTATTAACACTAAAAGAAAAGAAAACTTTAGAAGACTTTGAAGGTGAAGAAAACCATGGCTAGCTAACCTTACTTCCTTGCTAAAAACTTACTAAACTCCGTGATGATGAATGCGTGCCTCATGTTGATTCATCGGCATAGATTTGTCTTGCGTGTTGGTCTAATTACTTTCCCACTTGGATGACGGGTGATCATTCTTGGACTTGTCTTGTAGCCTCATAGATGTCATTGGCCTACAAATTAGACTTTCAATAATGGAATCAAAAGAGCTACACTCAAGGGATGCTAAGGAAGAAGATACAACATTCATTAATGGAAGTAAAGAAGTTGTACAACAAATAGCATATTGGTGATCCATCTCCATGTTCCATCAAGGCACTTGTTCTAGACAAGGCTCTAAATGAGGCACACATGAATCATATGGAGAATTACAACAAGAACTTGCCAAGCAATGAAAGTAACCCATCGGAGAAGAGAAGATCATACACTTTGTAAGATTAAAGATAGCAATCACCCATGAGTTAGTAGTTAGCAAGGTAAGTTGTTAGCTAGCCATGAGAAGAAAGAATTAGCTACTAGCCATTAGAAAAGCAAAACAAAGCATGAATAAAATTGCAAGTAAAGTAAAACTAGAAGTAAAGAAAGCAAGTAATACTAGAAAATGCTCAAGTAGAGAAGAAGAGAATGGATCAATCCTTGCTTCACAAGTTGTCACTCCTTGATGTACACAAGCTCTCTCTCTCTCTTACAACTCTCTTTTGCAGAATTTCTAGGGAGGAAGAAGAGGGAGACTAAAACCTAGAGAATACTAAAACAAAATACAAGACTTTCCCCTAATTTCTCCTCTCTTCTCTGTTCTGTCTTTTCACGAAGCCCTTGGTCCAATATTTATAGGCTCAGAGAGAAGTCTCCAGAAGATGGGACAGCTGGCAAAATCTGGCGCCCAACGGCCCTAGATTTGTGGTGGAAACGCGGCAACTTGCGGCAGTTCTGTGGCCGTTGGCCAACAACTTTCTGTTGTGAGTTTGTTACGAGGTTGTTATCCACGTGGCCTTCTGAAAGATTGAGTTGGCGCGAGGAATTCTCTAGATCCTGGATTCAAATCTTGGGCTCTTTTGGGCTTTTGAATTAATCTCTTTAATTATTGCTAATTAAAGAGATTTTGGGCCTTTTCTCCATTTGAGTGTGGACCTGCAAAAATATAGAGAAGATGAGTAAAAATCATATTTTTATTTGTAAAAATGCATGGGAATGATATGGTAAAATATGCAGAATTGTGTAACAATCAGAGGTACATTCAGATTCTCAACTAGATGATGGCTCTAGTTCATATTACCATGGATGTTTTGAAGTTCAAAATTTAAATGTAGAACTTGCTTCAAAACTTGAAAATTTTATGAAAAAACATGACTCTTTGAAAAAGAAGCATTTTGATTTAAAAGAAGAAATGAAAGATTTGTGCTCAACTTTTGAATCGGTTTTGCAAAAGAAGGAAGAGATTACTAGTGAACGTGACTCACTACGATCTCAACTAGACCTTGTCCTAAAAGAGATTGATGTTTTGAAAAATAAAAATGATTGTGATGATGTTGTGAAAAACAATGAGGTTTTATCTTCTAAATTAGATCTTGTTTTTAAAGAAAATCTTACTTTGAAAAATGAAATTGATTTAATTACAAAAGAATTGGATTGTGTTTTAGATAAAAACAAATCTTTGCAAAATGAGATTGATATTCATGTTTGCCATGCTAGTGTAGCTTCTTGTTCTAGCACACTTATTGCATGCTCCACTTTATCTTCTACTATTAAAAATGATATAAATATTTTGAAGAAAAGTGTAGATTGTTTGGGCTCCACTTTGAGCCAATGCACTTTGAACCATTCACGCTTGGAAACCTTGATTCGAAAGAAACAAGTTCCAACTTTGCATGCACACCATTCACGGCATACACATGCTCCTCACGGACACAACCATAACATGTATGCTCATGTGTACACATGTACACATTGTGGTCGAAAAAGCCACCTTGCTAGATTTTGCTATGATCGTTTACATGTTGAAAATTTAGCAAATAATCTTGTTTGGGTTAGGAAGGATACTAACCCCCGTGGACTCAAAAGAAAATGGGTACCAAAAACCACCTCTATGCTTTTTGATGTAGGTGGGGGCTCTCGCATCATGTGAGAGTGCCGGTGCCTTGGAGTGAATGCGTTCCGTGCTTAAAGAAAACAATTTGGATGCATCACTTTCAAGGGGAGCTTGGTGGAGAGGACCACCATGATTTGGAGAACTAGAGAAGTACCTTCATTGGTTTTGGTATCATTCTCTAACTCCCATTTTTATTTGCATGCTTTTCATGTTCATCTATTCATAGCATGTCTTGTTTTATTGTTCATTATGCTTATGTCATGTTGTTTAGATTAGTGTTATACATGTTTAGTTACTTGAGCACCCATGTTTTATATGGATCTATATTTAGTGTTCTCACTTTGTTTAAACTAACATGTATGCCCTAGATCTAATGCACATGCATATGCATAATGACCATTTGGATGTTTGTGATTTATTCTTGTTTTAATGATTCATGTTTTGATTAGTATGAAAATTGCCATGATTATTAGAACATTAACATGCATGTATAGCTTTTGAGATCACCCATGATTAATATGAACTATTCTTTTGTTCTCACATATGTTTGGCTATTATGTAGATCATGATTCTAATAGCATGTGGATTTACATAATGATCATTTTCATGTTTTATCATGTTGATTTATATGTCATTTTATGCTTCACGATTTGGATATATGTTTAGATGTTAGTTTTCATTAAAACTAGGATTTATACTTGTACATAGAATGGGCCACAAGTAAATCTTTGTATGTTTGTGCTTGAATGCCAATTTGTACCCATTAGATGTGATAGTATAGTCTAGTTTTGATGATTCATGCATTCTAACTTGTATTCCTCATTTTTGATATGTTTTATGATCATGTGTTTTAACTTCATGTATATGTCTATCTTGTCTTAACTATTGATTATACATATACATCCTTGAGCCACGTGCCTTCATGCATATACTTTTGTGGACTCACTATTTTTGGGATATGTATGTATACTTTAGTTTGTACATGACATATATATGCCTTGAAGTTTAAATCGTTTTGATGATTTTCATGTTTTTAGGAAATTTCTATTGGTAATAAAAATTTAGTTTTTCATGTGTTCATGTTTTAAAGGATTTTCAATATTGAGCTTGATTGTCAATTTTCATGATAAGTGTGTTTCACATTACACTTGTTCACTCACTTTATTATATTTCTCATGATTATGTTTTCATGAGTATGATTTGGGCTTCATGGATTTTGAGTGATGATGATCATGTGATTTACATGTCTTTCATGAAATATAATTTTGATTTATTCCTTACTCGAAGGATTTCGTGCTAGTTTTCAAAACTTTTCATATAACTAGTTCGTATTCTTCACTTTGGTAGTAGTTTTCAAACAAACTATATTTTCATATCTATTTTTGAAAACCCCTACCTTCAAAGGGCGGTTGGATGGGAGATCATGCTCATGTATGCTTCATAGTGAAAATCATTTTACACTTGATCATGAAATGGGTGGTAGTCATATGATGTATACACTTGATCATTATTGTTGTTTCAATTGATATCACTGAATTCTTTCAATTGGTATCAATATTGACATCTTTTTGTATACTCATATATGATTTTGTTTTGTATATGTATGCTTGCACTTCAAAGAACATCAATTTCAATTGGTACTTAACTTTTCATACATATATATGTTTTATTTGTACTTATTATATCCCTATACCCTTAAGCACAAAATTTTTTGTTACGCTAAAGCTTGAGTTTAAACTTTGTTTCAATTGATTCAGTTTTCAATTGGTATCTTTAAACAAGCTTTTGCATGTGTTTTGTTTGTATTTCATAAAGGGGGAGAAAACTCGTATTTCATATATCAATTGGTATTTAGTTTATTTATTTTTGAATTCCACTCCCTAACTTTATGATGAAAAATGATTGAAAAATTAGTATTGATTTTTTAATTGGTATCATATGCTTATAAAGAAAAATATCTTCAATTGGTATCAAGATGCATTTGTTTACTCAAAATTGGTATCAATTTGTTTTTATTATCAATTGGTATCATGTTTACCCTACATGTTTTTGTTGATATAAAATGTTATTTTTGTTTCATGCCTTGTTTAATTTCAATTGGTATTGGCATATCTTAAACTTTGTTTAATTTCAATTGGTATTATCATATCTTAATTTTTTTTTATTTCAATTGGTATCATATATGCACTTCATTGTCATATTTTTAATTGGTATCATATTGGTTTTGGTTTCACCCCTTGAAGTAGTTTATTGATTCTTTGTTTCGAACATTTAGGGGGAGAAGAATTTGTATCTATTTTGTTTTCACCCCTTTGTTGATGATTGACAAAAAGGGGGAGAAAAATTTGGAGTTGATATACATGATTTATGCATGAGTTTTCAGTTTTATTTTCATTGAGAATTTGGAGTTGATATGCATGATTTATGCATGAGTTTTCAGTTTTATTTTCATTGATATCGATATCAAAAACTTGTTTAGTTTTATTTTCCTTGGTATCAAGAGCTAAAACAAATTTGAGCTAAAACAAATTTGAGCTAAAACAAATTTTTATGAGTTTTGTTTTTATTGATATCAAGAGTTTTATTTGTATCAAGAGCATGTTTCATATGCATATTCATTTTGTGTCAAGAGCCTTGTTTATATGCATTTTATTGTTTGTTTATCCCTATGCATTAGTTAAGGGGGAGCTTCTTTGAAGCTTTACTTTAATCCATGCATATATAACTCCATGAGTTTTGTCATCATCAAAAAGGGGAAGATTGTTGGCCCAAAGGCTTTCCACTCTAGTTTTGCTGATGATTAACTCATGTAGTTATGTGTACTAATTGTCTTGTGATTTTAGTTTCAGATTATTAATCGAGATATTAGTTGGTGATAAGCTTCAACAAGATGATTTGGAAGCTTTCACATGTTGATTCAAGAGCCCGAGCGTCAAAGATCATATATAGCACTCATTGGAGTCAAGCTCGGTGAATCAAGCTTTGAATCGAGTCGGCTTGGAGACGACGCTCTACAAGAAGACTTCGGTACCATAGTTTAGAGTTTGTGTTTTTAGATCCAATGTGTAAAGATTAGAATAGTATGATATGTTCAAGTTCACAATACACACGTTTCATGTTTTGGTTTTCGATTTTTGGTTTAACCGATCTTGGTTTGCATGAATAGATATTATATCAAAACAAGTTTACATGGTTTAATGTATATTAGATTTGTTCTATATACATGCATGCTTCAACTATTTAAACAAACTTAATTTGATAGTCTATTTCATGTGTTTTATGTTTTGGTATTTCTAACAAAACATATTTTTGGAATTAATGTCAAAAACGTGGATATATATATGTTTCATGTATATAGGATTTCTATCCATATGCATCATGCCTAAATATTGTTTAATATCATGTTTTTGTATTTGGATGAGTTTTGGACAAAATGTATTTTCTATTCAAAAATCCAAGTTTTAGAAAATACAGATTTTGGTTTTTAGTGAAAATAATAAGACACAAAAATGTTTTAAAATGTTTGTTATTTGTGATGAAATTTTTATCACATGTTTATATTTCAATATAAAATGTCAAAACAATTTTGTGTAATTTTCACAAGTTTTTATGGATATATTAGATTAATTTTTACCCAGTTTTTCTGACCCAGAACTGGCTGACAGGCCATGTCGGTCGACCGCACGGTCGACCGTACCAAGGGCCGGCCGACCGTGTGGTCGACCGACGTGCACAGAACTGTGCACGTCTGGCAGCCCAGTGGGCCGGTCGACCGGGCGGTCGACCGGAGCTGAGAGCAGTGCTCTCTGTTTATTTCGGTCGACCGGGCGGTCGACCGGTAGTTGCCAACGGTCAAAATCCGACCGTTGGACGGTCGACCGACCGGTCGACCGGTAGGGTATTTTTAGCAGAATCTTCTGCCAACGGCTAGTTTTGAAATTGGCCTATAAATACCCCATTGGAAAGAGGTTTTCTTTAAGACTTTTTGTGCGAATTTTTCCTGACTCTCTAGTGTTTTCACAGCAATCAAAAGAAGTTTTTGGGCTTTAATTTGAACAATCTGTTTGGTGTTTTTCTAGGGTTTGGACAAATCAAAGAAAAGGGTTTTGGGAAAAGTGATTTGATTCAACTTCTCTATATTGGTTTCTTGATTTTCCCAAGGATTTTCTTTGAGTTATTGATTTCCATTCCTTTGGTTTTCTCCACACTTGAGCTACATCTACTTTCTCAATCTATAGGATCTTTGTGTGGGAGAAAGAAATTGTTTGTGGTTGTTTGTTAGACCACCAAGTTGTAAACCCATTCCTTGCTCTGTGCTTTGCCCTCATTGTGTTGAGGAGGTTGTGCATTTGGGTTGTATCCCTCAAGTTGTGAGGTGATCCTTGTGTTGCTTGGTGCTAATCCCTCAAGTTGTGAGGTGATTGCTTGTTGGATTGGAGTTGTGCCTCAAGGAGGAGGTTGTGTTTGTAAGGAGAGGAGTTGGTCACTCCTTGTAATTGTGATGGCTCCAAATCCTCGGTGGAGGTTCCCTTTGTGGGAGTCCTTTGTGGACAAGCTAGTGGATTGAAAATCCTTCACGGTGGTGAAGGCGGGGATGTAGAGCTGGGTGCTCGAACCTCGAAACATATCTTGTTGTTTGCGCTTGATCCCTTGACTCTTACTCTATCTCTCCCTCTCTTTACTTTGTGCATATTGCTATATCATATACTTGCTTGTGTGTGCATCAATTATTGTAATTGCAATTAGTTTTTAAATTTCGCATTGAGTTCATTAGATTAGCATTATCACCTATTCACCCCCCTCTAGGTGATTTCACTAGGTACTACATTAGTTAGGTTAATAATAACCAACCAGACTAGTGACATATACTAGATTACACATCTTGACATCAGTTGTTTGTTTACAGTTGCATTAGTTGTCTTTTATCTGCAGACGTATTCATGTTATTATTATTCAGTTGTCTTCTAATTACAGTTTCATGTTGTTATTGTACACACTGTTTATATGTATGAGCACTTCCCTTTTCTTACAAACTCATTAGGTCACTTCTGATGACCCTAAATTTGCACGTCCAGATACTGAATGTTTTATGCTCTTATTCAGGTGTTCATTGAGCTTTTTCACTTCACAAGGGCCTGGAGTTTCACTCTATTGATTCTGGTATTCTTGCCTCCTTTTTATTCCTATTTCTGTACTTTTTTTGATTCTTGTATATCAGATTCAGTCTTTATTTCAATTCTTTATTTATATGATATCATGCGTGGATGCTTATATGTGATATTGCAATAATCATCATTCATTATAGTTTAGATTTATAGCTTGTTTCGGGTTACTTGAGGCTTAGTACATATACATGAGGATTTTCCTTGCTTATATGCGTCGCCGACTCTCGTCGCATCTCTGCTTCAGCATATTTTGGGAAGCTAGGCGTGACACCTGAAATAGGTCCGGTTGACTGAGGGAACCTGTAATACAAAAAAAATTGACCTAAGCCTATTGACCGACCGGTCAACCGACTGAAATCGAGATGCTTTCGGTTAGGCCCCAGTCGATCAGGCAGTCAATCGGATGTCGGCTCTGCTGAGTTTTTACCCGTTTAAAAAACCCTAAAATCCCAAATCTCTCTCATTTTTTCTCCTCCACTAACTCTTTCCTCTTCTCCTCCTTAATTCCCTTCATCCCATCTCTCCAAAACCTCTTCCTAACTCAATTTAATCCATAAAATTTGTTAGATCTCTACTCAAAACTTCAGATTCGCTTATTTTCGAGGAGAAATTTCGGTCTCTCTAAGATATAATCCCTATATCTTCCCAAATCTTCTTTATTTCATAATTTTTCCTTGAAATCTTTCTAAAATTTTTGCCAAAATCTTGTTTATTATTTTTCTAGTTTTACCATATCCAAAAGGCTTAGATCTGAGAAGGGTAAACAACCCGACTCCTCATCAAACCCGTTTTTTTCTCAGAATGCATCTTATAAGTTTTATGTTCTCCATAATAAACATGTAATTTTTGGTAGAACTGTTGTGCTCGCTGATTTTGAGCACTTAAATCTTGCAATCATTTTGAACAAAAGCTCTCTAGAATACTTAGTCACCATTAAGGAACCCGTCTACTCTGAGCTTGTGCATTATTTCTACTCTAATCTAACTTTTCAAAACGGTCATATCAGTTCTAGGGTTCTAGGTAAGGATATTAACATTTCTTTAGATCGATTTGCTTATTTGCTACATCTCTCCTGTGAGGGTGTAGATATCTATAATGTTGATATACATAATTTTGAATATCATGACCCTCGCCGCATCTCTTTTACTTCACGATGATGATAACTTGGCCTTAGTTAGGAACGAGGAGGTGAAGTATTACACACTCACCGCCCAGGTCCTACCTAAGATAGTGTTCTATAATCTCTTGCTAAAATCAGGAGAATATAGTCATGCTCGGGGTTCTGCTCCACTCTTGATCTATTACCTTCTGAAAGATAATAGAGTTAACATTCCTAAACTCATCGTCGATTTTATAGTTTCTGAGCACCTCCTGATCCCAAACCAGCACTTACCATCCGGGATGCTCATTACCCGACTCCTTAAACAATTAAAATTTGATCTTTTTGCTGAACGGTCCATCGAACCGTCTGTTGACATCAACAACACTCTCCTAAAGATGATGCGTACTAGGGAGCGTGCTCCTTCTCCTCAGCTCCCTCCTATCATTCCTGCTGTTGATCCTAGATCCTCTTCAGCCTTCTCAACCTTTGTTGACCCATACACAACTCTCTCTGCTCAGTTTTATAACATGATCTGAAGATGATCGCAAATTTTGAAAGGATGGAGCATAGAGTTCAGAACGACCTACAATATATCTGCTCATCCATTTGCTATATTCAGACATGCGCCGACGAGACCTATAGTGGGAACGCTTGGCATGTTCCTCTTTCGAGAGGTCACGTGCAGCCTCTTCCTACATCGGGTCCTCCATTTGACACTTGGATACTTTCTCCAGCTCCTTCTGAGGCACCAGCTCCTCCTAAAGATCCAGACTTTCATGAAGAGTAACCCATTTTGTGTTAATAACAAAAAGGGGGAGAGAGATTTTGTGGAGTTATCTAGGAGTTTCTTATTTTCATATTTTTATTTATGTACTTTTTTTATGTGGACATGTAGTATTTGGTGTTTGGACATGTGTTTTATATTATAGTACTTATTTTATTGTAGCACTTATTTTATGGTAGACAAATTTCTTTATTGCATTTCGTCTCCACCACAAGACTCACACATTTGGAAGCCAAGAAGATGTCGATCCCAGAGCCTAAGCGCATAGAAGAGCTCAAGGATCAAGATTGCAAGAGAAGATTATATCAAGATTTGTATTTTTACTTTTTACATTTTAGATAGGATTTATAGTCGTTTGTTAAAACCAAGATAATATAGGTTGATAACTCTTTTGGGATTGACACACACATATTTTCACATTCCTAAAGTGTTTTAAAAGAATTCAAAACAATTCTCTTTTCCGTTTTCAAAATCGAGTTTCGAAAAAATTAGTTTTCGATTTAGAAAAGTATTTTTACAAAATATAGTTCAAACTTTGTTTTGTGTTAATCCATGATCACACGCAAGTTTTATCAAGTCCCTAGAACTCTATTATGTGTTTAAAGATCAAAGTTTATTTTGTCCAAAAAAGATTTGTTTCAAAAAGATCTCCATAACAAGCTTTTGACTCAAGATCCGTCGACCGTAGGTAGAGCAGAATTGCTCTGTCGGTCGACCGAGCGGTCGACCAACATGCACCAAATTCATTGTGTGCACTTTGGTCGACTGTGCGGTCGACCGACTGTAAGAGCTTTGCTCTCGGTTGGGTCTAGTGACTGCCCCGATTGACCGATAGAGAGCTTTACTCTCTGGTCAGGAAAAATGGTCGACTGCTATTCCTAACGGTCGAAAATCTGACAGTCGACGGTCAACCAGCCGGTCGACTGACGGGACGATTTCCTTCTGATTTTTCCCAACGGCTATATTTCGGTTTGTCTTTTTTGGGTCTTTTTCCAATGACTATTGGGTTTTCTCCTCATGTTTTCATCCTCTATAAATAGTGGGACTGTAGAAAAATCCTTGAACAAGTTTTTATTAGATTACAAGAAGATTTAATCAAGTTTTAGTCTTTTTCTAAAAAGATTTTCTTTTGAGCCAAAATTCTACATTCTTGATTTTTAGCTTGAGCCTTCCCTATACATCTTTTGAAGCTATTTTCACTACACAATCCAAAAGAGTTTCATCTCCTCATCTTGGTTATCACATTGTGCTTGTGAGCCTTTTGTGATCAAGTGAAAATTACCAATTTACTTTTATTGTGAAGTTATAGAGGTTGCAGACTCAAATGATCTAGTGAGCTCTGTTGTTGGTGTTGCGGCACCGCGAGAGAGGACTTGTGAGTTTATTGAGTTCTAATGAGAACTTATAACGGTTGACAATCGAGTGAGATTGGTCATAGTGAAAATCCTTCATAGTGTTGAAGGCGGGGACGTAGATCAGTGGCTCAAACCTCGGAACATATCATCGTGTTTGCGATTGCTTACTCTTTCTCTCTTCATTCTACTCTCTCTTTACTTAATTGCACACTTACATTATTTACTTATTTGTAAGTATTTCTTGTGTTGTGATTGGTATTTGCTAGGTTGCTAGCAAGTTAATTTTAATTCCGCATTATTTGCCATTTAGTATAGCCATCACCTATTCATCCCCCTCTAGGTGATTTACAAAACTAATTGGCTAAAAGGAGATATCAAAACGAGAGAAGCTACACATCTTTGGATCTAGCCAGTTGGCTAGATCCTGGCCGCAAAAATGCGGCCAAAGCCACATTTTCGTGGCTCTGTTGGTTCTGTTGGGGGAGCGTTTGCTCCCCCTATGTTCGTTCGCTCTTTCCCACTCTATTTCTCCTATAAATACTACACACTTCGAAGAAAAATAGGCATCTCTCTTGCAAAGAGTTTAGATTAAGCTTTTTGTTTACTTTTAACTTAGGTTTTATTTTCATTTATGTAATTTTCTATTTTTATGTGGTTTAGGCTAGAGAAGAGATTCATGAGGAAAGGAGAAGAAGAGTTGTGTTGTGAGTGATACCAATGTAATTATTTGTCTTTTCTTTCAATGTTTTTCTATTTAATTGAAAGTTTTCGTTTTAGTCTTCTTTTTATTTACATTCCTTGCTTGATTGTATTATCTAAATGAATCTGATAGCCCCGAACATGTCTTGCCCTTGCAAGTGCCACTGATGGCTTATGGTGATGGATATCTATTCTTAAGCATGTAATAGTTTAGTATTTTATTTTCTGCTTTTCTTTTTCGCTTGCACTTTCATTTGATAGATCGCTTAGAAATAGGGAAGATCCTATATTCCATGCTATGATCGTCTGCAAGCCAAGGTAAGTCGTCGATACGGATCTGAGGTAAAGCAAGCTTCAAGTAAGTATTCTTTAGCTTTTATTTCTTTTCATTTCTTAGTTTAGAATCACTTCTAAAAACCAACACTTCTTCAATCTTTCTCTTTTATTTTTCTTAACTTATTTTTTTCCTTCTTTTGAAAACACTACCTTCATCTATCTTCTTCTTCTTCTAACTCTTAACATTCCTCTTTTCTTTTAAAACAAAGAAGAAAATATTTGAACTGATCTTAGTAACTTAGAAAAAAAGACTTACTTAATGCTACTATCGCTCCTTGTGGATCATGACTCATATAGCAATTTGCTATAGCGGTAGTATTGAGCACCTTAGCAGTTTAGATTTTAATTCTAAACTATATTATCTGTGTAGGTTCAGCCTCAATCAAATTTTGGCACTGTTGCCGGCGAAGGATGATAAGTTTTCTTTTTAAATTTACTTAAACGGTTAACTTTTTTTTCTCTATTTGTGTGTGCAGGGACAGATTATAGGAATTTAGAAGTTGTAGAATATACATAGCATGTCTGCGACTCTGCCCAAGAAGACTGAGCACTAGAGTCTACATATCTGCCATGCAAATGCGGCCAAAGCCGTGTTTCCATAGCAATTGTCGTGAACTACTCACCTGTTTTTCTTGCAGATACTTATATTGCAAGTACCAGCTTTCTGCAGTTAATAGTTTTTCTGTTTAACTTTTTGTACACATCTTTCTGATCTCAACAGTAATATATTGTTTGTAAATGCTAAAAAATGATTAGACATTGTATTTTAGGCACTTGTTTAATTTGTTACATTTTTATTACTATTGAAGAGTGTTGCAGCCAAGGTTTTTTTTTTTTTTTTGCATTGCATGTAGCATAGAAAATACGCTTGTATGATATATTGCTTGAGTGTTACTTTTTGTTATATACTTGCACACTTGCACTAAAACGATTAAGGGCTCGTCCTATAAACAAGAAAAGATGGGGAAGTCATTATTCTTCCTTAGCCCAAAAATCATCTCCTCGCTCACTAACCCAGTAACTAAAATCTAATAGACGTTGGCCATAGGGACATCTCAGACTCATTAAGAGATTGACCTAAGGAGGAAGTTGTTAGAGTTTTACTCTAGTCAATCGATGTCAAAGGTTGGGAATTGAGAGGCGAAACCTCGAAGAACAGTGGTTTGGCATAATTAGGGCCATTGCTTAGGCTCGGGTATCTCTCACTGATCTTACCCCTACCTGACCGATTAACTTGTGGTCAGATTGCTGCAATATACTTCCTGTGGACAGTCAACCAGTTATGAGTCGTTTAGGACTAAGGTCTATACTAACTTATGTTAGATTTTTTTCTTTCTTTTTCTTTTTGTTTGTTTATTTCTTTTTTTTGTCATTTCATGTGAAATGGATTATAACCATAATTTTTTCAACTTTAATAGTAATTCATAATCCCAACCTCTTTTAACTCGGATATTACCAACTCAACATTACATAACTTTAACCAACCAAGTATGCCTGATTGATTTATCCGAATCAATATATGCCCCAGTCCCAATATTATGAACAAGACTGGAATCATCATCTCTACTCTTCACTGATTCAGTTAGGATACAACTCCCCTGAGTAATTCTATTAACCACATTAACAACATCCATATACTTCTTTTCTATAACAACCATTAGGAGAACCTTCTGATTTCGAAAAGAGAATGGAAATCTTGGTTCAGGCCCAAAACGATTATATCCAGTATGTCAATAGGATAGAAACACAAAAGAATCAATTGAATAATACTTATAGGGAAGAGAAAACTCTCTCTTATCAATATTTGGCCAATTCTGCTATCTCAACCCTATTGATCTGACCCAAAATTCATATTGTTTTAAAAACCAAGATTAAATTTCATCACAAAAAGAAGAACATATTGACTTAGAAAAGAGCATATAAAATCTGATTCAGCACCAAAATGATTTCATCCAATCAAATTTGGATTGTACCTGGTCTATCAACAGGTTAGAAGCACAACTAAGTTAGTTGGTCAACATAATTAATGATAGAAATGAATAAACTCTCCTTACCCAATTTTTAATCATTCCTGATTTTTCTAACCATATTGATAGGAATTAAGAATCATGCTGTTCTGAAAAGAGCTTTAATCAACATTCATTTACACCATAACTTGAACTTGACTAGTCACAAAACTTGGACAAATCAGCAAGTTTTTACTTCAAGAAAATTGAACTTGATTATGAATGTGATACCGACCCCCAATTTTGTGATTCAATTCTAATTTGAAATTTATGTAGAGTCTGGTATCCTTACCCGATTTGGACCCAATTCCCTGAGCCAGCATTGATTGATATACCTATAGGTTTTGAAATCGAACCACCAATTTTGGATAGTCATATTCCATTGATGAAAAAAGAATGTGAAATTCAATTTTTTAATTTGGAACCAACTTTTGAACCAAAACCAATTCTTGAATCTAAACTTGATTTAAGTCATATTCTCGAGTCAATATTGGTTCCCGAACCTTTCATTCTTGAGCCCAAGTCAACCATTCTACCAAGTCACATTCTATTGTTGGACCAAGGAATAGACCATTATGACTCCGAGATGATATTTTGAGATTGGTCATATAATATGAATGATTTTAATGTTCTTGCATAATCCTAATTAATTCGGGGATAATAAAAATGTAAATAGGAAAAAGGTCATAAAGATGGGTTTCTTGAAACTTCACATTATTAGATTGGGTAGCAACACTTCACCCAATCCGACCACTACCTTAAGGTAACATTGTTCTTCCCTTTCTTCTTTTTCATGCATACATGCATTCATTCATACATGGAGGATAATGCATGAGATAGGTGTGTGGAAGGGTTCTAACAAACATGATTTTTCTTCCTTTTATATATAAAAAAAGCTTTTCTTTTCTTTTAAAAACTTTTTGAAAAAAGAAACAATATTTTGACTTTTTTGGTAAGAAATTAAGTTAATTTTAAGGAATAGGAGAATCATAACTAGAATTTCTTATACATGTTCAAAATAAGATTATTTGTTTGATTCTAGGGTTAGGAAGAAAAATTAATAAAGTAATTTAGTCTTAATTTTTACCTTGATGAAATATACATACTTTATACACTTACACACTTCGGGTTCAAAAACAAAGATTTTTATGCCTTTAAAAATATATTGTTAAAAATCCTCTGATTGAGCTGGGTATTTGTGCCTCATAAAGCATAAGTATTCACGCCTAAAAGTGATCCATATTATAAATAAAATTCTTAATTTTGTATCCTTATTTGCTCGAGTCCTTAAGTCCTTGAGGTATTTTCTCACCCGGTGTCCTAAGACCGTCCGGTTTGGGAGTAACTGACTAAAGGCTTGTTACATGGGTGAACTAGAAAGCCAAATAGAATTAAGAGATATTACCACCAAAATATATAAAAATAAGGCATAAAAGTTAGAGTAAAAAAATCCCGAGTCAGATATTCACGATCACAAGGTGCATTGAATTCGGGTAAAATAATATACTAGGTGAGAAATACAGTTTTAATCCTTACCTTGATTGATAACAAGCTTTGAATAGAGACTTTTTGGTATTCCAATGACTTATAGACTACTTGAATTTTTGAGTCAACATAGATCAAAATTTGGAACTGAATCACAAAATTGAAGATCGAGGTCACATTCTTGTTCAAGTTCAATCTCATTAAAGTGAAAACTTGTCAATTTGTCTAAGGATTAGTATTGATCAAGTTCAAGATGGTGTGATGAAATTGAATCTTTATTAAAGTTTCTAAGATACCATGATTTTTAGGTCTCGTCAATATAGCTTGGAAAATCAGAAATGATCAAAAATGTGTTAGGTAAAGTTTTCTCATTCCTATTAATCATTAAGTTGCATAACTGATCTAACTCTGCCCTATTGATAGATTGATTGAAATCATTTTGATATTGAATCTTGACTTCTATACTAATTTTCAAGTCAATCAGTTCTTCGAATTGTTGGGATGGGACTTGAAAAATGGAGTATGGATCTTGGTTTTGAAAATTTTGTGGGAATTATAAGTCCATCATATTTTGGAATTGGTTTTGGGACTCAAGCATGCCTTTTAGACTCTTAATCAACTCAGATTTCTCTTCTATTAGTTGATCTTGACAAGGAGTATACGAAGTTGAATGTTGGAAAGGTAGTTGACAATATGACTTGAGGGAGGTGTATCCCTATTGACTCAATGAAAAGTTGAGATGGTTATTCCAATCTTATCCATAATATTGGGATTGGAAAGTATACTGAGTCGGATAACACCAACCCGACATATTTGATGGATTCAAGTTATGTAATGACGAATTAGTAATATCCGAATCAAAAGAGGTTGAGGTGAAATATGGATTAATATGAAAGCTGGAAAAATTGTGGTTATAATCCATTTCACATAAAATGATAAGAACAAACAAAGGAAAAATAAATAAATAAACAAACAAAAAAAAAAAAAGAAAAATCTAGCCTAAAAAAAGAAAAATCTAGCCTATGTTAGGATAGACCTTAGACCTAAACGACTCCTAACTGGTTGAATATACCAGGGAGGTATATTGTACCAGTTTGACCACACATTAATTAATAAGGTGGGGCAAAACGCAGTGGGAGGTATCCGTGCAGAGCAACGGGCTTTAACTACGATAAACCACTGATTTTCGAGAATCTTGCTTCTTAATCTCCAACCTTAAATACTGATTTGACTAGAGTCAAACTCTAACAACTTCCTCCCTAGGTCATTCTCCAATTGAGTCCAAGAAGTCCATAAGGCCAATGTCTACTCAGATTTTAGTTAGGATTTGATTAGAGAGTGAAAAGATGATTTGTGGGGTAAGGGAGGGTAATGATTTCCCTACCTTTTGTTGTTTATCGATTAAGCCTTTAGTCATTTTCGTGCGTATATGCAAGTACATAGCAACAAGATAACACTCAAAGCGATTAAATTACTCAAACGTTTGTCCTATGCTAAATGCAACACATATGTACCTTAACTTCAACACTCTTCAATAGTAATGAAAAGAAACAAATTAAACGAATGCCCTAGAATGCAACATCTAACTGATTTTTAAGCAATTACAAGAACGATTTATTGTTTATTTAAAACCAGTGTGTAAAATACGTTAACAAGAAAATCTAATATTTACAGAAGCTATATCCTTTCAATATAATCACTCTGTAAAGAAGCAAGGTGACTAACTCACCAATACAGCCACAAAAATGCGGATTTTGCCACATTTGCGCAGTTGGTTTGTGGTCTCTGGTGCTCTGCCTTCTGGGTCAGAGTTACATAGTAGCTATGTATGTTCTGCAGTTACTAAATTCCTGTAATCTGTCCCTGTACACAAAAATAGAGAAGAAAAATTAACCACTTAGTAAATAAAAAAATACCATTCCCTCCCTAGCAAAGGCGCCAAAAATTTGATTATGAAAAAGCAAAGATATTAAAATATGTAAACTAAAATTGGAAATCTTTCTTTGGCTTCTTGCAATTTAACTGCAGGAGCAGTGACTATGCGGGTTGTGATTTACAAGGAAGGATGCGATATAAGCATTTTGGTATGTTTTAATTCGCTAAATGGGTTAAGTTTTTCTACTTTGTTTTTGGGGAAAAAAACTATGTTTAATTAGAAGAGGAAGTAGGAAGAAGAAATAAAGAGGGAAAGTTTGTTTTTTTAGTTTGATAAAGAGAATTAAAAAGAAAGAATATTCGTGGCTAAAACTATTAAGTGTTCCAATAAGATTACTTAGCCCTTTAGACAGCTGTCTAACTTTAGAACTTTGGCAAAGGTCTACCTTAAATTGAAGGTGATCAGCGCATAACCAATAAGAAGCGACTCAATTCCTATCCACATTGCATCATCAAAACTCAAAGAATAAGCATGAAATAATACGGACTTAAAAAGAAGGAATTCATCTTCATGAGCTATCAATGATACTCGCAATGGCAAGGCTAATCCGATGCTACAAGATTCATAAAGATTTAACAATTAAAAGATAAGAAAATAGTCTAGAAGATTAACAGATTTAAACCACAAAGAAAAATACACAAGAATTAAAAAGCAACTTTTGATTAAATAAAGAAATAATAAGGGAAAGGAGGAACTTACATCAACTATCACCCTTGAATCCGCTCTCTCTTTTTCTTATGAATCTCTCTCTAATCTAAATTAAAAGATACAAAAAATAAAAGAAACTAAACTAAACTAATCTGAAACCCTAGTTTTTGCTTTCTGAATGGATATCTCTCTGCTTTTACCTCCAATATGGTACTTATTAGAAAATGCCCAGGAATATGAAGAATCGCATCCACAAAAGGAAATGCTAAGTCATAGGCCCTAGGAATGTCGCGTTTTCACGACAAATAAGGGGAAATGCGATGATGATTGGCTGATGATGTCGTTTTTTTCCTTGTAGTCTCACCTCATCTAGTTATCTTAAGGTATATTCTCAGAATTGTGTGGATATTCAGAGAATATTTATTTTTTCTCTTGACTTGAAAAATAGTTACTTTAAAATTCGAATTTAATTGGGCTCTTTTGGTTTTTGAGTTTTTCTTCTCCTTTACCAATAAAATAAAAATCTACACATATTAATTGGAGAAGAAGTCAAATAGAAGAGTTTAATTTAAACAAAATGTGAAAATATGGTGTATAATATGTAAAATTGATGAGTAATCAGTGGTGTACAATGATACCAGCATATATTCATCTGGGGTTAGGTGTCGGGGTACCGGAAGGAGTACAACCATACAATAGTATAAGTAAATACAGAGTTATAATATCAATCAAGTAACCGATCATTCAAGCTAGTTCATAAAAACATGGTAAAAGAATTTTTCAAACTTTACACAACAACAACAACAACAATAACAACAACAACAACAACAACAACAACAATAGATTAAGCTAAAAAGCAGCAAGCGAGTGATCGAGCAGGGCTAGGTAGGACTAGACAAACAAGCAAGCAAACAGGTGTAGGCTGTCTAAAAATCACTGAAGACAAAGCATCAAAAATGCGGACCTCAGACCAAACACGAGGGTCGCGTTTCAACCCCAAACGCGGATGCACACTCCAAAAAATGCGATGTGAGGGTCATGTTATATGCCAAATGTGATGGTCGTGATTTAGACGCGAGCTTGAGAAGCATTGCATCTCAATTTAAATGTGAGCCTGCGTGCTTCGCTTTCCAACTTAAATGCGAGCCTGCGAGCATCACATTTGAACTTTAACACGAGCCTACGAGCTCTGCGTTCCAATCCAAACGCGAGCCTGTGAGCTCTGTGTCTAATAATAGAATGAGGTCCACGTTCAGTGTGACGTCCACATTCTTTTGTAACTGATTCCCCATTACTAGGTCAATTAACACCCATGTAATGTGGGAGTTAATCCCCATTATAAAAGATTTTTAGGGGACAATTCTACCTTTGAAAATCCCTATAAATAGTTATAAGAGCTATGAGAAAATAGGCTGGATTTTTTGGAAAGAAGTTCAGTTAACTTGCTTCAGAATTCAGCTTTGGAGAGAGAGAGAGAAATCTTTCTGAAAAAAAGACTCTAACACTTGCTGCGTTCAAGTAGAGTGTCTTTCATCTATTTGTGAGCAATTACAAAAATCTAAGAGAAGCTTCTAGTTTGGCCGATCAATGGAGAACAAGAATCACTCTCTGGCATGAAACAAAAGGGGAGATCCACTCAAAACGCTTTCCTTTTTTGTAATTAGATTGATCCGTTGTAATCTTTCATCCACTCAAAAAAATTTTACCTCCAATATTTTTGACCAAACAGAAGATGGTGACTCTACTGGAGACTAGTTTCTCTACCAACAAGAACATCATAGCACAAGCCGATCTTAGGCTTCTTGGATCAACGGTCGAATCACTCGTTGTCGAGTTTAACCAAGAGAAGTTTGAGAAGCTTCTCTCGTCGGGCTCCATTAGCCCAAAGCAATGCGACAATACTGCAAAGTCTCTTTGGAGACCCACTCTCAATCTGTTCAGAGACTTCTCCAAAACTGACCCGTACATTATTTCATAAAGCAAGTAGCGCCACTTCCAGTGAGGTTCTAAAAACCTCCCGTGAAGCCCACATGGCCCGTGTCAACGTCTCTGAAGAGACTCGAGAAGTCAGTGTATTGGCTCACGGTCAAAACAGTCGTGAAGATCAATCTTGCCATCACTCTCCTATTAAAACTCTACAACTCTGGGTTGCCAAGGGGTTCCCAATAGCCCCTGTGACTTAACCAGAATGCTGAATGTCGACGAAAGCATCGTGCTTATCGTTAGCAAGCAGAATTTACTGCATCGACAGTCTGTGCCACTGACATCAAACACGAGTCTCAACAATCTACATTTCTATAAAGCAAGAGATGCATGTCTCATCACCTAGACGCGAGGTTCGTGTTTCACTGTAAGAATAAGAGACCCACATCTAGCCTCTGGCTGCGCCAAAGCCCGAGAACCGTGTTTCTCTTGCAAAACACGAGACTTGTGTTTAGAAATAGAATTTGTCAGAATGCGACCTTCACGTTTCAACTATCAAACACGAGATTCACGTTTAGAAATAGAATCTGCTCAAACACGACATGAGGTCCACGTTCAAGTGGCCAAGTACAATGTTGAACTTGGAAGTTCTCACCCCCATGGGTTTCAATACTAGTTCTTCAGATACCCCTACAACGAATTTGAGGGACTACTTGATAAGGTGGCAGAGTGTCCATCAAATCACTCTTCAATGCTGTTATGAGCGGTTCCTTGCAACTGTATTCTTCGAATGTCTCTACAGCTCTCATACAAGCAAGCTGTTAATTTTTAACCGATTGTCAGCGACTCCACTCTCTAATTTAGCCAATAGGCACTACTTCTATAAGAAGAGAACATTTTTTGACGTGGAGTCCCCTGAAGTGACTTCGAACATGGTGGGACCAAGTAACACACAAAGTAGCTAGCCATCAACTCTAAGGAGTTTGATGTTGAACCTTCTTCAGGTTTGAAAGAAATAATGATTGAACCTGAAAGGGTTTGCTAGCATGCTCGAATTCAGATAGGTACAATAGCCCTGATAGACTACAAATGCCCTGGCTAGGGGATTGAAGCAAGTGATGAGCACCCGCTATCACATAATCTCAGTTGTTCAACTCTTATATGGAGAAGAATGCCTTTGCATACATGGATGGCACTGCAGAAGTGGTATCCAGGAGATTAGAAGAGCAAGCCTGAGTGTAAAAGGAACAGTACGATATGCTTCGAGGTCAACAAGAGTCTATCGCTTCTCTCAAGTAGATGATAGCTCTATTTCTTAAGAAGAAGATGAAGAATCCAAAGACTAAAGGTTCTTCTAGCAAAAATAAGGGTAAAGAGAAGGAGGGTGAAAACTCTACTTTTGAAGATGTTGAGAGTGAGAACTTCAATTATGAAAACCTTAAATCTTCATTTGAAGAGGAAAGAAATTAAGAAAGTGGAGATAATTACTCGAAGAGAATGAGAAATCTTGAGAAGCGTCTTGAAACTATCGCTAATTGCAGCAATCTTCAAGAGGCGAGAGTAGTTAGATCATACCCGTTCCCTATCCTCCCAAGTTCAAAGCTCAGACCTTGCACACTTTTGACGGTAAAGTTTCCTCGAACCAGCACATATACTACTTCAAGTCCCATACTGAGATTGTAGTGCCAAACGACGCTATTCTAGTTCGTTTGTTCATTGACACCCTCAGGGGGGTTATCTTTAAATGGTTCGTGAAGCTCCTTGAAGGCTCCATAAAGAACTGAGCCAATTTGGAGAAGCATTTCTTGGCCCACTTCTTCAAGGATGATACAGAGATAACCTGTAAGATCCCTAGTTAGAAATACTGTATTTTTATTTTTTTAAAGTATTTATTATGATTTACCGATTATTTTATTTTTAATTATTAATTTGTTTTCTGACTTATTGAATTATTAAATATATAAATTATTTTGTAATATTAAATGATATTTTCGCTTTATGTATTTACCATTATTGCTTGTTATCTTTTTAATTACTATTTAGTAATCTTTCCTATTACTATGGTTATTATAAATTTTATTAGTGTTAGCATTTATTTTTACTTTATTTATTATTCTATTTATTTTATTAATTAACTTAATTTATGACTTCTTCTTTTCTTATTATTAATAATACTAATGTTCAAATTGTTTTCAAGATATTATATGATAAATTACCTTTATGTGTTATTGCTGGTTTTAATTAATAATATTCTTAATTACTATCACTATTATTTTTAAGTAGTAGTTGTTATTGTTATTATTATATTGTTATTCTTTTCATTATTATTTATTCTTGTTATTTCCTTTCCTTTCTTCTTCCCTAGCCTTTTCCCCATTACCCTATATTCATATCTATACCCAATACCCATACCCATTATCCTTCCAACCCATAACCCATTACACAATAGACCCAAACCCTCAATCCATTAGCATACCCATAACCCAAACCCACTTACCCATTATCTAATCCTATGTATATAATCTCTTCTTAATCCTTAACCTAACCCTAATAAATCCCTAATCTAATCTCCATCTTCTCCTAATCCAGCCGTCACGCCCATCTCCCACTCCACGAGCCCACGACAGCAGCTCCAACCATGGCCGAACCCCACGTTTCCTCCCTCCTCCCTGGCGCACACATGACAACACCAGCAACAGCAGCCTCCTCCCCTTGCAGACCAGGCCGCCCGCACCCCATCCACCACACGCAGCGCCCCGGATCCCCTCCTCCTCCTGGCCGCAGGCCCTGATCTACGTGCCCAGATCCAGCCGAGAGCCCCAGGTCAGATTCCCCCCTTGGTTATGCCGCGCACAGCCCCTCCCCTTGCGCACAGCAGCAGAACTCCCTCTCCTGCGCAGCTGTCCAGAGCAGCGCCCAAGCCTCCCCCTTCATCCTTGCGCACGGCAGCAGACTAGCACACAGCTTTCTGGCAGCCCCTCGGCAGCACCAGCACAGCCCCCTCTTGGCCGAGCTCCCCTCCAACAGCAGCAGCCCATCCCCCTTCTGGTTGCTGCCGTGGCACAGCAGAACAGCAGCAGGCGCTCCAGCGGCAGCCCCGTTGGCAGTTCGCTCCCCTCCGCCGGTGAGCGCGAGTGCTTCGGAGCCTTCCCTAGAGTTCAAGGATCTCTCCGACAGCCTGTCCTCCGCCTCCGGCATCTCCGACATCCTCCGCGGGATGCGCAGGAGCTCCGACGATGTTGGCCGTGAGTCTTCTCCTTCCCTTACTCTGTATATATTTTGTGGGTACATTGGTGTAGGTTTTGGTGTTTTAATGTACATGTGTAAATGTTATAACTTATATATATATATATATATATATATATATATATATATATATATATATATATATATATATATATATATATATATATATATATATACATACATACATACATACATACATACATACATACATACATACATGTAAGTTAAGTTATGTAATTTTGTTATAACCATGTGTGTGCGTGTGTGAGTTTGTGTGTAGTGAGTACATGCACATTTATGTGTATTATTTTTTAGCATGCTGTGAATGTATTGGCGTTCAGGCATGTGGATGGTGATGGATGCTTGAGCATGGTTGAGTAGGTAATGGAAGTGTATCTATGTATATATATAGACATGGATATATATATGTATATATACATAATATGCATGTATGTATATAGTTTATTTATATATATGTATGTATAGAGGTGTATGTATGTGTATACTTGTACATGTATGTGGGTGTGCACATATGTGTATGTGTGTATATTGTGGAGTATATACGTGTACAAGGGTATGTTTGTGTGAGTTCATGTTTTTGGTTGCGTGTTGCAGTGTTTCAGACCTATTTGGTGAGATCCGGACCAGTTGCAGGAGACCCGGACCCGATTCGGATTCGTGCCGTTGTGGATCCGATACAAAGGAAATTTGAAGACCGATCCATGGGATGATCTATAGATCAGTGTCAGTTCGTGCAGTGAAGACCAGATGGTGATTCGATTTTGAAACCGCGTCATTTCATGTGAGTGTTCATTCATGTGTATTTACCGTTGTCAGTACGCATTACATGTTGATCTTATTATTTCATGTGACTTTCCGTTACATTTTACCAGTTTGATTACTTGCACCGCTTCATGAAACATCTATGATTGTCCATTTTATTCATGTAGTTGATATTTGCTTGTATTAGCGTTATTTCATGTGTTGATAGTTTATCGTTGTTGGCTTAGGCCTAGTTTTGATATACCTTTAGACTGTGACTTGACTCGGCTCGATCTTGAGGTTGATATAGTTTGTATTGGTTATCAAATTTGGCATTCATGTATTGGTGATTATTTCTGACTAGAACTCTTTTAGATATTGTGGACAAGTATATCTGATGTCTTCACTAATATGAGACTGTTTAGGAATTGATTGGTAGTGAAAAGTGCATTTTTATCATCATATTTACCATCACATTTTCATATTTATTCATATAATTCTGCACATTAACTAATATTTTGTTATTTAATATGTGCAGGCCTTGAGTATTGAATTAAATAATGAATTAAAGCTTAATGAAGCCCAAAAGCCCATATCCAAGCCCAAGTCCAAGCCCAGGTGCAAAAGTGCAATTACAAGAAGTCAAAAGTGCAAATACAAATTGTAAAAATTGCAAATACTACAAAGAGGGAAAGGATAGAATTCTATTCTACCCTAAATGCTTGGTGGATGAGGATAAATAAGAGTGCAAGGATGAGATTCATTTTTGAAGGGATTTGGATTTAGGGTAACTTGATTTCTAAGTTATCTCGAAAATCCAAAATGAAGAGCCAGGATCCAGCTTCCAGAAGCATACGCCTAGATGGACGGACCAGGAGAAGCCACGCGCTAAAGCGCGTGGCCATCTGCCACTGTATGGCCGCGGAAACGCGGCCTAAGCCGTGTTTCCGCGGCAAACAAGATGAGTCCAGGGAACAGATTTCGTGGAGGAGTTTATCCGGGACTCTATCACCTTCTGCACCTATAAATACCCCTGCAGACGCAACAGGGAGGGCATCCAGAGAAGATTAGGATTTTTCTTTAGCTTTTTCTTAAATTTCTGTTCGTTGTAATTTCGTTTTAAAGGCTTTGTGGAGAAGAAGGAGCTTGTATTTGGAGACATACTTTCGAATAAAGGTTACTTTCTTTTGCATATTTAATTCTTGTCAATTTTTATTTCTTTTCTCTGCGATTAATTGCTTCGGTTTTCATCTGTGATCTCTTGTTTTACTTCTTCTTCTTTTCTTCTAATTAAAAAAAGAAAATTAAAAAACATATAAAAAATTATAAAAAAAATGATGCCTAACTAATTCTTTGTGTGGTTTGCTGATCTCTTAAGCAACCCCAGGGCAAGTTAGGATTTAAATCGATTGATGACCAGTTTTTAGAAACCCTAGGTCTAAAGATTGTTTTTCTTGAAGATTAAACTGATGATTAGATTTCTTAATCTAGGTTGCACATTTAAATAACTCCTCATGCCTTCATACTTAAGAACTTGGACAGCCTAAATTTAAGATTAGTCTTTTCTTAAGCTGTACTTAGATGTTAGGATGAAACATTGTTTAGTTTTTGATAATGCAACTTAGTTAGATTCTAGTATCATATTTTCTTGCTTGAATCACTCTTAATAATCTAAGGTAAATCACATTTATCTCAAGATGAAATTCAACATCCAAGACTTGCATGGTGGGTTGTGGTAGTAGATCAGTAAAACCATACTTCTTTATTCATATACACTTCAAATCTAATCCCTTCTTTGTTTTATTCAAAGCATACAGAGGAATCGGCCGAAAAGCTTGCATTGCATCCTTCCCTGAGGATCACGACCCGCTTTGGCCCTTGCTACGGCGGATAGCATTGAGACTAAGAACTCTACAACTCATTCTTCTTATTTACAAATTCTAAAATCTCAATCAAAAAATTAGCGCCGTTGCCGGGGAAGGAACGGCACGATTTTCTCAAACTAATTATTTTTTATTCTTTCTGTTTGTAGATTCAGAGAACAGGAAAACAAAGCAGCAGCGAGGGTACATAGCAACTCTGTACCTCTGCCCTCGAAGGTAGAGCATCAGAGCCTACTTCAGAGCCGCGGGTCCGCGGCAAAAGCCGCGTTTCTGCGGCCTGAGTAGTTCACTACTCATAAAGTTTTCTGCAGGTTGCTCAGAATTGCAAATACTGCTTACTGCTGTGATAAATTTTCTATGTGATCATTTTACAACTGCTAATTAATAACATTAACCCATTTGTTGATAATAAAAAAAATTAGACTCTTGCATTTAGGGCACGTGTCTATTTTAATTTTTAATTCTGTTGAAGAGTGCTGGCGACAAGGTACGTCTGCATTGCATATAAATTAGGAAACACTCTTGGCTGTTTACTGCTTTTTGAGTGATTACTTTTCTACTGCTTTACACTATACAAAAATATCTTAAGGGCATAACCCATAAACAACATAAGGTGGGGATTTCATCACCCTTCCTTAGCCCACAAATCATATCCGTCACACTCACAACCCTAACCTTAAGTAAAATTTGACTAGACGTTGGCCCTAGGTTAACTCGGACTCAATAGGAGATTGACCTAAGGAGGAAAATTGTTCGAAATTAACTCTTGTCAAATCGGTGTCTAGGCAGGGGATTGAGGGCCGAAAGCCCGAAGAACGGTGGTTATTTAATTAAGGAACGTTTCTGACGGAAAACCTCCCACCGGTCTTGCAACCTACCTGGCCGATTAGCTTGTGGTTAACGTCGACAATAGACCTCCTAAGGACAGTCTAAAGTTAGTAGTCGTCTAGGTCAAGGATAACCTTAGAATAGGATTTTTTTTGTTTTTCTTTTTTGGTTGATTGGGTGAACTTGTTTGCTAATTGTGCATGCCCGCTTGGTCGAGAGACCCACTTACATCCAGGTTAACTAGGACTAGTTCACCACCCGAGCAAAAGCCCGACTCACACATGGCACAACCGCCGTCACTCCAAGATAGGATCTATCCTATCAGGACCTCTCTTCCTTCTTGAATCAAGCTTACCGATGAAGGTGTTGACCCATTTGAGCTTAAGGCACAATACATCAACACCCTTCCCAAATTTCATGGACTTGAATCCGAGGATGCATACTTTTTCATAAGGGAATTTGAGAAAGTATGTCTCATGATGAATATTCCTAAGTTAGGAAAAGATGACATCAAACTTAGGTTTGTCCCCTTTGCTTTGAAGGATTTAGCAAAGAAATGGCTCTACAGTCTAGAGGTAGGTTCTATATCTTCTTGGAATAATTTCGTTAAGGCCTTCTTAAAGAAATTTTATCCCGTTCACAAGACTGCACTGATTAGAAAGAACATCTTACAGTTTAAGCAAACAGCCAATGAGCCTTTTTGAAAATATTTCGAACGTTTTAAGGACCTCCTTGCCCAATGCCCTCACCATGGGATAGAGAAATGGCGACTTTGCCAAGTTCTATATGATGGATTAGAATATCAAACTAAAACGTTGTTAGAATCCATGTGCCAAGGAGGATTTATGAAAAAGAACGAAAATGAAGGATGGCTATTGTATGAGGAATTAGCTGAAAATACCATCCAATGGGAACCTACTCCGGAAAAATTTAGGACTAATGACCCTACTTCTTCTAAAGGAGGTATCCATTCCATTGAGGCCAACATAGCAACCGATGCTAAGTTAGCTGCTGTTATGCGAAGACTAGAGGCTCTTGAAACTAAAGAGCCAGTCTCTGTGAACCAAGTCAGCCCAACATCTTCAGCGGGTTGTACTTATTGTCAAGATATGAACCATGTGTTCGAGGAATGTCCTGTCTTCATCGCGCATCAAAGCTTGCCCGAACATATGAGTGCGGCCTTCACAAGGCCCACCAACAATCCGTATTCGCCCACCTACAATCCCGGTTGGAGAAACCATCCCAATTTTTCATGGGGCCCAAGCAACAATGATCAAATTAGGCCCAAATTCTCCAACAATTTTCAAAATTCGCCCTATCAACAAAATTTTCCTAGTCAAAATCCTCCACAATCTTTTCAAAATTCGCAAATGCAATTATAAATTGTAGAAACGGATCCATGAGATTGACTTTTGGGGATATGACCAAGGAAGTCAATGTTTTCAACCTAGGTAAGCATCCCTACGATGTGACCGACCAACCCTTTGAGGTTAACTTCATCGAAAACATGACGAGTGAGCACAATGAGGAGATCACACTAGAGTCAGAGGAAGAGGAAGACTTAGAATCAAGTGATCTCAGCCTTGATGAGATCGAATGGGAATCAAATCAGAGTTCTATAGAGATGGGAGATTCTAGCTTAACACCTCCACCCATCGAGCCACCTCCTTCTTTGGAGTTAAAAGCCTTGCCTAAACATCTTAAGTACACCTACCTAGGTGAACAAGAGATGTTACCGGTCATAGTTGCATCTAATTTGACTAATAGGCAAGAAGAAGACCTACTGGCAACCCTTAGGAGATATAGGGAAGCCATTGGTTGGACTATGGCAGATATCAAGGGACTGAGCCCTACGATAGTCCAGCATCGTATCCATCTAGAGGAAGGGGTTAGACCGAAGAGGGTCCACAGCGTAGGCTAAACCCACTTATGCAGGAGGCTGTACAAGCCGAAATAGTGAAACTGTTAGATAATGGGATCATTTATCCCATTTCCGATAGCGAATGGGTTAGCCCAATGCATGTGGTCCCTAAGAAGTCCAGCTTTACTGTGGTAGAAAACGACAAGCATGAGTTAGTGCAAACACGATTGCCTACCAAGGTTAGAGTATGCATAGACTACCGCAAGTTGAACGCCGCCACTAGGAAAGATCATTTTCCCCTCCCATTTATCGACCAAATGCTGGAAAGATTAGCCGGTCATGAGTATTACTGTTTCTTGGACGGTTATTCAGGGTATAACCAAATCCCTATAGCCCCAGAGGACCAAGAAAAGACAACGTTCACGTGCCCATTTGGGACATTTGCCTACCGTCGAATGCCTTTCGGCCTATGTAACGCCCCAGCCACATTCCAACGTTGTATGTTAAGCCTGTTTTCTGATATGGTCGAGCGTTTCTTAGAGATTTTCATGGACGACTTCTCCGTCTATGGGAATTCATTTGACCAGTGTCTCCATCACTTGGAGCTAGTGCTGAATAGGTGCACCGAAAAGAACTTGACCCTCAATTGGGAGAAGTGTCACTTCATGGTGCAGCATGGGATATTCCTAGGTCATGAGATATCTAGGAAGGGATTAAGGTAGACAAGGCCAAGGTGGAGATCATAGCCAAACTTCCACTTCCATGATGCGTGAAGGACATTCGGTCTTTCTTAGGACACACTGGGTTTTATCGTAGGTTCATTAAGGATTTTAGAAAAATTGCTAGACCCCTTACTAACCTTCTAGCTAAAGACGTGCCCTTCATCTTTGATGATAGGTTCCATAGTGCGTGGGAAAAATTGAAAGTGGAACTTATCTCTGCTCCTATCATCTCACCTCCGGACTGGTCCAAACCTTTTGAGATCATGTGCGATGCATCAGATTTTACGATAGGTGCTGTCTTAGGACAGCGTAAGGATAACAAGCAGCATGTGATATACTATTCTAGTAGTACTCTAAATGATGCCCAAATGAATTATACTACAACCGAGAAGGAATTCTTGGCAGTAGTGTTCGCTTTGGAGAAATTCCGCCCATACCTACTTGGGACTAAGACCACGATTTTCACTGACCATTCTGTACTTCGATACCTTATGCTTAAAAAAGATGCGAAGGCTCGACTCATTCGTTGGATCCTTCTCCTTCAAGAATTCGATCTCGAAATTCGAGATAAAAAAGGTGTCGAAAATGTCGTAGCAGACCATCTCTCTCGTGTGCCAAACACACCTTCTGACGAACTGCCCATCAATGACAATTTCCCTGATGAACAACTTTTAGCTATCTCTAAGGAGCCATGGTTTGCTGACATAGTAAATTACTTAGTCACAAACCAAACACCACCTAATTGGTCAAAACAGGATAGATACCGGTTCTTGTCTCAAGTCCGGTATTACATATGGGAAGATCCATACCTTTTCAAATATTGTAACGACCAAATTATTAGGAGATGTGTCCCCGATGAGGAAACTAGAAGCGTTCTAGCCTTTTGTCATGAGTTCGCTTGCGGTGGACACTTTGGTCCCCGCAAAACTGCCGAAAAGATCCTGCAAAGTGGCTTTTATTGGCCAACTGTGTTCAAAGACGCATTCGAGTATTGCAAAACTTGCACAAGATGTCAAATGATAGGAAGAATTTTCAAACGAAATATGATGCCCCTAAATCTAATTCTAGAAGTAGAACTTTTCGATGTCTGGGGCATCGATTTTATGGGACCCTTCCCTAATTCGTTTGGGCACCAATACATCTTGTTGGCCGTAGACTACGTGTCAAAATGGGTTGAAGCCATCCCTTGCAAGACAAATGACAACAAAGTTGTTGTCAAATTCTTGAAAGAAAATATTATCTCGCGCTTTGGAACCCCTCGAGCCATCATTAGTGACAATGGCACACATTTTTGCAATAGAACTTTTGAAGCTCTTATGTGAAAATACGCCATAACTCACAAGTTGTCTACGCCCTACCATCCTCAAACTAGTGGTCGGTAGAAGTTTCTAATAGGCAAGTCAAGCTCATCTTGGAGAAAACTGTGAATCAGAATAGGAAGGACTGGTCCACCAAACTGGTGGATGCCCTATGGGCATATAGGACTGCCTTTAAGACGATTCTAGGAATGTCTCCCTACAGACTAGTCTTTGGAAAGGCTTGCCACCTTCCTGTTGAGCTAGAGCACTGGGCCCTATGGGCAATTAAACAGCTAAATTTCGATCTAGATAAGGCCGGTGAGCTTCAGAAATTGTAAATTTCTGAACTAGAGGAATTAAGGAATGAAGCATACGATAATGCGAAGATTGCGAAGGATAGGGTTAAGGTTTTTCATGATAAGTTTATCACGAGAAAAACTTTTGTCCAAGGACAAAAAGTTTTACTCTATAACTCTAGACTTCATCTCTTTCCCGACAAATTGAAGTCAAGATGGATAGGGCCCTTCATTGTTAAGACTGTGTTTCCACACGGAGCCATAGAGATCTACGACCCCAAAAATGGCAATGCATTCAAGGTAAATGGTCAACGTCTTAAAATCTTTTTGGAGTCAGAACCGAAAGTAAATGCAGCCATGGGTCTTTTTGACCCACTGTATCGGTAACTATATCTTTCTGCCAGTTCATGCATCCATGCATTTCATTCATACATTAGGGACAATGCATGAAACAAGTGTGGGGGAAGGGTATGTAATATAAAAAAAAATTAAAAAAATTATATAAAAAATAGAAATATTTTTCTTTTTCTCTTTATTTATTTAAAAAATTTATAAAAAGGACAGTATTTTGACTTATTTTTTGAAAGAAACCTAAGCTAGTTTTAAGAATTAGGAAAATCATGATTAGGATTTCGAAAAACTTGGTCAAAATAAATAAATTGTTTAATTTTTAGGTATAGGAGGAGAAATTGAATAAATAATTAGTCTTGATTTTTACCTTAATGAAATGTGCATTCTTAGTGCATATATAGGATTCCAAAACAAAGACCCTTGTGCCTCATATATAAAAAAAATAATAATATATATTACTAATTAAGCTGGATACATGTGCCTTAAGAAGCATAAGTGTTCACGCCTAAAGGTGAGGTTCTGAATAAAATAAAGCCCTTAGTTTTGTGGCCTAGTTCACTCGAATTTGAGTCCGCGGGGTGTTTTCTCACCTGGTGCCCTAAGCCTATCGGTTTGGGAGCCACCGACTTTAAGTTCGCTACATGGGTGGATTAGAATGCCTAAGAAAACTGAGAAATATTATACATGTATTAACACATCTATTAGTCAATTAGTTAGGTATGAGGGCCTCAAGAAGCCTTGATACTTACACGAAAGAAAATTAGATGAGTTATACATGCTAAAAAAAAAAAATTTTTTAACACATCTAATAGTCAATTAGTTAGGTATGAGGGCCTCAAGAAGCCTTGATACTTACACGAAAGAAAATTAGATGAAGTTATAAAAATAATAAAGAGGCATGAGAGTCCAAGTTAAGGAATTCCTAGCAAAGTTACAAGGATGTATATGATTTTTGGTAACGAAAAGACTATACAAACATTCAATTTTGATCCTTACCTAAAATAAATAACAATTCACTTTATTAAGACTAAGTTTAAGAATGAATAAAAATGATAATCCTAAAACTTATAGACTACTTAGTCTCTTCAAATATAATTCGAATATTCTCCTTTTTATGGATTTGTGGGTGTAATCTGCTGAAAACCCTCACGAGACAACACTCGTCCTCTAGGGTAACCTAGGGGTTTAACGGCTTGTTGCACATGCTAAGTGCAATTGTGATTCCTACGAAAGTGAGTTAGTTAGATTAGTTTTTCTTTTTGATTTTTACTCGAGGACGAGAAAAAGATAAGTGTGGGGGTGTGATTGGTAGTGAAAAGTGCATTTTTATCATCATATTTACCATCACATTTTCATATTTATTCATATAATTCTGCACATTAACTAATATTTTGTTATTTAATGTGTGCAGGCCTTGAGGATTGAATTAAATAAAGAATTAAAGCTTAATGAAGCCCAAAAGCCCATATCCAAGCCCAAGTCCAAGCCCAGGTGCAAAAGTGCAATTACAAGAAGTCAAAAGTGCAAATACAAATTGTAAAAATTGCAAACACTACAAAGAGGGAAAGGATAGAATTCTATTCTACCCTAAATGCTTGATGGATGAGGATAAATAAGAGTGCAAGGATGAGATTCGTTTTTGAAGGGATTTGGATTTAAGGTAACTTGATTTCTAAGTTATTTCGAAAATCCAAAATGAAGAGCCAGGATCCAGCTTCCAGAAGCATATGCCCAGATGGACGGACCAGGAGAAGCCACGCGCCAAAGCGCGTGGCCATCTGCCACTGTATGGCCGCGGAAACACGGCCCAAGCCGCGTTTCCACGGCAAACAAGATGAGTCCAGGGAACAGATTTCGTGGAGGAGTTTATCCGGGACTCTATCACCTCTGCACCTATAAATACCCCTGCAGACGCAACATGGAGGGCATCCAGAGAAGATTAGGGTTTTTCTTTAGCTTTTTCTTAAATTTCTGTTCGTTGTAATTTCGTTTTAAAGGCTTTGTGGAGAAGAAGGAGCTTGTATTTGGAGACATACTTTCAAATAAAGGTTACTTTCTTTTGCATATTTAATTCTTGTCAATTTTTATTTCTTTTCTCTGCGATTAATTGCATCGGTTTTCATCTGTGATCTCTTGTTTTACTTCTTCTTCTTTTCTCCTAATTAAAAAAAGAAAATAAAAAAACATATATAAAAAAATTATAAAAAAATGATGTCTAACTAATTCTTTGTGTGGTTTGCTGATCTCTTAAGCATCGTTAGGGCAAGTTAGGATTTGAATCGATTGATGACCAGTTTTTAGAAACCCTAGGTCTAAAGATTGTTTTTCTTGAAAATTAAACTGATGATTAGATTTCTTAATCTAGGTTGCACATTTAAATAACTCCTCATGCCTTCATACTTAAGAACTAGGACAGCCTAAATTTAAGATTAGTCTTTTCTTAAGCTGTACTTAGATGTTAGAATGAAACATTGTTTAGTTTTTGATAATGCAACTTAGTTAGATTCTAGTATCATATTTTCTTGCTTGAATCACTCTTAATAATCTAGGGTAAATCACATTTATCTCAAGATGAAATTCAACATCCAAGACTTGCATGGTGGGTTGTGGTAGTAGATCAGTAAAACCATACTTCTTTATTCATATAGACTTCAAATCTAATCCCTTCTTTGTTTTATTCAAAGCATACAGAGGAATCGACCGAAAAGCTTGCATCGCATCCTTCCCTGAGGATCACGACCCGCTTTGGCCCTTGCTACAGCGGATAGCATTGAGACTAAGAACTCTACAACTCATTCTTCTTATTTACAAATTCTAAAATCTCAATCAGGAATACCACAAATTATAGATCAAATGCAGTTGATGTTAGACATTTATGGACTTGATGTTTCGTCACCATGATATTAGTATTCTTGATAGCTTTTACTAGTTGTTTATTATCCTGGATCCGGAGTTAGTTGCGAGGAGTGTTGGACATGATTTGGATTGACCTTGAGTTAGAGTCGATCTGTGATTTACGTTCTTTATAATAACCTGATCTGCATTAAGATGAGATTGATATATTTCATGTAGAGTACTTTTTAGACTTGTTATTCCTTCATTGGTAATAACTTAAGTGATGATTCATTTGGGTATTGATGATGGGCTTGTTATGATGTTAGAGACTGGATTACTTGATGCTTGGATCAGTATATGGACTTTGTTGGAGTTTGGATTGATCTGGGATTTATGTTATTTATATTGGATATTGATCAGTATTTAGATGTGACTGATTTTGTTGGATTGCGACCAGATGTGTGGATATCTTACCTTTGACTTCGATATGTGATATCGTAATGGTTTTTGATTATTAGAAGTTAGAGTTCCTGGATGTACCAACTGATTATATCATTGAGTATGGATGACTTGTTGGTATTGATTTAGAAGTGAACTATTTTAGATTGTAGTTCTTTGAGGATGTTTCATCTTTAGATATGATTTCGGTATCCATTGACTTGTTGATCTCGAGGATATACCATGTACTCATGTTTAGTAATATAGAGATTGAGTTATTGTGATAGTGATCTATTTGATATCGGTGATCTTGTACTTCAGAGTTATCAGATTACAGTTATCACTTTATTAGTATTTGATGAGATTATTTGTTGGTGATCATATGATGTGTTCAGAGCTTATTAGAGTTGGTAGATATCTGTATCAGTTACTAGTTGTTTGTGTCGCCTTTGTGTTAGTAGCTATATCTCCAGTATTCTATTTTAGATGTCAGATATTAGTTGTCAGATATCACAGTTGTCAGATATTATAGTTATCAGATTATCAGCTAGTATTGACATTGGTAGTTGTTGGAGATATCAGTTACTATTATATATTAAATCACATTGATTGCTTATTAATAAAAGACACCATAACCCGGGGAACAGAGGTAATTGCCTGATGATGCATGTCGTGTATTTTGGATGGACTTCTTATGGTACCGAGTTGTGGGTTCCAACCATGGGGAACCAAGGTAGTACTGGCTACCTATTCAGTTGTCAGTTGTCAGGGCGATGCCCGGATTATGGTGCCATACTAGTTATCTTTTCGTGTGGGGTTGTGGTCTTCAGTTGTCAGAGCCTTGCGGCTTGTCCTGGTTCTGCGCCAGGGGTGTTAGACCGTGGTACCGGGCATGCACGGTACTCTTCCAAAACACATTCACTACATTGGCAGGCAGTTACAACAACGATAACTTTGTTTGATATGTGAGAAAACGGCTGTGGTATGGGACACAGCTAAGTACTACATTAGTTAGGTTAATAATAGCCAACCAGACTAGTGACATATGCTAGGCTACACACCTTGACATCAGTTGTTTGTTTACAGATGTGATAGTTGTCTTATATCTTTATTCATGTTGTTATCAGATATACTTCAGTTCAGTTATTTATCATGTTATTTAGTTTCTTATATCTGCAGTTATTCTTGTTATTACTTTATGCACATTATTTATATGCACGAGCTTTCCCTTTACACACACACACACACACTCACCAGGTCGCTTTCTGACGACCCTGGATTTGCACGTCCAGATATTGGACGCTTTGTTTCTATTGTGCAGGTGTTCGATGAGACTGTACGCTTCGCAAAGTGCTGGAGTTTCTCCCTATTCTATTCTGGTACTCTTATCTTTTTAGCCTTCGTATTATTTCCTGATTCTTGTCATATCAGTTCAGTTGTTATTCCAGTCTTCATTTATATGATATCATGCGTGGATGTCTATATGTGATATTACAGTAATCATGATTTATTACAGTTAGATTTATAGCTTGTTTCGGGTTGCTTAAGGCTTAGCGCGTATACGTGAGGAATTTTCCTTGCGTATATGCTCGTGTCGCGTCTCCGCTTCAGCGTATTTTGGGAAGCGGGGCGTGACATAACCGTACTAGCTCTCCTAGCCACAAGCATAAGAAAGGAGAGCTATTCAATATGTGTGTGGAGAGGTTTCATAGTATGGCGGTCCGATGTTCCAGTATCATGGAACAATATGCTGCCACAATGTACAAACTACAATCCTAGCCCAAATAGGATTGGCCTGAGTGTTACACTTGGAAGCAGCTGATGCAACAAGGCGAATAGGGGGAGGAAATTATTGCAAGAGTGAAGGCTGAAGAGAGAAAGCCTAGACCAGAAAAGTTGACAAGGCGCACGCCGAGCTATCTTTCCAAACAAAGAGCAAAGATATCCTGGCGACGGAGACAGAGTCTCCTTCTAAGCCTCAACTGTATAAATGAGGTAGCACTTTGAGCCAGTTGCACGCCAACAAATAGTATTCCTTCAAAGATGACCATGTTGTCTCCTTGTTTATGTTACTCAATAAGAGTAACAAACTAAAGTTATCGGAGGCCAGGCATCTAGAAGAAGCGAGTAAGACAGACGACCTATCTACTGCTTTTATCACAGAATACTAGGGCACCCTACGAAAAGTTGCTACATCTTCAAAGACATCCTTTAAGCTCTGGTTGATGCAGAAGTTCTCAAGCTCTGCGTAGAGCAGAAGAAGGACAGCCAGCATGATGTCCCTTTAATTTGGGGAGCTCTCACTAGTACCTGTCGGAGTGATTTTCATCCCCAAAGGGGAGCTGAGAGTGATCAATGCTGATCCGCACTCCTCAAGGAGACATTATACGGGCGCATCAACTGAAGATGAACCCCACCATGTCCTTCCTGGTGGTGGCTAGTGGCAAATTTCTTGGATTTGTTGCTACATCCAAAGGAATCCATCTCGACCCAGAGAAAGTCCGCGCCATTCAGCAGATGCAACCTCTAAGAAATCTCAAAGAGCGTAGAGGATTGTAGGGATGTCTGGCTTTATCCAAAGATTCATATGAAATCTTTCAAGATGTTGCCAACCCTTCACCAAACTGGTAAAGAATGGAGTCTCATTTGTATGGGACGGTGCTTGCCAATAAGCGTTTGAGGAAATCAAGCAATACCCCACGCGTCTGTCTGTTCTTGCAGCTCTAGTATCAGGGAAACCCTTCCTTTTGTATGTTAGAGCTATGAATCATTCTTCGAAGCTCTGCTAGCCCAGAATAATGACCAAGGATATGAGCAAGCAATCTACTACCTGAGCAGGACCATGATTAGGGTTGAGCATCGCTACAACTCAGTCAAAAATGAGTGTCTAGCTTTGGTTTTCACCATCCATAAGATGCCTCACTATTTTGTGAGTCAAACCATTCACGTCATCTCTAAGGTCAATCCTTTGAGATTGCTTATGACGAAACCCTCATCACTAAATGGTCAGTTGGCGAAGTGGGCTATATTACTCTTATAATATGAGATGCAAGTTCTGCCACAGAAAGCCATAAAGGGACAAGTCGTGGCAGATTTTTTTGGCTGAACATCCAGATCCAAGAACAACCAAACTTTATGAAAATCTCCCGGATGAGATAGTCGAAGTTTATATGACCCAGATATCCTTCGAAGAACAAGTCTGGCATTTATTCTTTGATGGTGCATCATGAACAAGTACCAGAGGAAACATCATAGCAGAAGTGGGGGTGATACTGGTATCTCCACAAAACTACATGATTCCTCGTGCATTTTCATTAGATGAGCCACGTTCCAATCATGTTATAGAATACAACGCTCTACCAATCGGAATACAACTTGTAGAGGAGATTGACATTGAACATCTCAAAGCATGTGGTGATTCAAAACTCATCATCAACCAGGATCGTGGGGTTTACAAAGTCTGACATGAAGACTTGGTTCCCTATCACAATGCAACCATCAACATGGCAAATAAGTTTTTAAGCTTCTATATCGACCATGTACCTCGACAACAGAATGCACATGTATATACACTAGCATCTCTTGCTGCTTCACTAGCCCTTCCATCTAGAACAACAGAGAAAGTACTCCTCCACAGCCGCGACTTGTACCGCCTAAAATTCACCCTTGAAGACAGTGAAACTCCAAGAGAATACCTTCAAATTAAAGGGCTTCTTGAGACTTCAATAGATCCAGAACCGAGGGATTGGCAATTTTCATTCGTCGACCATGTCTTATATGACATATTTTTCGATGATCTTAAGGAGACAGCTGCCATTAGAAGAACGACTCTTCGATTCTATTACAATGCGATCACGTGAACATTATATCATCGATCACATGATGAAATCTTGCTCTGTTGCCTTTCACACAGAGAGGCACATGATGCACTTAATAAAGTTCACGATGGCATGTGCGGAGCTCAGCAGCCCTTGGGGACTGACTTTGAAGACTTGGTTACTACTGGCCGAAGATGATTTATAATGCCATCGCCATGCTTGTCAGATCCATGGTGACTTCATCCATTAACTATCAAGTCATCTTCATCTAATATCATCTTTATGGCCATTTGAGATCTGAGAAATGAATGTTATTGGACCTATAAGCCCTCCAACATCCAAAAGACATCGACTCATCTTGGCTATAATCGATTACTTCTTCAAATAGGCAAAAGCCATCCCCCTAAATGAAGTAAAGACATCCGACATAATCAAATTCATAAAACATCACGTCATATATCGCTTTGGCATCTGATTAGTATCTACATTTGAATATTTTACATCATATTTTCACATTGATTTTAATAAAATTATGTTGATTAATTGTTCTTCTCCTTTGTTTTAGGTCCATGGCTTAAGGTGAAGAAGAAGCCCAAAAATTTCATTTATTTGAGAATTTTAGAGCCAAAGAAGGAGCCCCATACTTGAAAGCATATTCTGCTGTTGCTGGTAGAGGAAAAAGTCAACCCTAGGATACCTATACCTAGGCAAGTATGGGGACAGACTGCCATAATTGGCTCTGGCACAGCAGAGCGAGCCAGGCCGCGTTTCCCCGGCAGTACTGGCATGGCTGTGCCAGTACTTCAGGTCACTTCTTGTCCCCTTTCACCCTAGGCCCCTGTGCCTATAAATACTCCTCGGGATTTTCAGAGAGGAGGATATGCAGAGAAGAGAGCTTTTAAAATAGTGTTAGCTAGGTTTTTAGTTTCTTGCTTGTATTTCTTCTTCCTCTAGCTTGTCCATAGTTTGGAAAGAGAGAGAGTGTGTAAAGTTGAATTTGAAGGTGACAATCTTATACAAGTAATACTTCTCCTTCTTCTTTACATTACTTGATATTTTTACTTGCTTTTATTTTCTTGGACTAGTGTAGAGTTTTTGCTCATTTACTTCTTCTCTTTTGCTTTTATTACTCATGTCTAACTAACTCTTCCATTGCATGCCTAACTAACAACTAATTTGCTAATCTCTAACAACTTGATTGATAACCCAAATGAGTCAATAGTGTCAAACAAGCCTTGTGCAAACAAGTGCTATGACATCTTAAGACGAGAGTTCTAACTCTAACTTACTCATAAGTATTATCACTTTCATATTTGATGTTTAATCATTTTTTTGATGATTTATAGATTGTGTAGCATTGCTTGTTCTTATAAGTTAGAGAAATATCTATTCATCTTTGTTGATACTAATAATGCACTTATTTCTTTCCCTATTCTCGCTTTCGGTTGGATCTTGATAGGAGAATGTTCAAGTTTTGCTGTATAAAGCTAAGTGAGAGGAAGAACTTTCATTCGATCTCCAACATGAATAGTTCTTATGCACAAGGTTATGCTTGCCTATGATCTATTATGAGGCTATATCTTTTTAGAAGTTAGAGATTAGTGGGAGCACATAGTAGAAAGTTAGCCATGCATTTTTACCTTTAAGAAAATAAAAAAAATCAGTTTTACAACCATCAAAACAATCCAAGTAATTTTCGAAACAATACTCGTTTTCCTTTCATTCATTATTTGAGACAAGAAACATCTTTACTATGAACAAAGAAGCCGCATTCAAGCTTTCATTGATCACCCTCCTTGTGGATACGGCACGTCTAGCCATTGTGCTATCACGTTAGATTTGCTAAAGCTACAACATTGACCATCACTCTTTTACTTTTTTTTGTGCATGCTTTTTAGCGACCAAATTTTGGTACCGTTGCCGGGGAGGGATCGACTTTATTGTTCTTACTAAAGAGTTTTCTTTGTTTTGTGTAGGAAGAGGAGTAAAAGAACTAATTGTTGCAGTGAACTTACACTTTGCTTAAAAAAAAAGAGCACATTTGCCCTCAGAAAAGCTGCGCATGCGTGACTTTTTTGATTGAAATACTCACAAAACTTTTTCTGTAGTGTTGCTGAAATTGCGCAAATTGCTTTCTGTTGGCCCAAAGGCCATTTAGCCTTATATCTTGTTAGATATTTTGATGATAACAAACCATATTTAGTTATGTATTTAACAATTTTGTTTAAAAGTATTTCAGGTAAAACAAGTTGATTTGACGGCTCCGATATCAAGACTCACAAGTTTGGACGCCGCTTAAAGATGTGCATTCCCAAGCTAAGCACATTAGGAAGCTTCGGGATCAAGACATGAAGAAAAGACCTAGTCAAGATCAAGACAATGAAAAAGTCCAAGATTTGTATTTTTACTTTTTCTTTTAGACTTTTTGTCAAAACCTAGATGTTAGAAGTAGAGTTATGGGATTGTCACTCACACACACACTTTAGTTTGATTCATGGCTTCAAAAACAATTTCTATTTCCAACTTAGTTTTAGTTTTGAAAAATTGTTTTAGAAACTTTAAGTTTTGGAAAAACCAACTTTTAGAAAAACAAGTTTTTATCAAGAGAAACTTTATCAAAATGTTTTAACATGTTAGGGTAGTGACATATGGTCATACTCCTATTTTTACAAGGTCCAAAACCCCAAACCACAAGACCTAAACAAAAGACCCAAGTTCTGGTTTCTGCAGTTCTGATTTTTCAGAACTGACAGGAGTCGGTCGACCGTCCGGGTCGACCGACGTGCACGCTGTGCATGTGTGTACGTCGGCCGACCGCTCGGGTCGACCGGGGCACTTACAGTGCTCTCTGTTTGTTCGGGTCGACCGGGGCGGTCGACCGTTGTCCCCCAACGGTCAGAAATATGACCGTTGGCGGTCGACCGGCCCGGTCGACCGGCAGCTGTCAAAAATTCTGACAGACTCCAACAGCTCTATTTTTTCTGTCAGATTTTGTTGGGAACTCACCCCAACGAATCTCTCCAGCCTTTTTGCCCTGTTTCTCATCTCCTATATATAGGAGGTCACTTCAACATGATTAGATAACAATTTTTACAAGATTTGACAAGAGACTTTCATAAGTTTTTTCAAGCCTTTAATTTGAGAAAAGATTTTCAAAGCCAAAATTTCCATACACCTTTTTGAAGCCTTTACCTCTACTTCACTCTAGATATTTGCACTACACAATCCCAAAATTCTACATCTACATATTGGTTATAGGATTGTGCTAAGTGAGCGATTTTCGATCAAGTGTGATCATTTTTTTCTTGTGTGAAGTTGTAGAGGCATCGGCCTCAAGGCGAGCTAGTGTGCTCCGGGTGGTGTTGCGACATCACAAGAGATAGGACAAGTGTGTCCTGGTATTGGCGATCCGGTGGGATCAACAATAGTGGAAATCCTTCAAGTGTGAAGGCGGGGACGTAGAGCGTGGCTCAAACCTCGGAAACATATACTTGTGTTTGCGTTTGCTCGAATTTTCTCTAAACTCAACTCCTTTATTTCTTGCACTACTTATTGTGTTTATTGCTAGTCTTTTAATTTGAGCAATTTGTTAGTAGAATTTTTAATTCCGCATTGTTGCCATATTTCATATAGCCATCACCTATTCACCCCCCTCTAGGTGATTTCAATTGGTATCAGAGCCTAACCCTACAATTTGGTTTAACCACCTTAGGGAGATCCTTGTTATTTGGCTATATTAGTTGCATTCTTCATTTATTATGGTTTATATTATTCATCCATGGCATCACTTGACTTTTCTAGCATCAAGTCCCCACCAAAGTTTGATGGCTTGAACTTTCCCATATGGAAGGTCAAGATGAACCTCTTCCTTAAGTCCCTAGGAGTTAGGGTTGCTAGGTCCATTACAAAAGAATTTATTGAACCCCTCACTGATGAGAGCTCATGGTCCGAGGACACCTCCAAGGATTATGAAGCAAATGCTAGAGCCCAATATGCCTTGACTCAAGCTCTAAATGAGGATGACCTAGCACGCATCATTAATTGCAAATCCGCATTTGAAGTTTGGAATATTTTAATTGTGACTCATGAAGGAACGTCACAAGTCAAAAGATCTAAGATTGACTTGTTGCGTTCTCAATATGAGAATTTCTATATGTTTGATAATGAGAGCATTGATGACATGCTCACACATTTCACCAAGATTACTAATGCTTTATCTTCTCTAGGTGACGCAATCGATAATGACCAAAAGATAAGGAAGGTCATTAGAGCTCTTCCCAAGGCATGGGAAGTGAAGGCTACTACCCTCAAGGAGCTCAACGATCGGGAGGAGATGGACTTCTCCGGCTTCATTGGAAATCTCAAAACACATGAGATGGAAATGAAGGTTAGAGAAGAGAGGGAGGCGCCCAAAAAGAAAGCGCTCGCCTTCAAAGTCGCTCCAACCATTCTTGAAGAGGATGACTCATCAGAGGATTGCGATGAGGACTTCGCCATGCTCATCCGGAAGGTGGGCAAGATGTTCTACAAGAAGGGGAGGCAAAGCAACTTCCGAAGAGGGAGACCTCAAGGAAGGTATGAAAAGAAAAGAGAAGAACCCGGTCCTTGCTTCCATTGCAAGAAGATCGGACATCTCATAGCTTATTGCCCCGCTCTCCAATCCACAACCTCCAAGAATGGGCCAAAGAAGAAGAAGGCTATGGTAGCAACGTGGGATGACACGGAGTCAGAATCCGAAGAGGAAAACGACGCTGCACACATATGCTTCATGGCACATGGAGACGATGCTTAGAAGGTAACTATCGACAACTCTTTAGATGAGGATGAGTTAACTATGGATGAGTTAGCTCAATTTTTCGAAGAATTACAACATAGGTATGAGATTTCTCAATCTCATAATAAGAAATTAAAAAGGGGAAATGATTCTTTAAAAGATAAAATTAATGTTATTGAAAAAGAGAAAAATGATTTATCAAATGCTTTTAAGAAAGTAAAAATTGATTTTGAAAATCGTAAGTTAGCTTGTAAGGGGAAAACCCCCATTATTTCTTGTAATAAAAATGATTTTGGTGAAATGCAAAAATGAGTTGATGTTTTAGATTCAACTCTTAAAAAGTGTGCTTTTGATTTAAATAAGTTTGCATCAAGATTTCCTAAGGGAGTAACCCAAGGGAAACATACTCATCATACACATGCACGGAAACATGCACACTCACACAAGCATGCATTTATGTATGCTAGTGGTAGAATTTACATATGCACGCATTGTGGCCGCAAAGGCCATTTAGAAAAATTTTGTTTTGCTAAACATAATATGAACAATAAATATGTTTGGGTTCATCCCGGTACTAATCCAAAAGGACCCAAAAAGATATGGGTACCAAAAGACCCTCCAAATTTAAATGATACAGGTGGATCTTCTTCCTCCAAGACTTAGGAGGAAACGGTGCCCGGGTGGTGGATGCAACTAAGCTCAAAGAACACATCGCATTTGCATCGCTATCTTGGAGGCACCTATTTTGGAGATTGCCCATGCTTGGTAACTTCTCCATTTAAAAGTTTTTTGTTTGGTTATTTATATACACATGTATAGGATTGTTAGTTTACTTTTATGATACATTGATATATGCTAGTGTAAACTTACATCCCTATCATGATTGTGTATATGCCATGTTTTAATATCTTGTCTTTTATGCCATGTCCATTGTATGTCTACATGCCATGCCTAGACTAGCTTATTTATATATACACATTGTATTTTCAAAACTAGAAATAAAATTTTGTAAAAATTTCATATTCAAGCAAATACGTTAGAGATGGCAATTGCGCACCTCAACTCATTCAAGAGGAATCAAGAGGATGAAGTTCAGAACCCTTCACCGGGTATTCGGCTTCAACATCTCTAAAACTTTGTTTTTGTATGAAAATTAAATAAAATGTTTTGTGTGAATATTTTTGGTTGATGTGTTAACCTAATGAAGATTTAAAAACAGTGTTGTATTCCTGCATGTTACATATATCCTACTTTATTTATTAAATATTTACTTTTAAATTTTTTTTTGGGAGCTCTTTCTGTTCACAGTTTTTGGGCAAAGCCGGCCGACCGGCCCTAACCCCGGTCGACCGCCATTGCCTGGAAGAGAACAAATTTTTACTCTCTGTTGCCGGTCGACCCGTACGGTCGACCGCTCTGAGTTACAGAGCTCTCGGGTTTTTCGGGTCGACCGGCCCGGTCGACCGTGCGTCGATTTCAGCCCCAAATCTGCTATTTATTTCACAGTCTCTCTCACTTCTCTCATAACCAAACCGGCGATCCCCTTTCTCCCCTTTTCTCCAAAAATTCTCAAAACTCAAAATCTCTCAAATTTCTTCTAAAATCAAGTTGGATTCACTCTTTGTGGGTTAGATCTTCAGTCTCAGGGCTTCCTCACCAACAAATTTCAGGGATTTCAAGATCTAGGGTTAGGGTTTCTCTCATTCAGGTAAAAATCCTTTCTTTTGTTCAAATCTTGCTTTCTAACCCTAAGAATCTCAAATTCTTGTCTAAGATTTTTAGGTTTCTTTTTGTTTAGATCAGGCCATAACCATCTACCCTAAAAATCAACTAAAAATCACTCTTTTCTCCAAAAATGTCAAAGAGATCTAGGTCTGAGAAGGGAAAAAGTATAGTTCCCTCATCTTCCACCACTCCTAAACCTAAAAGACCCTTTGTTAATGAGCTAGCTGAAAACCGATATATCATACTTTCTAAGAAAGCTGTTATTTCAGGGAGATGTGTGATTCTTAAAGACTTTGAACATCTCCACATCCCTCGTATCCTGAAAAGAAATTCTTTGGATAAATTCATGGCCATTAGGGAACCTGTGTACCCCTCCTTAGTGCATTACTTCTATGCAAATTTTGCTTTTGAGGGAAATAGAGTGAGATCTCGTGTTCTTGGGAAGGATATTGACATTCCCCTATCCCAATTTGCTGATATTCTGCATCTCTTCTATGGAGGAGTTGATGTTTACACCTTTAATCTCCAAGATTTTGAATATCCGGACGGTGAGTCTGCGCTCACCGCATCCACCTTGATTCACGGGAATGACAATCCCGGTTTGGTTAGGAATGAGGAAGTGAACAAGTTCACGTTCACCGCCCAAGTCCTAGCCAAATTTGTTTTCTATAACATTTTACCTAAGTCCGGTGAGTATAGCAATGCTAGGGATCCTGTTCCATTGATCATCTATTTCCTTCTGAAAGGCATTAAGATTAATTTCCCACATCTCATTGCTTCTCACATGGCCTCTGATCAAATCCGCATGTACGGTAGGCATTTGCCTTATGGCATGCTCATATCTTATCTTCTCAAACATTTAGGATTTGATCTTTCTTCGGAGACTCCCTCCGAACCCTCTGTGAACTTGGACTGCACCCTTTTGAAGAGGATGCAGGCTCAGATTCGTCGAGCCCCTCCTGAGCAGCCCCCTCCAGTTCCAGTACCAGGATCTTCATCTGCCCCAGGGTCTTCTTCGGCCCCACGGATTTCCTCTGCTCCCGGTCCATCTTTATCTCCTGAGTTCCATTCCTTCATTTCTTCTGAGATTCGTTCTCAGATCCAGGAGCATCAGTCTTGGATCGAGCAGCGAGACACAGCCTTTCGTGCGGATATGGAGCAGCGAGATGCAGCCCTTCGCGCGGAGATGGACTCGCGCTTCCAGGGAATTCGCAATGACATGTCTTACTTTGCGAACGCCATGAGATTCGTGGACTCACAATTTGAGACACTATTTGCGAAATTCGATATGCTTGGTCCAGATCCCACGTCCATTGCTCGTCCTCTTCCATCCTCCGGCCCTCCATTTCCTGCCAGAGACCCTACTGCTGTTCCACCTCCACAGCCAGGCATTGCTGGCATCGATCCAGAGGAGGCAGGTCATGATGATGATGATGATGATGATGATGAAACGATGGCAGAGGGTGACGTTGAGGAGAGTTCGTCTGAGGAAGGCGATGCTGAGGAGAGTTCTTCTGAGGACGATGCTGCTGGTGGTGCTGAGTGACCTGCCCCTTTTGATGATGTCAAAAAGGGGGAGAGTTATTTGTTGAGAGAGACTCCATATTTTGTGTACTTATATTTTGTAGTATTTTCTGTTGTTGGACATCTTTATCTTGTATTTATGTTTGTGTGGACATGTACTTGTTTATGTTGGTTATGCTTTGTGGACATGTGTTTCATTTCTATTTTATGACATGAGTACTTTTTATCTAGCATGACATGAGTATTTTTATCTAGCATGGATATATGTGTTGTGGATTATGTTGTGGATTATCACCCACCATTTTTTTTTGAGATTTGTCTATGCTTGAGCATATTTTTGTATATGCATGTGTTGAGGGGGAGCTTCATTTGAAGTCTCTACCCAAAATATTTGTAATAACTATATATGTTTTGTCATCATCAAAAAGGGGGAGATTGTTGGCCCAAAGGCCATTTAGCCCTATATCTTGTTGGATATTTTGATGATAACAAACCATATTTAGTTATGTATTTAACAATTTTGTTTAAAAATATTTTAGGTAAAACAAGTTGATTTGACGGCTCCGATATCAAGACTCACAAGTTTGGACGCCGCTTAAAGATGTGCATTCCCAAGCTAAGCACATTAGGAAGCTTCGGGATCAAGACATGAAGAAAAGACCTAGTCAAGATCAAGACAATGAAAAAGTCCAAGATTTGTATTTTTACTTTTTCTTTTAGACTTTTTGTCAAAACCTAGATGTTAGAAGTAGAGTTATGGGATTGTCACTCACACACACACTTTAGTTTGATTCATGGCTTCAAAAACAATTTCTATTTCCAACTTAGTTTTAGTTTTGAAAAATTGTTTTAGAAACTTTAAGTTTTGGAAAAACCAACTTTTAGAAAAACAAGTTTTTATCAAGAGAAACTTTATCAAAATGTTTTAACATGTTAGGGTAGTGACATATGGTCATACTCCTATTTTTACAAGGTCCAAAACCCCAAACCACAAGACCTAAACAAAAGACCCAAGTTCTGGTTTCTGCAGTTCTGATTTTTCAGAACTGACAGGAGCCGGTCGACCGTCCGGGTCGACCGACGTGCACGCTGTGCATGTGTGTACGTCGGCCGACCGCTCGGGTCGACCGGGCCACTTACAGTGCTCTCTGTTTGTTCGGGTCGACCGGGGCGGTCGACCGTTGTCCCCCAACGGTCAGAAATATGACCGTTGGCGGTCGACCGGCCCGGTCGACCGGCAGCTATCAGAAATTCTGACAGACTCCAACAGCTCTACTTTTTCTGTCAGATTTTGTTAGGAACTCACCCCAACGAATCTCTCCAGCCTTTTTGCCCTGTTTCTCATCCCCTATATATAGGAGGTCACTTCAACATGATTACATAACAATTTTTACAAGATTTGACAAGAGACTTTCATAAGTTTTTTCAAGCCTTTCATTTGAGAAAAGATTTTCAAAGCCAAAATTTTCATACACCTTTTTGAAGCCTTTACCTCTACTTCACTCTAGATATTTGCACTACACAATCCCAAAATTCTACATCTACATATTGGTTATAGGATTGTGCTAAGTGAGCGATTTTCGATCAAGTGTGATCATTTTCTTCTTGTGTGAAGTTGTAGAGGCATCGGCCTCAAGGCGAGCTAGTGTGCTCCGGGTGGTTTTGTGGCATCACAGGAGATAGGATAAGTGTGTCCTTGTATTGGTGATCCGGTGGGATCAACAATAGTGGAAATCCTTCAAGTGTGAAGGCGGGGACGTAGAGCGTGGCTCGAACCTCGGAAACATATACTTGTGTTTGCGTTTGCTCGAATTTTCTCTAAACTCAACTCCTTTATTTCTTGCACTACTTATTGTGTCTATTGCTAGTCTTTTAATTTGAGCAATTTGTTAGTAGAATTTTTAATTCCGCATTGTTGCCATATTTCATATAGCCATCACCTATTCACCCCCCCTCTAGGTGATTTCACTTTCTGCAAGTTTTAGTTTCTTGTATGCCTCACCCATGCACTGTTAATGACTCAATAGAAATTCATTTGTTGTTAATTTAAAAATTGGAGTAGACTCTTATATTTAGGGCACGTGTCTATTTCAATTCATTTCAATTTCTATTAAAGAGTGCTGGAAGAAGGTACGCATGCATCTCATTTAGAATATGACTAACATTTTGAAGTGATTTATAACTTTGAGTGTTATCTTGCTATTTGCACACTTGCACAAAAAAAATTGACTTTAATGGAAAATCCTAATTAAAAAAAATAAGATGGAGAAGTCATTACCCTTCCTTAGCCCAAAAACCATCTCCCAGTTCACTCACAATCCCAAATCTAACTAAAATTTGATAGATATTGGTACCTAGGGACTCATTAAGAGATTAACCAAGGGTGAAAATGTAAGAATCATACTCCTGCAAAACGGTGTCTAAGGAAAGAGGATTGAGAGGTTAAGCCTCAAAAACTCTATGGTTTGGCATAATTAAGGCCCGAGGCTCATGCCCGGATACCTCCCACTGAGTTTTGCCCTTTTCTTGCCGATTAGTTGGTGGTCTGATTCCTGCAACAACCTCCCCTGGATAGTCGACTAGTTAGGAGTCATCTAAGTCCAAGAACCTTAGAGTAGGCTTGATGGTTGTTTTTTCTTCTTTTGTTTATTTTTTATTCTTTTTGATTGTATTGTTAATTGAACATTGTTTGTGGTGTGTTGTATGCAAGAGTGGTTGGGGAATCCATCCACATCTAGACTCGTCAGAAATACCTCTCTGCCTCTACCTTAGAATCCAGTGATGGCCTCATTACAAGATATATTTTACCCCATCCGGACATTACTGCCTTTTTGCATAAAACTCCCAGAAGCAAATGGAAATAATTTTAAGTTACAACCTCAGTTTATAAACACTCTTCTTAAATTCTATGATATGAAATTTGAGGATGCATACTTCTTCATTAGGGAGTTTGAAGAAGTATGCCTAATGTTGCGTATTCCTGATCTAGGAGATGATGCCGTCAGGCTTTCATTCCTTTTCCCCTAAAGGATCTAGCAAAGAAATGGTTGTACAACTTGGCTGTAGACTCAATCACCACATAGGAGAATTTCATCAAGGTCTCCTTGAAGAAATTCTACCCGATTCACAAAACTGCGTTAATCAGAAAGAACCTCATGCAATTCAAACAAGAAATCAATAAGACTTTTTGGAGATACTTTGAACAATTCAAAGATATCCTGGCACAATGTCCTCACCACGGTATAGAGAATAGAGGCAATGCCAGGTTCTTTATGATGGATTAGATTATCAAACAAAAACATTGTTGGAAACCATGTGCAAAAGGGGATTCTTGTAGAAAGACGAAAATCAGGGATGGGACCTCTTTGAAGATCTGGCCAAGAAAATCATCCAGTGGGAGCCAAGCTCCGAAAAACCTAGAAACTCACAATCCATAGCTTCTAGTGGTGGGTTCTTATCAATAGAATCGTCTGTCGCTGCAGATGCAAAGATTGTCATGCTCATAAGGAGAATTGATGCATTAGAGACAAAAGAGCCAGCCGTAGCCAAACAGATCAACCCACCACAAATTCACAATCCGGGTTGCACAAACTGCCAAGTACCACACTATGTTTTTGAAGAGTGCCCAATATTCCAAGCTCACCAAGCACCACCGGAACATCTGAATGCGGCCTACACAAGGCCACAAGATAACCCCTACTCGCAAACATGCAATCCTGGATGGAGAAATCACCCAAACTTCTCCTAGAGCCAAAATAATCCCATGAGATCTAACTTTTCCAATAATGGTTATCACTAGCACTAGCAGTAGCACTGCCCTTCCAATCAAACATCCTCCTCCTCTTTACAAAACCGACCCACCGAAAGAAAACTCAGTGAATTTGAGAAGAGTATGGAGACCTTTTTGAAGACCCATACCGCCTTCATGCAAAACACCAGACAAATGCTGAACAACCATACACAGGCAATTTCTTGACTAGAATTCTAAATGATTTAGCTAGCTAGTTCCCTCAGTGAGAGACCTAAGGATACTTTGCCTAGTTAACCGCTAGCCAACCCAAAGAACTATAGTCTGATTTTTTAGGCTTAAGATTCCCAAATTAACCAGTGTAATGTTGCCCACACACTCAGGTCTGGAAAGAAGGTGGATAACCAAGTTTCACAGCCAGTAACTCCAACCCATTCAGTTCTACTTCTACCTCTACATCTACTAGCTTGAGTCCACGTGATTCAGACAAGGACAAAACAGCTGAGAAAGTTCATAAGCCTATAGCAACAGTCCCAAACAGGCTTAGGAATAATAACAAAATTATGCACATGGAGAAGATCCTAGAAATGTTCAATTAGGTCAAGTTGAATATTCCTCTTCTAGACGCTATCCAGCAGGCCCCTACCTATGCTAAATTTCTCAAGGATATGTGCACAAAGAAAAGGAAGGTTAATGTGCCAAAGAAAGTGTTCTTAGCGACAAATATCAGCGAACTCTTGTCTGGTTCCATCCGGTCCAGTACAAAGACCCCGGATGCCCTATAATTGCCTACACAATAGGACAAATAGAGATTAGTTGGGCACCCCTTGACCTGGGAGCGAGCATCAACTTGCTTCCTCTCTCTGTGTATCAGCAACTCGGGTTAAGAGAACTGCGTCCAATCCAAGTCACGATTCTGCTTGCTGACCAATCAGTGAAAGTTCCAAGGGAGAAATCACGGATGTCCTTATTTGGGTTGGGGATTTCATCTACCCAGTTGATTTTATTATACTTGAAACCAACCCATATCAAACCCTAGAGCTCAGACTCCTGTCATTTTAGGACGACCATTCATTGCCACTGCTAATGCAATAATCAGTTGCAAGAATGGATCTATGAGATTGACATTTGGAGATATGACAAAGGAGGTCAATGTTTTCAACTTACCTAGAGATTTAGAAGATCAAACTTTTGAGGTTAACTACATTGAAAACTTGACAAGCGAGCATGAGGAGTTTGAAAATAAATTTAAGTTGGAAGATTTTAATCTATATGAAATCGTTGATTCTACTGCGGATTGGGCCTCAAACCCCATTATGCCAACTACTGAAATGGAATTTGCAAACCCTCCAGTGAGTCCTTCTCTTCCTTAGAATTTAAAGCTTTACCAGAACATCTTAAGTACGCATACTTAGGTAAAAATGATACTTTCCCGATCATAATTGCATCCCATTTGATTAGGGAATAGGAAGAAAGATTGATGTCTGTTTTGAGGAAAGAAAAGGAAGCAATTGGATGGATCATGAGTGACATCAAGGGGATAAGTCCAGCAATTGCGCAACACCGTGCACATTTAAACGATGACACGACTCCCAAAAAAGACCCGTAGCGTAGGCTTAATCCTATTATGCAAGACGCTGTGAAAATGGAAATTCTCAAACTTTTGGATAATGGGATCATTTATTCCATCTTCGATAGCCAATAGGTAAACTGTCCACGCTGTCCTTAAGGAAGCTGGGTTTACAATAGTGGAGAATGAATATAAGGAATTAGTTCAAACATGATTACTAGTAAAAATTTGTGTTTGCATCGATTATCGAAAATTAAACGCTGCCACTTATAAAGACCACTTTCCCTTGCCGTTCATCGATATAATGTTGGAAGGTTTGGTTGACCATGAGTACTACTGCTTCTTGGATGAGTACTCGGATATAATCAGATCCTTATCGCTTTAGAGGATCAAGAGAAGACGACATTTACCTGCCCATTTGGAACTTTCGCCTACAGACTTATGCCCTTTGGATTGTACAATGCTCTGGCTACATTCTAATGGTGCATACTAAGTCTCTTTTCTGATATGGTAGAACAATTTTTGGAGGTCTTCATGGATGATTTCTCCATTTATGGACATTCATTTGATCAATATCTTCATCACCTAGAGTTGGTTCTTTAAAGATGTAAGGAGAGGAATCTAGCTCTAAATTGGGAGAAGTGTCACTTCATGGTGAGACAAGGGATTGTCCTCAGACATAAAATTTCAAGAAGGGGGATTGAAGTTGACAAGGCGAAGATCAAAAAGTAATGGCTAAACTTCTTGTCCCCAAATGCATAGGAGACATTCGTTCGTTCTTAGGGCACGGAAGATTTTACCAATGGTTCATCAAGGACTTTAGCAAGATTGCTAGACTCTTGACCAACTTGCTTACTAAGGACGTGCCCTTCATCTTCGACGACAAGTGTTTCTGCTCAAGGCAAAGACTAAAGGAAAAACTCATCTCTGTGCCTATTATTTTAGCTTCAGATTGGACGCAACCATTTGAAATCATGTGCGATGCCTCTAATTTTGCTATCGGCGCTGTCCTAGGGTAGCGTGTTGACAATAAACAGCATATGATTTATTATTCGAGTAGGACCTTGACTAACACCCAACAGAGCTACACAACAATCGAGAAGGAATTCTTGGTTGTTGTCTTCATGTTAGAGAAGTTCCGTCCATACTTACTGGGATCCAAGACTATGGTTTTTACAGAACACTCCATATTGAAGCACCTCATGACCAAGAAGGAGGCCAAAGCCTGACTTATTCGATGGATCCTTCTGCTTCAAGAATTCGACATGGAGATCCGTGACTAGAAAGGTGTGAAAAATGTGGTGGTCGACCATTTGTCAAGAATTACTAACACACCTGTAGAACAAACTCCGATCAATGAGAATTTCCTAGATGAGCATATCATTGCCATTTTTAAAGAACCCTGATATGCAGATATTGTCAATTATCTGGTCATCGAACAATTACCCGTTAATTGGACAAAGCAGGACAAGTATCGCTTCTTTGCCCGGGTTCGGTACTTCTTCTGGGAAGAACCGTATCTCTTTAAATATTTCCTTAACCAAATCATTCGGCGATGTATGCCAGAGGAGGAACAGAGGAGCGTGCTCAATTTATGCCATAAGCTTGCATGCGGAGGGAGGACACTTCGGTCCCCGCAAAATCGTAGAGAAAGTCTTACAAAGTCAGTTTTACTAGCCCACTTTGTTCAAAGACTCCTTTCATTTTTGCAAGTCATGTGCAAACTGTTAGAAGACTAGGAAGATTTTGAGGCAAAACATGTGCCCCTAAACCCGATTCTCGAAGTCAAAAATTTTGATGTTTGGGCCATCGATTTCATGAGACCATTCCCAAATTCAGTTGGCAACCAGTTCATCTTGGTTGCAGTGGATTATGTCTCTAAATGGATAGAAGCCATGCCTACCAAGACCAACTATAACAAAATGGTTGTCAAATTTCTCAAGGAAAATAACTTCTCCCGTTTCGGTAACCCGCAAGTAATAATTAGTGATAATGGGTCACATTTTTGTAATAGGGTTTTCGAAGTCCTAATGCAAAAATATTCCATCACTCACAAATTATACACCCTGTATCATCCCTAAACGAATGGGCAGGTTAAAGTGAAAAATTGGGAAATCAAGCTCATTTTGAAAAAACGGTAGGACAAAATCGAAAAGAACGGTCGGTCAAATTGATAGATATCTTGTGGGCTTATCAGACTGCTTTTAAAACTGTCCTTGGTATGTCTCCATATAGAATTATATTCGAAAAAGCCTGCCATCTGCCTGTTGAATTAGAACACTGAGCCCTATGGGACATAAAGCAATTAAACTTTGATCTTACTAGAGCCAGTGAACTAAGAAAATTACAGATCTCAGAACTGGAGGAAATACAGAATGAAGCCTATGATAATGCACGAATCACAAAAAGTAAAACAAGAATTTTCACTACCAAATCATCAACCGAAAAAATTTTATCCCTGGGCAAAAGGTTCTGCTCTACAATTCGAGGCTCACATCTTCGCGGGTAAGCTAAAAACTCATTGGTCGGGACTGTTCACTATATGTACAGTTTCTCTACATGGTACAATAGTAATTATTGATTCAAAGAGTGGTGAGGAAATGAAAGTCAACAGACAAAAATTAAAACCGTTTCTGACCACCGAACCTGAGTCACAAGATGAAAATGTCATGGGTCTTTTTGACCTATCTTACAAGTGACCATGTCCCACCTCAAACCACAAACAACCAATAAAAAAATTTAATAAACAAAAAAATGTGTAAATAAAAATAAAATTAGAAGTTTTTTGTAATTATCATAATTTTTTGTATATCATTCCTTATACCTGTTTATTGCATTTTCATTCATATATCATCCATTGAGGATAATACATTAGATAAGTGTAAGGGAAGGGTACTAACATAGAAGTTCTTTGTCTTTTTCATTTTTGGTTATTTTTCAGTATTTCTTTTTCTTCCTTCTTTTCAAAAAAAAAAAATTTATTAAGTAGTAGAGAATTTTTGATAGTCTTTTGTAACAATACAAAAAAAGCTATAAGGATTAAGGAAACCCAGGTTAAAATTCTTTACTTTAGTCTAAATAAAAGAATATTGGTTGGATTGGTAGTTTAGGAGGAATTAAGAAAATAACTCGACAAAGACTTTTAAGTGCCACACATTAAAAAAAAAAGTATATGTATAGTTATAAACCCGATTAAGCTGGATAATTGTGCCTCAAGAAACATGATTATTCACGCCTAAAGAAAATAAACCTTAGTTTTGTGGCTGAATTTACTTGAGTATTTAACCTAAGAGTGTTTTCTCACCTAGTCTTAACCTAGAGTGTTTTCTCACCTAGTGTCCTATGACCGCCTGGTTTAAGAGTCATCGGTTAAAAATTTGTTACACAAGTAAATTAGAAAGCCTAAAATAATTATGGGCAAAATGGTAAATATATAAATACTAATAAATTTTGTGGTATTAGAGCTTGAGTTGAAAATTTTCAAGTAAATCATCACTTAACACAATGCATGTTATTTAAAGCTAAATAAAAGAATGAGTTTGAAGTATAAAATTCCTCTAAAACTTGAATAAAAACCAAAGTATAGGACTAATAAGAGTTAGACCTAATGCTTATAATCGTTTAGCTATTTTTACTAAAGAGATTAAAAAGCATTTTTCTACTTTAGGAAGGAGTTTTCAAAATACTAACAGTTGATTTCTTTCTTTATGGGTTTTGTGGATGTAATCCGCTGAAATCCCTCAGAAGACAAAACTCCTCCTCTAGGAGAAACCTCGAGGTTTAAAGGCTTGTTATACGTGCTCAGTGCAATCGAATCCCCTGTAAAAGTGGTGTAATAAATTTTATTAGCCTAATTTTTTGGTTTTCTGTTTTGCTCAAGGACAAGCAAAAGATAAGTGTGGGAGTGTGATTAGTATCTACATTTGTATATTGTACATCACATTTTCACATTAATTTTAATAAAATTATGTTTATTAATTGTTCTTCTCCTTTATTTGAGGTCCATGGCTTGAGATAAAGAAGAAGCCCAAAAATCCAATTTATTTAAGGATTTTAGAGCCAAAGAAGGAGCCCAACACTTGGAAACATATTCTGTTGCTGCTGGGAGAGAGAAAAGTCAACCCTAAGATACCCATACCTAGGCAAGAATGGGAATAGACTGCCACAGCTGGCTTTGGCATAGCAGAGCTAGAGCAGTACTAGCGCGGTTGCGCCAATACTTCAGGTCCCTTCTTATCCCCTCTCACCCCATACCCTTGTGCCTATAAATACCCCTCTGGATTTCCAGAGAGGGGGATATGCAGAGAAAAGATCTTTTAGAATAGTGTTAGCTAGGGTTTTAGTTTTCTTGCTTGTATTTTCTTCCTTCTCTACCTTACTCCATAGTTTGAAAAGAGATAGAGTATGTGTTCAAGTTGTATTTGAAGGTGACAATCTTATATAAGTAATATCTCTCCTTCTTCTTTTCATTACTTGGTGTTTTTACTTTCTTTTATTTTCTTGTACTAGTGTAGAGTTTTTGCTCATTTACTTCTTCTCTTTTGCTTTTATTAGTGATGTCTAACTAACTATTCTATTGCATGGCTAACTAACTACTAACCACTAATTTCTAACAACTTGATTGATAACCCAAATGAGTCAATAATATCAAACAAGCCTTGTGCAAACAAGAGCTATGACATCTTAAGACGAAAGTTCTAACTCTAACTTACTCACAAGTATTATCACTCTCATATTTGATGCTTAATCATTTTTGATGATTTATAGATTATGTAGCATTGCTTGTTCTTGTAAGCGAGAGAAATCCTTATTCATCTTTGTTCATACTAATAGTACACTTGTTTCTTCCCTAATCTCGCTTTTGATTGGATCTTGATAGGGGAATATTCAAGTTTTGTCATATAAAAGTAAGTGAGGGGAAGAACTTTCATTCGATCTTCAACGTGAATAGTTCTAATGCACAAGGTTTATGCTTTCCTATGATCATTGTGAGGCTATATCTTCTAGAAGTTAGAGATTAGTGGGAGCACTTAGTAAAAAATTAGCCATGCGTTTTTACTTTTAAGGAAACAAAAAAAATCACTTTTACAACCATAAAAAAAACCCAAGCAATTTTTGAAGTAATACTCATTTTTTTTCATTCATTATTTGAGACAAGAAACATCTTTACCATGAACAAAGAAGTCGCAGTCAAGCTTTCATAGCTCTCCCTCCTTATGGATACGATCTGTATAGCCACTGTGCTATGACGGTAGATTCGTTAAAGCTACAACATCGATCATCACTCTTTTACTTACTTTTGTGCATGCTTTTTAGCGATCAACATCCCTCAATGAATTATTCATGACAACGGGCCTCAATTCATCAGCCAAGCATTTCAGAGATTTTGAAACAGATTTAGAATCAAAAGTGTGTCTCCAACGTTATACTATCCAGCCACCAACGGTCTTGCAGAGGCTTTCAACAAGACCATCGACAAACTTTTCAAGAAGTTCATCTCAAAAAGTCAACGCGACTGGGATGAGAAATTAGGTGAATGCCTATACGCCTACTGCACAATAGTGAGAACCCCAACAAAAGTTACGCCATTCTCTTTGGTGTATGGATGTGATTCAAATTCCATCTCTGTATATTATTTTAGCGACAAAGATGACAAATGAGGAGAAGCATCAACTATGCCTTCGAGAATTAGAAGTTTTAGATGACAAATGCCTATGAGCTCAATAACAAATCGAGCTCTGTCAAACTCGTATTTCTAGAGCTTTCAACAAGAAAGTCAAGGAATAGATTTTTAAGAAAGGCGACCTTGTCTTAGCTGTCAGACGATCCATGGTTATAACATATAAGACAAAAGAAAAGTTCAACGTCAAGTGGGAATGACCGTTTGTAGTATAGTTAGTCTACTTAAATGGGGCTTATCATCTCACAAATTCAAATGGTAATATGCTCATGATGCCGATTAATGGCAAATACTTGAAGAAGTACTATCCCTGATCATTTTTAACACCACAGCTCTACTCAAAGAAGTACTCACCAGGATTATGTTAGCATTATACCTCAGATCAATTCATCTGTCCTTTCATGGATTTTTCCCCAAACAAGATCGACTCTGAGCCTCTCTTATTATCTAGATGGATTAGGGTTTGGGTTCCAAGATGTGAGGGAGAGTGCCAAGGAAGAGTGAATAATTGTTTCTTCAAATGACTATATCACAGATCGATGGCAGTGAGCCGATCGAACACCAGGAAAAAAATGATGCATGATGTAGACATTGAAGAAATAACAAAGACAAAACTATCAGTTTTAGCCTTGTCACTCTTCTTCACTGATGACGGTGGACTAATCGAACATCAGCATCCAATGATGCATGATGATAACAATGAAGAAAAGATAAAGGCGGAATTGTCAGTTTTAGCCTTGTCACTCTTCTCATGATCAAGTTAACACTACACCTCAGATCGAAGATACACCTTGACTAATCAGATGGATTAGGGTTTGAGATCCAAGATATTTGGGAGAGTGCTAAAGAAGACTTTGCTCCATAAAATGATCATACCGTGGTTGGCCGACATCGAACTGACCGAACATTGAAGACATTATGATGCATGATGTCATCATTGAAGAAATGACAAAGATGAAATCTTCAATTTTAGCCTTGTCACTCTTCTCTATTGCTGAGATCAAGCCAACCGAACGACGAGAGACAACAATGCAAATGACAAAGAAAAAATGCTAATTTTAGCCTTGTCACTTTTCTCTATTGCTGAGATCGAGTTGACCAAACATCGAGAGACAGTGATGCATGCTGTCAACATTGAAGATGTGATGAAGGTTAAACTATCAGTTTTAGCCTTGTCACTCTTCTCTAGTACATATACATGCATTCAAGTATATAGACCTGCACTCACATATAATTTAGAAGAATAGGTCATATTTTGAAGTCGAGTATGCCAAGGCAACGGTTTTAGGCACTCTTCTTCCTGATCATTCCTCTCAATCCAAAAGAATAGTCTATCTTGCTTGATTTTTTCATATGTAATGGTAGCATGTCTCTTTCTCATATTCGATCGATTAAAGTTCGATTCAATGACAAAGCATCCAAATAATCAAATGAACTGATTGAATGAGTTTATCTGATAATTTATCAAGCCGAACTTATTGAAGAAAGCTCGTGATGCATCTTTACAGAATCTTTTCAGTGTTTTCATATTCAATCAAAGTGTGGTGACTAAATGAGGATCAGAGAGGATTCCACAAGGAACAATAATCTCTCAATGAAATCCCTTCAGAGTTTTTATTTACTTCTTTAATCCTCAACGAGATTCTAGAAGTCATCTACAGAGCGAAAGCCCAGAAGATACACCACGTTACTTACAGTAACACAACAATCTAATGCCTCCGATAGCTAAGGAAAGAGGAAAGTATTAGTTTTAAGCCCAACGAAAAAATCCTCAATAACTCATCATGCTGAGGGGAATTGTATGGCTAGCCAAACTCAAACGGTAGTTGATAAATATAAATCAAACCCGTTGATAACTGAGAATTTGCTAAAAATCCTAAAGAACCTGATCCCGCCAACCTCACCAAAATCTCTTACCAATTCCTTTCCATGGAATGGTAGGACCATAAAAAATTGTATTTATTTCTCCAGTAAAATAATTACAGATCGAACCTGTCATGTTAACATTATACCTCTGACAGTGAAGACTTCAATATATCCCCAGCAGATCAAACTATACTTATCAATTCTCTTCAGTAGAATGACATGTCAACTAATGTCGGTCAAGTTAACATTACACCTCTGACCAAACTTGCTCAAATCGCAAAACTAATCTCGGCTAAGTTAATATTACACCTCTAACTAAATTTATTCAAATCGCAAATTCAATCTCTGTCAAGTTAATCTCACACCTCTGATAATTCAATTTGCTCAAATCGCAAATCCAATCCCTGTTAACATCACACCTCTGACAGTAATCTTCTCGATTTTCTCATTGAAGACGAGATATTTGGTTAATACGATACCTCTTCAATGCTAAGTTAACATTATATCTCTGGCAGATTTCACTATTAAGTTGATATTACACCTATGACAGTGATTTTCTTAATTTTCTCAATGGAGGCTTTTAGCGTTAAGTTAACATTTCATCTCTGGCACTCATCTCACTATTAAGTTAACATTACATCTCTAATGGTAATCTCCTCAATTTTCTCAGTGAAAACAAGACTTTTTGGTGCTAAGTTAACCATTACCTCTAGCGCATAACCCTATCAAGTTAACATTAGACCTCTGATAGTAAAACTTCGATACATCTCAAATGGATCAAATTCGCCTTGTCAATTCTCTTCAATAGAATGACAGGTCCACTAAATTGCTCAAATCACAAATCTAATCTCAGTCAAGTTAAGCATCACACCTCTGATAATTCAATTTACTCAAATCGTAAATCCAAGTACTATTACATTAAACATCATACCTCTAACAGTAAATAAATCTCTGTCATGTTAAAAATCACACATCTAACAGTAATTTCTTACGATTTTCTCAACGAAAATGAAAAGTACGGTTAAAATTACACATCTCCTATTCAACTTCCCTAGTGAAACTATCTAACTTTCAATTGTTAAGTTAAACATTACCTCTGGCAATCGAATTCATTCGCTTTAGTCTATCTGATTTTCAAACACAAAAGGTATGTCCTCACTTTTACAGTGGTTCAATAGTACACTGATAAAAGAAATCGACAACTCAACTAGTTCAATAGTACACCAGCAAGACAAATAAGAGCTCAGATAAGTTCTAGACTGCGTATCTAGAGACTTACAATGATCATCCCTGGAGGCTTCAAGCAGTTTAACAGTCTGCTCACGAAGACTAGAATTTAGATAGATCAAGATCAGGGCATCTCAAGAAATTGGCATTCCAATCATGAAGGCCCAAGTCAAGATGAAGTTCAAAGTATTTCGAAAATCCTTCCCAGTCAATTATGGGTTTCGAAAACTTTGCAGGGATTTTGTAGGCTGTCTAAAATCATTGAAGACAAAGCCTCAAAAATGCGGACCTCAAACCAAACGTGAGGGTCACATTTCAACCCAAACGCAACTATCACACTCTAACAAACGCAACGCGAGTTCATGTTATATGCCAAATGCGATGGTCATTCAGACACAAGTCTAAGTCGCATTGTGTCTCAATTTCAAGCGAGCCTGTGAGCATCACGTTTCAACATCAACGCGAGCCTACGAGCTCCGCATTCCAATCCGTGCGCGAGCCTATGAACTTCGCGTCTAATAACAGAACAAGGTCCGCATCAAGCGTGAGACTCATGTTCTATTGTAGCTGATTCCCCATTACTGAGTCAATCAATACTCACATAAAGTAGGAGTTAATCCCCATTATGGAGGATTTTTAAGGGACAATTCTTCCCTAAAACCCCCTATAAATAGCTATGAAAGCTATGAGAAAAGGGGCAACTGGTAGAGTGATTTCAAAATAAGCTTTTTTGGAGAGAAGTTCAGTTAACTTGCTCTAGAATTCAGTTTTGGAGAGAAAGAGAGAGAAATCCTTTTGAAAAAGAAAGATTAACACTTGCTGCATTTAAGTAGAGTTCCTTTCATCTATTTGAGAGCAATTACAAAGATCCAAGAGAAGCTTCCAGTTTGGCCAGTCAACGGAGAATAAGAATCACTCTCCACTGTTACATCAAGAACCCGGTAAATAAAAGGCAGATCCACTTAAAATTCTTCACTCTTTTATAATCAGATTGATTTGCTGTAATCTTTCATCCGCTCAAAGAAATTTTACCTCGATTTTTTCTGACCAAACAATGCTCAAGTGGGGCTAGCAGGCAAGCGGGCTAGGTAGGACTAGATAAGCAAGCAGGCAAGTGGGCACGCGGGGTTAGCATGCAAGTTGGCAAGCTAGCAAGGGAGGCTAAACAAGACTGGACAAGCAAGAAGGCAAGCAGATAAATGGGGCTAGGCAAGCTGGAGCAAAGCCAAGCCGTGTCGGGCCACGCCAAGCACATGAGAGAGCTTCGCTCCTGGCAGAGTTAGCGTGCAGCTCTAGATCTAGCGTGCTCGGCGAGGCTGACACTCACGATGAAGCAAGTGTATGAACACTCTACTAACGCAGATGGTGAAGCCACACTCGTGATGAAGCTAGACGCACAAGGCAAAGTGAGGGTATGAACACTATGCTAATGGACGCGATGAAGCTAATGCTCGCAGCAAAGCGGCATATGAACATCTTGCTAGTGCACGCGGCGAAGCTACTCTCGGGCGAGTTACTAGTAAAGCACTGAAGGCTAAGCTCGCTAGCCGACGAAGCTCAGAAACCCAGGGGTTTTAAGACCGGAGGCTAAGCCTGAAGGCTAATGACTACAAAGGGTTAGCCAAACCAATAATAATTTAGTATTACAAGCAGAACACACACACATGTGTAACTGTCTACGCTATTACAAGCATCAATCCACATAATACAATATAACACATCATGCATAATTACAACATCAGCCCACAAAATACAAGCACCAACTATACAACTACAACAATCGCTACACAATACAATAACGCCACCAAATATACAAACATCACCAAATATGCAAACACCCAAACATAACAAATATGTAATCACCCAAATATGAATATTGGCTCCCCAAAACACCAAAAGGGTATAACATCAACACCAAAAATATATACTCGCACATAATACAATACAGTAACATGCATAACATAATACGATACTCACAAATGCATAACATAATACGATACTCACAAACACCACAAAAATAAGTACTACTATAACACGTCCCAAGCATGGCACGTATACTAGAGGAACAAGGCATTAGAGCTTAAGCACGTAGAGAGAGTGAAAATGCGTGAGAGGAAGAGAGAATTAGAGATAAAAGGAGAAGGGTGTGAGTGAGAGAGAGTAAGAGAAATGAGGAGAGAAGAGAGAGCGTGTGTGAGAGAGAGAAACTAGGGGAGAGAGGGAATAAGATCAAGAAGAGAGAAAGAAGAAGAGAGAAATAATAGAGAGAGATAAAGAAAGAAGGGGGAGAGAGGAAGTGGAGAGGAGAGATGAAGGGGAAACTTGAGGGAGTAGCCGGTAGCACTGCCACGGGGAAGGCGGAAGCCAGAGGGGAGGGGAGGGAAGGGGATTGGATGGTGGTGGTAATGATGTTGATGATGATGGTGTTGGTGGTGTTGACGGTAAGGGTTTTTGATGGTGGGTAGAGGTGGTAAGGATGATGAAGAAGGTAGAGTTGTGGGTAGTGGTGATGGGTGGTGATTTGGGGAAGAAGGAGGTGGCTTGGTGGTGGATTTTGGAAGAGGTGTAAGGCGTGTTAGAGATGGAGGACGTGGTCGAAGTTGGGAGGGGCCCAGGGTTGGTTGCCGGCGTGGGTCACCACCATGGAGCTGCTAGGCGGGCTAGGCGGAGTGATGGAAATGCCAGCCATGTAGGGGAAGAGGGGGAGGGTGAGATAGTGAGAGAGTCTGTGAGATTGAAGAGAGAGGGAGAATTATAGAGAGAGGGGGACTTTTAGAAAGTAAAAATAGATGAGAGAAGGAGAGGGATCGGTTGGGAGAAATAGAGGAAGAGGAGAATTGAGAAGAGGAGAAAAGAAAAAAGAAGAAGAAAGAAGAAGGGAGAATGCGGTAGAAGTTAGGGGAAGAAAGAAAAAGAAAAGGAAAAAGAAAAATGAAAAAGGAAAATGGAGAAGAAGAAAAAGAAAGAAAAAAGAAAAGAAAAATAGAAAATTGGTGAGTTAAGAAAAGAAAAAGAGTTGAAAGAAAAGAAAAGAAAATAATAATATTATTTTATTCTGTTAAATCTTGACTAATTCAGAAAAATCCCCAAAAATTCTTTAAACTAGAAAATATCACCCTGAGTAATGCTGTGAAGTCAGATTTAAGAAATTTGACCCATTTGTAAATTAAAAATTTTAGAATCAATCGGTGATACTGTTCGACACCAAATTTAGAAAATTTTGAAAAATAAATCAGAAAAATTTCAGAAAATTTTAAAAAATCTAAAAATATGAAAAATTAATATTAAAAACTAAAACAGGTTCAGTCTTACTAACAGGAGGGTCAAATCAAATAGTGTCACTGTATAAAGGTAAAAGGGTCCTGAGTTCGGATTCGGGCTGGCTCTGAATCCACAAAATACGGGTCTGATATCAAATAATAATAAAAAATAAGTACGAAAAAAATAAGAACTACAAGCGAAAAATTAAGATACGTATCTGACTACGTATTCTAGGAATAAAGTGTTACATTGATAATAAGGTACAGATATGATAAATGTCATATTTGATCTATTTGTACCACCTAGTCTATTGTAATCTATTATGGGACTCTCCACACTATTCACGACACATAAATCCAGACTCTCTATTTGTAGGCAATAGAATAATCTCAAAAGTGTGTCCACTAAAAGTGGAATATGTGGTTATGCACGAAGCTTAGTCCTAAATCTTAATTTCTAATCTCTAATTTCTAAATGAGATAAATCTCTTGGAGTGATCTCCTCCATAACGAGATCTAATGTCTCACAAAATACGTATTAGAAACCGCAACTTTTGGTCATAAGTCACCTCTTATTGGAGGCTGGTTTGCTCAAGTTTGGCCAGATTAGGCCGGGACATGATTTGATATGAGTTCAATGCTGGGAAAATGAAGAATTAAAGTGAATCTTTGATCTGAATTAAGGCGAGATCCAATGATAGTATCAATCGGATAATGGTTGGAGTGTGTTCTCCTTTCATTGGGGATGAATGTGGTATATTCACATGTTCAATTCTGTTTTCGAATTAATGAGATATTCAAGTCAAAAGTTAGCTTAATTCAATAGCTAAAGGGGACTAAAGGTAGTTAAACCTTTTAGTCCACATTGGATATAGAGTGGACATTTGAAGTGTTTAAATAGAGAAATTGGGAACAAAGGGTGTGCCCTTTGGGTACTTGGAGTTTTCGCGCGCGCTTGGGGGGAACCATGCCCATGAGCGCGCGCCGCCGCCGCCTGCCCGGCCCGATGCCAGTGCTGGAGCCCGGGTCTGGGTTTAGGCACGGGTGCGGGTGCAGCTGTAGGTTGTGTTTGGTTCTTTTTGAACCGGGTCACACTGGTATGGGTCTCCGAATATGGAGATGTACCCGAGCCGCACCATGCTCACGCCGCCCGATACACACCCTCTTATAGAAGCGGGCAGTTAATCCAACGGCACAGAACCATTCAGAAAGTGCTCTCCTCAGTCATTCTAAACACACAGATAGAAGAAAAATCTTCTCTTCCTCTCCTTTCTACTCTATAGAAGGTGACAGATAGATTTTAGAATAAAGGTCTGTTAAAGGATTTGTCCGATCTGAAAGAAGTGCAGAAAATTCAACAGATTTTGAGAAACAGAATTGTTATCTGAATCTGTCTTTCTAAGACATAAATTCTTATCTCTTCCTCCTTTCTTTACCGTGAATAACCCTCCAAATTTAAGACAAATATTCTCCCTGAAATTTATCCTCGTCCAGCTGCATTGAATTCCTTGAGAAGGAACTGATTAACTACGATTCGACTTTACGGTAATTTGATAGTGCTATCCAAATACCGTGAAGGAGTGTTATATCTTGAGAGACTAGCATTCAGTGAACCTTTAACACCGTAGCGGGCGACGTTATTGTCTTAAGGAGATTCACTACATGCATACCTCACTCAATTTACTGTATAATTGAACTAACATTCATTTTATAGGGGTTATGCTGGAATATTTATGTTCTTAAATATTACTGTATATTAAGACTGACTAATACAGTCTAATTGGTATTTAACCAAGAAAAGTAATTGAAAGGTGGTTTTATAATTAAGGAACATTCTATTGAGAAGAAAACCTCCCACCTGATATTCACTGACCTGACCAATTAGATCGGTAACAGTGATTAGTTGTTAGATCTATCTCAGTTTTAACATTCTTAAGACAATTACGTCCTTGCTTGAAGTTACTTCTAGTCTGCTTGAAATTGCAAAAGATGCTGAGACTAATCAAGATAGTACCAGTAAGGTACCAAATATGCAAATTCAAACATTGGTGCCTACTCCACTTACTAACCCAAAATCGAAGAAGGCAGAAAAATTTGATGGCACTGCATTCAAGAGGTGGCAACAGAAGATGTTCTTCTACTTAACCACTCTGCATTTGGTCAAATTCCTGCAAAAGGATCCACTGGAACTTAGAACTGATCGGGACTCTGTCCTTGCAGTTGATGCATGGACACAAGGTGACTTCCTTTGCCGGAACTATATCTTAAACAGATTAGATGACTCTCCGTACAATGTCTACAATCCTATTCAAACAGTAAAGAAGTTATGGGTAAGTTGTGATAAGAAGTACAAAATGAGGATGCTGGTACTAAAAAATTCGTCGTAGAACAATTTTTGGAGTACAAGATAGTGGACAACTAGACTGTTATCAGTCAGCTGTAAGAATTTCAACTTATCTTGCACGAGATAGAGGCTGGAGTTATGATTCTACCTGAAATTTTTCAGGTTGCTACTATCATTGAGAAACTTCCACTACGTGGAGAGATTTCAAGAACTACCTAATGCACAAACGCAAGGAGCTGAAGTTGAAAGATCTCATTGTGAGGCTTCAGATTGAGGAAGACAACTGAAAGCTTGAGAAAAAGAGCAACAAGAACTCCTATGAAGCCAATGCCAATGTGATCAAAGGCTCAAAGGAGAAAGCATCTACTTCCAAAGGTTTGAAGCAGAAGAAGACTACCCAGGGGTACAAAACTAAGGACCAAAAAGATAAGAATAAGCGCTTCAAGAGAACTTGCTACATCTGCAACAAAGATGGACACAAGGCGAATGAATATCGCAGTCGTCCCAAAAAGAGCAAGAAGGATCATCCACATGCAAACCTGACCGACCATGCATCGTCAAGCCTATCAGTTGTGGTGTCAGAAGTGAATCTAACAATCAACAATAAGGATTGGTGGATAGACACTGGGGCTACTCAGCACATCTACTTTGAGGAATATTATTCTCTGAATAACAAAAACTAGAGCATGATGAGCAACTCTTCATGGGCAACTCAGCCGTCTCTAAGGTTGAGGGAAAGGAAAAGATCATTTTGAAGTGGACATTTGGAAAGAAACTAACTCCGAACGATGTATTATATGTTCTAGATATCCGCAAGAATCTGATCTCTGGATTAATCCTTAGTAAGAAAGGTTTTATAATGGTTTTCAAATCTGATAAAATTATACTTACTAAGGGTGGGGTGTATGTGAGCAAGGATTATCTTGTTGATGGCCTATTTAAGGCCAATATTGCTAATGTGGACAAAAAGTCTGTATATCTGTACCCTAAGCTCATCAATAAAGGAAAAATTTCTGTCTATTTGCTTGAGTCTCCTATCTTATTGAATGCTAGATTAGGGCATGTAAATTACAAGTCAATGCATAACTTGTCTAATGTCGGATATATTCTTAAACTCAACTTGAAAGAAATTCGCAAGTGTGAGATCTGTGTTGAGGTCAAGTTCGCGAAAAATTCATTTCACTCAATTAATCGAAATACAGAACCTTTAGGATTAATTCATAGCGACTTGTGTGACTTGAAATTTGTGCTAACAAGAGGCACGAAAAAGTATTTCATTACTTTTATTGATGACTGTACAAGATACTATATGTGTATCTTCTAAACAGTAAGGATGAGGCAATCAGTATGTTTATAACATATAAAGCCAAAGTCAAGAATCAACTCAATAAGAATATAAAAATTCTAAAATCCGATAAAGGCGAAAATATGAATCAAATGAATTTAGTAAGTTATGTGCTAAATTTTGTATAATTCATCAAACTACATCACCATATGCTCCTCAACAAAATGAGCTTGTTGAACATAAGAAAAAACTTTGAAAAAGATGATCAATTCCATGCTTACAAGTTTGGAGCTCTACAGAACTTGTGAGGGTAAGCTCTGTTAACTGTAAATTATATTCTAAATAGAGTACCTCATAAGAAACTTGGTCTTATACCATTTGAGGTATGGCATGAAAGGGCACCTTCCTACCATTACCTCAAAATGTAGGGGGTGCATTGCAAATGTACTATCACCACTGCCTAAAAGACTAAGTTGTGAGTAAGAACAATGGACTGCATATTCATAGGCTATGTCTTGACTAGCAGCGCCGATAGATTTCTGTTGGCCCAGAGGCCTTTCACTCTAGTTTTGATGATGATTAATTCATGTAGCTATAGTTTACTAATAATCTTGTGATGTTTAGTTTCATATATTTAACCAAGATATTAGTAGGTGATTAGCTTCAACAAAGGTGATTTGGACCTTTTCACATGGTGATTCAAGAGCCCGAACGTCAAGTTCATATCTAGCACTCGTTTGAAGTCAAGCTCGGTGGATCACGTTTTGATCGAGTCGACTTGAAGACGGAGTTCGTCAAGAAGACTTCGGTACTTTGTTTAGTTTATGGTTTGGATCCATTTGTAAAGTTAGATAGTGTGATATGCTCAAGTTCACAACACACACACTTGTTTAAGTTTCATGTTTTAGTTTTTGATTTTTGGTTTAACCGATCTTAGTTTTCATGAATAGATAGAATCAACAAGTTTACATGGTTTAATGTATATTAGATTTATTCTATATACATCTATGCTTCAACTATTTAAACAAACTTAGTTTGATAGTCTATTTCATGAGTTTGGAGTTTTGGTATTTTAACAAAACTTGTTTTCGGATTTATTGTCAAAAACATTGATATATATATATATATATATATATATATATATATATATATATATATATATATATATATATATATATATATATATATATATATATATATCTTTCATGTATATTAGATTATATCCATATACAACTTGCCTCAAAGTTGTTTCAATATCATGTTTTTGTACTTGGATGAGTTTTAGACAAAACGATTTTCCATTTCAAAAATCCTAGTTTTGGAAAATACGAGTTTTGGTTCTCGGCAAATTTTCCAAGTCACAAAAATGGTTCAAATAAGTTGACATATGTGTTGAATTTTTTACACATGTTTGTATTTCAAATATAATACAAGAACATATTTTTGTGAATTTTTAGAGATTTTATGGGATTTAATTGGATAATAAAAACTCAGTTTTCAAGTTCTGAATTATGCCCTACCAGGCTCTGGCGGTCGACTGTACCGGTCGATCGGACCCAGAGTCGGTCGACCGGACCGGTCGATCGATGTGCACAAGGACGTGCACACAGACTAGCCACTTAGGCCGGTCGACCGAGCGGTCGACCGACTGAAGTCAGCCCACTCTCGGGTTGACCCGGTCGACCGGCCAGAGAGCCGTTGCTCTCTGGTTCTGGGCGCGGTCGACCGGGCGATCGACCGGCAGGCTCAACGGTCGATTTTTTGACCGTTGGCCGGTCGACCGGAAGGTCAAAACTGACCTTTCTGCCAGCCAACAGGCAGATTCTCTTGAGGGCTATTTATACGCCATTCAAGAGTTATTTTTGGATAAGTTTTTAAGAGCTAAAATTCTGATCTTCTCTAGTGTTTTAAGAGCAAGTTTTACAAAAGAGTTTTAGGGTTTAAAAGATCAATCTTCATTTGTTTTTAAAGTGTTTGTTAATTCAAAGAAAATAGTCTTTTGGGAATTTGTTTTTGGTCTAAAAATTCTATATCTATTTGGAGATTTTCCCAAGTGATTTTCTTTGTTCAAAACACTTTGTTTTCTCAAACTTGAGCCTATCATTCTATCCTCTCTATAGGATCTTTGTTTAGTGAGAAGAAGTTGTTTGTGGTTGAGATAGTCCACCTAGTTGTAAACTCTCCTTATTTGTGTTATCCCTCTTATGTAGAGATTGATTATTGGAGTGGTGATTGGCTCCCTCTAGTGAGAGGTGGAGATTGTGTTTAGCTTCCTTTAGTGAGAGGTAGAGGTTGTGTTGGTATCCCTCTTTGTAAAGAGGTGGATTGTGTTTGTATTGGCTTTGTGCCTATCCCTCATTTGTGAGGTGATTTGTGGTGGCTTTGTGCCTAGCCTCTAAGTGTAGTGGTTGTGTTGTAATTGAGAGAGGAGTTGTGTATTCCCGATTATTGTATTGCCCCAAATCCTAAGTGGTGGTTCCCTGTGTGGGAGTCCTGTGCGGACAAGTTAGTGAATTGGAAATTCTTCTGTGTGAAGGCGGGGACATTGAACTGTGTGCTCGAACCTCGAAACATATCCGTGTGTTAGCGATTGATCCACTTTCTCTTAACTCTCTCTTTTACTATGTGCATCTATTCATATTGCCATATCATTTATATGCTTGTTTGTTTGTGTGTGCCTCACTTGTGTTTAACCACGAGAGCTTCATATAGCACCTTAACTCTTATTCAGAGGAATCAAGAGGAGTTAGTCCAGAGCCCTTCATCGGGAATTCGGCTGCACTCATTGGTTACATTAAGTGTGTTGCAATTAGTTTTTAATTCCGCATTAGTTGACCATTAGATTAGCTAATCACCTATTCACCCCCTCTAGGTGATTTCAATTGGTATCAGAGCCTATGCTCCTGATATTAGGTTTAACCACCTTGGAGTGTGATCTTGGTTTTGCTAATCTAGTATTTGCTTTTGCACACTTATATTGTTTACACACACTCATGGATTGCTTGACCCCTCCCATGTTTGATGTCTCCAACATTGACATGTGGAAATTTAGGATGTCCATGTATCTAAAAACCCTAGGCTTGCATGTTTTCCTTACCGCTACCAAGAAATCCTATCTTGGTAATAGTAAGCATATAGAGGCCAATGCACAAGTCCTAGAGGCATTTAGAAGCACACTTAATAAAGAATATTTGTGCTTAGTTTCTAACTGTGATTCCACCTTTACAGTGTAGAACACGTTGACCTCCTCCGAGCTACAAACGCCCAACATTGTGGAGGATGAATCTAGTGGAGAATCCAAGCAACATTGCTACATGGTCCAAGGGAACGACTCCCTTGAGGTATACTCGGAAACTCAATTAGATAATAATGATGCTAGTTCTTCTAGTAATGACTATATTGATGCAAATACTTTGAATGAAGAACTTTCAATTGTTTGTGAAAAATTGTTAGAAAAATATAATCTTTTGAAAAAGAAGAGTTTTGGACTTAATAAAGAAAATAAGGATTTGTGTTCAAGACTTGATTTGATTTTGCAAGAGAAGGAAGAGATTTCAAGTGAACGTGACTCACTTGAATCTCAACTAGACTTTGCACTAAAGGAAAATGAGATTTTGAAAAATAGAAATGATTGTAATAAAATTTTGAAAAAAAATGAAAACTTATCTTCTAAACTTGATTTTACGTTAAAAGAAAATGTTTCTTTGAAAAACAAAATTGAGTTGATTTCACAAGAATTGGAAGATTATTTAAAGAAAAATATTTCTTTAAAATAATATGGATTCACATGTTTGCCATGCTAGTGTAGCTTCACCTAGCTTACCTATTGCATGCACCTCTTCTTCTAGGATTGATAATGATATTTGTTTGTTAAAGAAGAGTGTGGATTGTTTGGCTCCACTTTGAGCCATTGTGCGTTGAACCACTCACGCTTGGAATCCATGTTTCGAAAGAAACAAGTTTCTTCTATGCATGCACACAAACTACGGAATACACATGCTCCTCATGTTCATGAACACAACACTATGTATGCTAATGTGTACACTTGTACACATTGTAGACGTAAGAGACACCTTGCTAAATTTTGCTATGATCGTATACATGATTCAAATTTAGCAACTAAATTTGTTTGGGTTAGAAAATGTGCTAACCCCCATGGACCCAAAAGAGTGTGGGTACTAAAAACCACCCCTATTTTATTTGATGTAGGTGTGAGCTCTCACATGACGTGAGAGTTATGGTGCCTTGAGGTGGATGTGTTCCGAGCTTAAGAGGACTATTTGGATGCATCACTTTCAAGGGGAGTTTGGTGGGAGGACCACCTTATTTTGGAGATATAGAGAGTTGCCCTTATGGTTTTGGTAACGATCTCTTACTCCTCATTATGTTTATATGCTTTTCATATCATTCATTTTTAGCATGTTTAGATGTTTCATGATTAGTATGTTAAATGTCATGATAATTAGACTTGTGATATGCATGATTAGTATTTGAGACACCCATGTTTAATATGGACCCATATTTTGTGTTCTCACATTTATTTAGCTAATATGTATATCATGGATCTAATGCATATTCATTTACATAATGATCATATGAGTTTTATTTTGATGCTTCATGTTTTGATTACATGTCTAGATGTTAGTTTTCATTAAAACTTAGGTATATACTTGTACAACTAGTGAGCTACAAATAGATTATTATATGTTTATGCTTGAATGCTCATTTGTACTCATTAGATGTACTAGTATAGCCTAGTTTTGATGATTCATGCATTTGACTTGTATTCTCCATTTTGGACACGTTTTTCATGTTTATGCTTTAACTTTATGTATATGTCTATCTTGTATAAACTATTAGTTATACATATACATCCTTGAGCCACTTGCCTTCATGCATATACTTTTGTGGACTCTTTCATGTTTGGATATGTATGTATACTTTAGTTTGTACAAGACATACACATGCCTTGAAGATTAAATTATTTTAATGATTTTTCACGTTTTTAAGGAATTTCATATTTTGAGATATAAAAATTGCCTATTTTTCATGACTATGTCTTTCACACAACTTGTGCACTCACTTTACTTATTGTTTTATCATGATTTTGTTTTCATGAGTCCTATATGAGCTTTATATCTTTTGAGTGTCAATTGTTGAGTGATTTTCATGTTTCATGAAATATATTTTTGTTTTATTCCTTACTTGAAGGATTTCGTACTAGTTTTTCAAAATTTTCATAAACTAGTTCGTATTCTTCGCTTTGGTAGAGTTTTTCAAACATATTATATTTTCAAATTTATTTTTGAAAACCCCTACCCATTGAAGGGCGGTTGGTTGGGCGACCATGCCTTATATGCTCATTATTGAAAATCCATTTAAAACATGCGCATGAAATGAGTGGTAGGAAGTATGAGTTATACACTTGATTCTAATTATAGTTTCAATTGGTATCATTAGATCTTTTCAATTGGTATCATTATTGACATTCTTTTTGTATACTCATATTTTTTTATATATGTATGATTACACTTCAAATAGTATCAATTTCGATTGGTATCTAATCTTTTACATACATATATATGATTTATTTGTGGTTACTATATCTATATATCTTTGAGCACAAATTTTAGTTTTCTCGAGTTCTTTCGAAAGGTATGGCGGAAGGATCCACGACACCTTACCGCTTTGATGTCCTGGCTCAACTAGCCAACATCCCGGCACGCATTACCTTGTATGAACTTCTTAGACTATCAAAATCGACCAGAGAAGCTCTACAAGAAGCTCTGGCAAATGCCGAGGTCTTCATGACCCAGGTGCCGAAGGAGGAAGATGTAGAGGATTGCCTCCACACCTCCCCAAATGCTCCCTGCATTACCTTCACAGCAGATGATATGCAGGTTAAAGGGAAGCATGATCGACCCCTGTATTTCACAGGGTATATTGGATCGTCTGAGGTGAACCGCATTCAGGAAGATCCAGGGTCCGCGTTGAGCATCATGCCTCGCCGGGTCATGCAACATCTGGGTATTCCTACTCATCGTTTGAGCCCTACTCAGACAACTATCTATGGGTTCAATGCCAACCAGACCCGTCCGATGGGGAAAATCAAGCTCAAATGCCAGATTGGATGCCTCAAGTCGGAAGTGACATGCTACGTCATCGACGCCGACACTTCCTACAATCTATTGCTGGGACGACCGTGGATTCACCGCAACTCCATCGTTCCCTCCACTCTCCACCAAGTCATGAAATACATTGACGGGAGTGGAAAGGTGCAGACGTTGATCGCCGAAAGGTATCCGTTCAAAGGGGTCGAGAATTATTTCACCGACTCTTTGCTGTACCAAGATCCGGTGGAGGCGGATGAAGTCCCGCGACCGGAGGAGCCAGACTCTGGTAACGAAGCTGACACCGAGCCCGAGAAAGAAGAGTGCCTGTGGGAGTTAGAACCACTTGTAAAGAGCACTAATAAGCTCGATGTTGATAATACCACCGACGATGTAGGCGGTTGGTATATTAATGAAGATTTAGATTTTGCGTATATTTCTGTGTTTGCTTCTGATTCAGTACCATCAGACACTAGCACCGAAGTAGACGATGACCCCTGGTCGGCAATAGATGCTTTGACATCGTTGCATGTACCAGTGAAGTCGTCCTTCGAGACATACCAAGATAATGGTAATACGCAAGAATCTATATTTATGGTTTCAGCAAGACGGAAAGGTCAAAAACCGATTCTTTTTGGGCGAATCTCGTCTGAACCAACGCCCCGCGAAGAATCGGAAGGCGAGGAGGAATCCCCTCAGTTCGGTCATTATGAACCAAAAGCACTCAAAATGATGAGATGCATGGGGTACGACCTGACCAACAGACCCGGGTTGAACTTCGGCAAAGGAAGGAGGACGCTGCTTCGATCCTTTGTGCCGAAAGGGAAGGCCCCGATTATTATCATCGGACGCGCCGGGGGTTGGGCTATGTATCAACTCTGGTCCCATCAGCCTTCGATTCTCAAGAATCGTCGAGCAACGATTACTCTTCAGACACATCATCTTGGGAGTCAGATGTCAGTGTCGGCAACATCTTCAAGGAACTTTCAGTGAACATGGTTTCGACAAGCCACCTGGAAGACAGAGATGAAGAAATGATCTAATCTGATACAGATCCTTGGATCAAACATTTAAATACTCTTTGGGATACCCGCTTTGAGCAGCGCGAGCCACCCACATAAGACAAGATTGTTCAGATCAATCTGGGGGATGAGGCTAATCCTAAGCCCATCTTCATAAGCGACGGCCTGTCACCGTCAGAGAAAAAGGATCTAATATCTCTTGTCCAAGAGTATAAAGATGTCTTCGCTGGAATTACGAAGACATGCCTGGACTTGATCCTCAGGTGGCCATGCACCGCCTCAACATCAATCCGGACGTAAAGCCTGTCAAACAATAGCAGCGACGGTTTCATCTAGAAATAATGGAGGCAATTCAATCAGAAGTCAGAAAACTTATTGATTCTGGCTTCATCAGGGAAGAACAACATCCCGACTGGGTAGCCAACATCGTCCCCGTCGCCAAGAAGAACGGGAAGATCCGGATCTGCATCGAGTTCTACGATCTAAACGAGGCCTGCCCCAAGGACGAATTCCCATTGCCGATCACAGATGTCATGATTGACAATACTTGTGGATTCGAACGAATGTCCTTCATGGACGGATTCTCAGGATACAATCAAATCAAAATGTATCCTGATGACGAAAAGCATACCTCCTTCAGGACACCTCTAGGGGTACATTGCTACACCGTCATGCCCTTCGGACTGAAAAATGCAGGGGCAACATACCAAAGGGCCATGAACGCCATTTTCCATCAGCAAATACGCAAAACGGTGGAATGTTATGTTGATGACATCGCGGTAAAAAGCCGCACTAAAGGTGATCACATAGCAAACCTGAAGGTGGTCTTCGACATCATGCGGACTCATCAATTGAAGATGAATCCACAAAGTCCTTCCTGGGGGTGGCCAGTGGCAAATTCTTAGGATTTGTTGTAACATCCACCGGAATTCACTTGGACCCGAAAAAGGTTCGCGCTATCCAGGAGATGCAACCCCCGAGAAATCTCAAAGAACTCAGGGGATTGCAGGGACGATTGGCGTACATCCGCAGGTTTATCTCAAACCTCTCCGGAAGATGCCAACCCTTCTCTAAGTTAATGAAGAAGGGTGTCTCATTCATTTGGGATGACGCTTGCCAACAAGCGTTCGAGGAAATCAAGCAATACCTCACCCAACCACCAGTCCTTGCAGCTCCGGTATCCGGAAAGCCTTTCCTGGTGTACGTCCGGGCAATGGATCATTCTTTGGGAGCTCTATTAGCTCAGAATGATGATCACGGACGTGAGCAAGCAATCTACTATCTGAGTAGAACAATGATCGGAGCCGAACATCGGTATAACCCGATCGAGAAGGAATGTTTGGCATTAGTGTTCGCTATTCAGAAAATGCGGCACTATCTGGTAGGCCAAACTATAAACGTCATATCAAAAGTCAACCCCCTGAGGTTACTTATGACTAAGCCTTCATCATTAAACGGCCGGCTGGCAAAATGGGCCATATTGCTCTCCCAATATGAGATGCACTTTTTACCACAAAAGGCCATTAAGGACAAGCAGTGGCGGATTTCCTAGCTGAGCACCCAGATTCGAGGGCAGCCAAAGTCTACGAGGATCTCCCAGATGAAGTTGCTGAAGTCTGCCTGACTCAGACATCGTTCGAAAGTCAAGTATGGCAACTTTTCTTCGACGGTGCATCAAGAACAAGCCCAAAGGGACACTTAGTAGCGGGGGTAGGAGTAGTACTCGTATCCCCACAAAATTATGTGATTCCCCGAGCTATCTCATTAACTGAGCCTTGTTCCAACAATGTGGCGGAGTACAACGCTCTTTTGATTGGGATGCAATTCGCCGATGAGATTGGCGTTAAAAATCTCGAGGCATACGGCGACTCTAAACTCATCGTCAGCCAAGTTCGCGGGGAGTACGAAGTCAGACATGAGGACCTAGTACCCTACCACAACGCAACTATCCGCATGGCCGAGGGGTTTACAAGCTTCTACATCGACCATGTACCGCGCAGGCAAAATGCGCACGCGGATGCACTCGCATCCCTCGCGGCCTCCTTAGCTCTTCCAGCTGGAGCAATGGAGAAGATATTCGTCTACAGCCACGACCTGTATTGCTCGAGAAATGCTCTCGAGGGCTATCAGGAGTCAAAGGGAGATTGTCAAGGCAAAGAAGCACTGGAATTGTCAACCGGTCCAGAGCTTAAAGACTGGCGATTCCCCTACATTGATTTCGTCTTATACGACATTCTGCCTGAAGACACCAAAGAGGCGGCTGCCATTCGAAAGAAAGCCCCAAATTCTATTATAATGCGATTACGCGAACATTGTATCGTCGATCGCATGACGGGATCTTGCTCCGGTGCCTATCACCAAAAGAAGCCCAAGAGGTATTGAGAGAAGCCCGACGGTATGTGTGGAGCCCATCAACCTGGCCCAAAACTGGCACATCGAATCCAAAGATTGGGTTACTACTGGCCCAAGATGATTGCCGATGCCGTCACTTATGCTAAAAGATGTCACGCTTGCCAAGTGCATGGCGATTTCATCCATCAAGCACCAGGCTACCTCCACTCTACAACCTCTACCTGGCCATTTGAAATGTGGGGGATGGATGTGGTTGGCCCTATCAGCCCACCATCATCAAAAGGACATCGGTTCATTTTGACAATAACCGATTATTTCTCTAAGTGGGCTGAGGCCATTCCTTTGAAGGAGGTCAAATTGTCGAACGTGATCAAGTTCGTGAAACATCACGTTATTTACCGTTTCGGTGTACCTCGGCGAATTGTCCATGACAATGGACCTCAGTTCATCAGCCAGGCTTTCCAGAGATTCTGCGCTAAGTTCAGAATCCAGAGTGTGTCCTCAACGGCATACTATCCTGCCGCTAACGGCCTCGCAGAAGCTTTCAACAAGACCATTGGTAAGCTTCTCAAAAAGTTCGTCTCGAAAAGTCAACGGACTGGGACGACAAACTAGGTGAATGCTTATGGGCCTATCGCACAACTGTGCGAACCCCAACTAAAGCCACGCCATTTTCTTTGGTATACGGATGTGAAGCCGTGCTCCCACTGGAAATCCAAATTCCATTTCTACGCGTCGCCTTGACAGCGGAGATGACAACAGAGGAGAAGCATCGACAGCGACTCTAGGAACTGGAGGCCTTAGATGATAAACGTCTGCAGGCCCAACAACAAATCGAGCTCTACCAAGCTCGTATTACCAGAGCCTTCAACAAGAAAGTTAAAATGCGAACTTTCAAGAAAGGCGATCTTGTCTTAGCCGTCAGAAGACCCATGGTAATGACGCACAAGACAAAAGGAAAATTTCAACCCAAATGGGAAGGACCATTTGTAGTAGAGTCAGTCTACTCGAATGGGTCATATCGCCTCATAACCTCAAATGGCGATACACTCATGATGCCGATCAATGGCAGGTTCCTGAAGAAATACTATCCTTAGATGATATTCTTCCGTGATCAAGTTAAAAGTACACCTCTGATCAAAGTAAGAAGAATTTCTTCATTATAACATCCGACGCCCCCGACGGCTAAGGATAGAGGAAAATGTCGGCCTTTAAGCCCAACATAAGTCTTCGACAACTCATCATGCTGAGGGGAATAGCATGGCTAGCCCAACTCAAACGGTAGTTGGTAAAGGCACCTCAAATCCGTTGATAGCTGAGGGTTTGCTAAAAATCCTAAGTGGACTTGGCTCCACTCTTTCCTCCAAAATCCCTTACCAATTCTCATATACAGAATGGTAGGTCTACAAAATACAACCATTACTAAGTTAACACTATACCTCTGGTAATGGAAACTTTTCAATATTCCTTGTCGAGTACAAATTTTGCTTGTCAACTCTACACGGAGTATCAAACTTTCAAATTTGCCAAGTTAACACTATACCTCTGGCACTTCAAATTTTCACTTGTCAATTCTCACCAATAGAATGACAGGTCCTCAAATTGCTCTTATCATGAGTCAATCTTGGTCAAGTTAATACTACACCTCTGACAAATTACTGTTAAAGTTTAACACCACACCTCTAAACAGTAATCAGGTTTCTGTCAGGTTTAATATTACACCTCTGACAGTCACTTTTCTTCAGACTTCCATATCGAAGCTGAAATGGATGATGCTAAGTTAACATTACACCTCTAGCATCAAGTCATTGCTAAGTTAAACAATACACCTATGGCCATGACTTTCCCTCAGACTTCCTTATACAAGCCGAGATGACCAATGCCAAGTTCAACATTACACCTCTAGCATTACCCTCACTGTCAAGTTAAACATTACACCTATGACAGTGACACTTCTGAGTTAGGTTAATATCACACCTCTGACTCACATCCTTGTCAAGTTAACATTACACTTCTGACAAGATCACTTTCAACCCGTTAAGTTAATATCACACCTCTAATGGTAACAAACTTTCCTAGATTCCCCACGAGTCTAGTCTCACTTGTTATTCTCTTCAACAGAATAACAAGTCTACCTAAAAGCATTGTTAGGTTAATACTACACCATCAACAGTGTTTCCATCAAATCCCCAGCTGAGCTCAATCAAGTTAATCCCAAACACTTGATAAAAGTTCACCCTCCCTGGGGGTACCAATTCTACTTGTCACTTTCTCTTATAAAGTGGCAGGTCCACCAAAAATTATTTCATCTCTGTCAAGTTAATATTACACCTCTGACAGTATTGTGAGAGTTCCTGAAATAGGATCTTTCCCTACAAAGTTTGACTTATTAAGATTATCATCATAATTTTGACAAAGTCAAAGATTCTTTGCTTCTATGAGTCTAACTGAAGACAAAAAGTTCAAGACAATGAAAGAGGCAAAAAGAAAAGTGTCACTTTTATTTATTTCCAGGCATATGAAAGTGATACAAATGCTCTCTTATACAATAGATTGAGTGTTGCAGTAAAAACGCTCTCTTATACAATAAGATTGAGTGTTACAGTTAAAACGCTCTCTTATACAATAAGATTGAGTGTTACAATTAAGGAGTACAAAGAAGTCCCTCTCTCTCTCAGAGGCCGTACTCACTCCTTGAAGCCGCATCTAATTCCAGGTGCACGATGTCTGAAGAAGTGCCAAACTGTGGCGACAATTGGAGTCGGTTGCACTATGGTGCATGACGTAAACATCGGAAGAGCCCTAGCTGACTAAGCTAAGAGCAATAGTGTTCTTGAGGTCCGGTGGCAGCAGAAAGCCATGCAACCCTTCGTTCATGAGCATCTCTTTCGCCAGAAGGCCATCCAACGAACATGGAGTGTCCTTGATGTCACTTCTGGAGTGGGAGAGGAAGAGGATCCTATCTGTCACCGTATCCACCGTAACCTCCTCGCCGCCATACTTACCCTGACCATCCCTTGCCAGCAGGCATGACTGGTGCAGTGGATCTGAAGAGACCTTGGCGAGGGTTAAGTCCTCGTCAGGAACATAATATATTCCCTTGTAGACGACGAGGACCATAATATATTCCCTTGTAGATGAACATCGAACGAGTTCGCCGACCGGAATATTCTTCCAGGGGCCCAGCGAACCTGAAAAAGGACAATCAAGCCTACCTACAAGGAATAAACAAGGGGGTTAGAAAATCTGGAACTTAGTATACTTCAACAAAGAAAACTAAGTGACAGACGCGGCTATTGTCGAAAACTTCAGACGCGGGAATGAGCCCGCGCAGTGAGTCAAAATACCGCGTCAACAGAAGCAGACGTGAATCAAAACTGTGCCACACACAGGATTCAAACGCGGTCTCATTTTGCGCCCGCGCCTAAAACACAAGGCGCGAAAGGACTCAGACGCCGAAAATTGCCATCTCCCTGTCGAGGGAACAGGGTTTGCAAAATTCGGGTCTAAAACCTTCAGCCCGAGTTGGAATTCATCCAAGTCAGTGGCCTTAAAACGCGAGCTTCATGAGCAAAGTCAGCGCCAAGTGCCAAAGACTTCTGTACTCCGTCCAGGAAGTTTAAGTCGGCGGCGCAAATTCCAGAAGGAATGCACCAACTCAGACTTCATGAGGAAATCCAGATGATGATGATGCCAAAGTGCAAACTTGGGTGGACTAGAAACATCACGGCAAGTCGGGACGGCATACCAGCAGAGGCCTCTGTCAAGAGTTTAACTCTCTGCATCAGAATATGGACATGGAAGGTGATCAGAGAGACACTTTGTCCTGAAGAGACCAAACAGAAGCATGAAAGCTCTGGGTCATCTTCTTCCCCGGAGTCGTCTTCATCCATGAAGACAGTACCCCTGTTAGAAACTCTGAAGAAGGCGGAAGTTCTCAGAGCAATCGTTCTCTTAAAAGGGAAAATAGTCTAAGATTGGACTGCTAAAGAAGGCGAGCCCCTATTTATAGGCCGCTCCTGGTAACCGTCATTAATGGTTCATCAATTAGAACCGTCGGCCTTAATGACCGCACGATTGTCAAAGTCCAATGGGAAGCTGACGCGTGGAGGGTCGCTTCGGGAAACGTTGAAGACGCTGGTCTACAACCGCCAACGCCGGTTTTACATTAAAGGTATTAACGCCCAAGTCCAATGAAGAACTGACGCGTGGACAACTGCTTCGGGAAACAACGGATGACCCGGTTTCCCAATCGTCAGTGAAGACTTGACGTTCAATCGTCAGTGAAGACTTGACGTTCAAAGATCTCATAAAATCTTTATGTCAGGCCGCATGTAACGTCTGGAAGTTACATCGATACGCAGATGGGAAAACCGCGTCCTGGAACCCGCGTCTCCTTTTTCAGAATGAATGACGTCCACCTGCGTTCCAAAGGAAAGTCCGCGTGACTCAGAATCGCGTCCCTTCAGCAAACAGGGCCCATTTTAAGGGAAAGCACTTGACTCAGCAAAGGACTTAGTCCATTCTGAGATTAAGGGAAAATACACAAGGCTGCGTCCCGCGCGTCCGCTCGAGTCGCGTCTTCATTGGCAGGACAGACTCGCGTTACTCAAAGCCGCGTTTCTCTCTGCGAGTTGACGCCCCGCGTCTCCCTATGGATTGACGCTGCGTCTCATCAAAAGGACTTAGTTCTATCTGAGTTCTTATGAACTGATGACCGCGTCTCTCCATGAATTGACGCCGCGTCTCATCAAAAGGACTTAGTTCTATCTGAGTTCTTATGAACTGATGACCGCGTCTCTCCATGAATTGACGCCGCGTCTCATCAAAAGGACTTAGTTCTACCTAAGTCCCTATGAACCAATGCCGCGTCTCATCAAAAGGGCTTAGTTCTGCCTAAGGTCCTATGGGTCAAACATCGCGTTTCATTTAAAGAACTTAGTCTCACCTAAGTTCAGCATTCACAGTCAGTTAATCAAAGATTGTGATCAAGAGGTCGAATTCATCCACAGCAAGGCAACGAAGGAGGTGGAACCAAAAACTTCAAAGACTTTTATTATATCAAAAATGATAAAAGTTAATACAAAACACTCTTAGTGAACAGAGTGTCCTTTTCTTAAAAAAAAAGAGAGAAGGCTACAAGTCCTGGTCCGCCAAAGAACGGATTTGCTCTCTAAGGCGATGTATCTTATGTTGATGCGCCTTCTCAACCTCCATGAGAGCTCGGGCCTGCAGATCCGCTTCAGACAAAAATCCCTGCGCTTGCACTCGGAGGGATTCCAGCTCGGACGAACGAACAGAGAGGTCCGCTTCAGCTTGCGCCTTGGCAACCTCTAACTCCGCTAGCCTCTTTTCAGAGGTAGCAAGCCTCTGTTCGTTGAAGACAATCATGGCCTTAGCCCTGGCTATAACAGCCCGAGAGTCAAGGATAGCCTGCTTTGCGGCCTGTATGATCGTCTCTGACTCCTCGGACTCAATCGCCAGCCTTTGGTGATCAGCCTGGACACGTTCAAGAAGACGAGTGCTATCGGTTATCTTCTCCTCCACCTCTCTTCGCTCCTGCTCTTGAGCAACAAGGAGCATGTTCAGCGTTTCTTGGGCTTCGTGGGATGAACCGGCATCATCCTCCAGGGATCGAAGCTCTCTCAGGTGCTGTCCCAGCTGATCCACCAGCAGCTGACTCGCCTGGGCTAGCGAAGGGCCTCTGGCCAACTTGATGTTCTCGACCTGGTTTCCGAGAAACATCTGGGCGAAGTCAAGGGAGCTACCCCTAGTCAGGACGAAATCGATGCATGTTCGCATCGAGGTAAGGAACTGCTGCACCGCCTGGCGTGTCAAAAGCTCCATGATATCATCATTCGAAGTGCTCCCCGATCCCCTTTCTATCACGGGGTGGGGGATGTAGATCGGCTCTGTTGGTGCAAGAGTTGAGCTGACCACGGGTACGGCAGGAGCAGGAGCAGCCACTGGCGCTTCTGGGGGTACCACCTCTGCAGGAACCTCCACAGCCGATGACAGGGTAGTGAGCTCGACCTCCTCAGAAACCTCAGCCAAGGCTTGGGCCGTGTGGCCTTCCGGAGGGACACTGACCGTCAGACTCTCTACCTGGGCCCCCTCAGTTCTCTCTGCAAGTTATCTCAACATTAGCCAGAATGGTAAAAAGAGAAACATCCGAGACATCAAAACTTCCTTACCAAGCTGGAGGTCCAGAGATGTCGAATCCTTGGGCGAACCCTGCAGAGGAGAAGTCTCCCTGACTTCAGTGGTGGCCTCCTCTTCCTGCAGAGTAGAAGTCTCCCCCGATTTCGGTAGTTGCCTCGGCAGCTGGAGTCTCAACTCCTTCCGGCTGGGTCAACTCTTACATCATCTCCTCGATATGCGAGGAGGTTGCAGCCTCGGTATCCTCAGCCAATCTTGCAGCATAAAAGGAGAATGTTAAAGCCTCCTCTTCAAAATGAAAAGGAAATCAGGTCAGAAGGTGAAAAGAGTACCTTCAGCAGGAGCAACCGCTGGTGGTGACATCGTCGCCGGCTCACACCCATGTATTTCCTCCTCCGAGATGTGTGAGAATTTGCTCGGATCAGGAGGAGCGGGTTCGTCACCATAGTCGACCTCATCCTCAAAATCGCTTTCCTCTGCGGATGAGGAAGACGACAGTTTAACGTGAGAGGCCTCGGTAGCCGGAGCCTTGCCTCTAAACACCCCAGTGGTAGAGCTGGGGTCAACCATCCGAGGACTGGAGATGAAGACAGAAGGAGACCCAGGCTGTTGTGCCTCATCCCTCCTCTGAGCTGAGGAAGACTCGGGCTGAGCTGAGATCCCCGGAATCTCAACATCGCCTCCGCTCATTATATCGACCTCGAGCTGCTCGGTCTCGTCAGTGGCGGTGGGTCTGTCAGCAGGCTCTCCTTCCTCTGCAATCCTGAGGCTCCTGCGGTGTAACCTGCGGGCATGGACTAAGGGAGTGTCATCCTTGTCCACCTCTTCCTCCCTCGGCTCCCCAACACCAGAAGGGATGTCCGCGGATCGAGAAACTGCAGCCGTCAAGTCTCTCGGACCTTCTTTGGGGTAGGCTCAGCAGTGGAAGTAGAACCTTGACGACGCTTGCTCACCGCCTGTCGAGCCCTGGTTGGTCGCGGCTCCGCCCTTGTTGGTCGCGGGCTCCGCCCTTGACCTTCTCCCCCTACCTCCTTTAGAGCCTTCAGGTACTGCTCGACGCCTCGCGAGCGTTTTTCGGACTCCGACCTTGCTTCGAGATTTGCATTGATACTCTCAATGCATGAATACTCCGAAACAAAGTACGGTGTCTGGTTGACTTGGAAGTACCAGGAGCAGAAGCTGAAGCTCATACGGCACTTTGATCCCTCGATAGGTAGACGGAAAGTTGCTTCCGTCCCTCCAGCCACACTGTAGTACCAAGCCCGAGCACCTTCGAACAAGTTCCCTTCGAAGGCGAGTCGAGCATTGGGATTGCCGACGTAGAGTTGATCGTAGCCGAACTGTCGGGCGAAACGATTCGGCATGTACGGCTCGATTGTGCATGAAGTCCCTTGCCGGAAAAGCACATATCCGGGCCGAATGTTGATCAACCACCAGAAGACCCCCGTGGACAACCTCGTGAAGTCATCTGGGCCCGCGGAATCAGTAAATAGATCCCCGAAAGATGCACCAGGGATCTCGGGGAAGCAGCGATTGAGCTGGTAGTTCGAAGCATCTGAAATGCACTTCCGGATGAAATACATATAAGTATTACGCCAGTCCGAACCCTCCAACCGCTGTACAAAAGGGGCGAAACCCTCACTCCAAGGCACCGGCGTCATCAGGGAAAGGCAGTGCATCACGTACCAAGCCATGAGGTACGTGTAAGGCAGCTCGATCCGAGGGTTGGGGCGCTTCACCGTCGGCTTCCCCTCTGAGTCAAGGATCGGTTGGCCATGGGAGTTGACAGCCTTCCCTGGCTCGCAGAAGTTATGGGTTAACGCCCGCAACCCGCTCTGAATGCCAGCCGCCACGGCCGGAAGAAGGGCTATGGACTGCCATGGGCCAGGAGCACCGCCGGGTACACTACATCGGCAACAATGACTTCATGTGGCAGCATAGGCACCACACAACGCTTCAGCCACAGCATTAAGAAGCCCGCCAACAATGCTCGATCGGAGATAGGGGTCCGGGCTTGATGGTGAAAGCTTTCGAAGACCATGTCAGGTTTGAAACCGTCTTCGTTCGAAACCGTGGTGTAGAAGCCTTCAGGAGCCTGGGCGATCCTGTCGTCAATTTCCTTGTCGGAGCTGGGAGCCAGTCGGGTTATTGGATGGTCTTTCTTATTGACATTGTTGAATAAGTAGCTGGCCCAAGACAGCTGCTTGATTCCTCCCGACCTCCAAGTGGTTATCTGGCCGCAAATATGGAAGTGACATAGCACTTCCCAATAAGTCTCGTACATTTGAGGAGACCCTTTCTTCATAAGGTTGAGCTCCTCAGTGGTTGGGATATATTTCTCATAGGGAGAATCCCCTGTTGCCAGCCCCGAGACCTCATGCAACTCGTGCAGTGCAAGGCCCATCTCTCCGACCGGGGTGAAGAATGTCCCCGTCAAAGATTGTAACGCTCCAGGACCCGAAAGAAGTTCTGAGAACTCGGCGGGATGCCATACTGCACGGCCCTGACTGCTGGGTACAGTCCCACATGCTCTAGCAAATCTCCAAGATCGGCAAGGACAAAGCTCACCATCCTGCGCCACCAATACTTCTCGGTGGAATGAACCCACCCGGGCGCACGAAACTCAACAGGAAAATCACCCTCCGCTTTCATAAACGCGTTGAGGAAGGTAGTGCCGAGTTTTGGTATCTCTCCAACTGGGAGCTCAGACTTGCGCGACCCGGGGAACAGGCCGAGAACCGCCCTATCATGACCATCATAATGGTATACCTTCTGGGAGCCCAAGTCACCGAGGGTAATCTCAGGGACATATCGGGAAACGTCCCATTTCATCTTCCGAGGGACGGACATGTGCTGGAGATAAGACAGCGGGAACATCCTCTCCATGTCTGGAAGAAAGAATCTTCTATCCCCTATCTGACGGAGCCATCTATAATTTCCATCATACATGGAATAGCCGCCATCACCGATACGATCTCCGAAGAAGAAGGCAGGCTTCTCCAGCTTGACGCGATCATCCGTTGTGAATGCTGCATCGGTCATAAGCACCCGAAGGGTTGTCATATCAACATTGGAGAGCCTTTCTGGCGCTCCTCCTGCGACCTGTCAGCAGTCACAGGTACTGTCCTTCGTAGCACAAAGGCCAGATCACGGTCAGCACCACCTACATGTCCAAAGTGGCGCTTCTTGGCGAGTGGGGCAGAAGGGTGTGGTACTGCAAAAGAAAAGGACACTTAATCAGACACCTTATCAGAAGCAAAAAAAATGCTAAGTGTCTATAGTCCAGACGCAGAAGAGATACTGGACGCAGGAATTATCAAATCCGCTTCCAGACCTGCAAATCCGCATCCAGGCGTAAGACCAGCGGGATCAAGTCCGCGTTTTGCAAACCAAGACTTATGAAAATTCTCTAAGTACTTTGGCTCAGGCGCCAGATTCATAAAACCAGCACCTGATGTCACAGAACGCCAAGATCAAGTCCGCGTTTTGAAAACCAAGACTTATGAAAATTCTCTAAGTACTTTGGCTCAGGCGCCAGATTCATAAAAACCAGCACCTGATGTCACAGAACGTCAGGATCAAGTCCGCGTTTTGAAAACCAAGACTTATGAAAAATCTCCAAGTACTTGGGCTCAGATGCAAGATTCATCAAAAACCGGCACCTGATGTCACAAAACGCAAGGATCAAGTCCACGTTTTGAAAACCAAAACTTAGAGAAAGTACTTGGACTCAGGTGCAAGATTCATCAAAAACCTGCACCTGATGAAAAATCTTCAAGTCCGCGTCCGAACCCTTCACAATTAGAAATATTCTAAGTGAAGAATCCGAAATGCAAGACTCGCTGGCACCGGGTCATCAAACCCGCGCCTTGGTTATCAACTCAAAGACCGCGTCTGAGACCGCGTCTGAGAATCAAACACGGTTTGTTTTCTGTGTTGACGGTTCTGTGTTAATGGTTCTCCTCCAAAAGATATCTTTTTGGAGTTCCATGAGCTTCCAGTAATGGTGAAGTCCAAGCCTAAAAGGCGTTATACCTGGGAAAGGGACTTCCTGCGTGGAGGAACCGCCTCTCTGGGCCTCGGTGACGGTCGCTCTTGAAGAGGATGCGGTTGGCTTGGTCTTAGGTGCCATTGGTGATTAAGAATCCAGTAATGGAGATGAACAGAGAAAGAAGAACTCTTTTTCTTAAAAACTCTAAACAAATGCGCTCGGAGAAGAAGAGGTATCTCTCTGACTGTTGCCATTTATAGGCACAAGGATTCGCGAAGATACACGACGCGTGGCTCGATTAGTTCTGCAGCGAGTCATCGCCTGACGCGTGGAACAGATCAATTTTAATGTATCGCGAAGATCGCGCACCATGGCTCTGCAGCGAGTCATCGCTTGACACGTGGAACAGATCATTTAATGAACCGGGAAGTCCGCGCGTCAAAAGGTGATGTCCCGTCAGTTCCCCAGGCCAACTGGCAGTGCAATCATGACATGGCACAGATTCGCACCCGACGGCCGCGCCTCTTCGATGGACATGCCCCGTCATCACCGCCATAAATGCATTCAAAAAGTCGCGTCTCTCTAAGAAGTTCGCGTCTTTCCAGCCCGGCTGAACATCGCGTCTGCTTTATGGAATATCAGTCGCGTTTCCATTTCCAAAAGACGCACCCCATGAAAGTCGCGTCTTTAAAGCAGTACTATCTCTGCTCTTCAAAAAGAACTGGCGTTCAGTCCTTACTTCTACAAATCAGTTTCAACAGTACACTGGCACAAGCAGACGATCGTCCACTCTTGGCTTAAAACGCGTCCATGACAGACTAAAAGCAACCGGGGAGGTTTAGACTGTGTATCTAGACACTCAACACGATCAACTCTGGTGGCCTCAAAGAGTTCAACAGTACACTCACGAAGACCAACTCCAGATAAGATCAAACCCGGAGCATTAACAGTCCAGTCATAGAGGTGAATTCAGCTAGAGTCCAAAGTATTTCGAAATCCGTCCCAGTTAACTGCGGATATCGAAAACTTTGGAGGGGGTTCTGTAGGCTGTCTAAAAATCACTAAAAGACAAGCTATTAAAAGGCAGAGTTTCAGACTCAAGGCGCGAAGGCTCAACACCCGCGTCTCAACATCAAGGCGCGTGGGCTACATCAAGGCGCGTGGGCTCGACACCCGCGTCTCAACATCAAGGCGCATGGGCTCGACACCCGCGTCTCGACCTCAAGGCGTGTGGGCTCGACACCAGCGTCTCAACCTCAAGTGCGGTGGGCTCGACACCCGCGTCTCAGCATCAAGGCGCGAGGGTCCAGACCCGCGCCTTGGTTATAACCGCCCTGGTTATGGGGCCAGTCACCGCCCACATAGCGGGAAAGTGGGGAAGTTACCCCTCATTATGGAGCGTTTTTAGGGGCACGTTCACCCCCTAGGACCTCTATAAATAGCCTCGTTTGCTATGAGGTCGAGGCAATGAGAAGAGAGGGGGATAGACACAAGGGCGATCAGAAAGGCATCTAGCATCAAGAGGATCAGAAGATCACAGAGAGAGACAGACCGAGATAGGAGAGAGCTCAACTCTTCGTCAAGCTTGCTGCGTACAAGCTGCTCTTTGCCTACCTTCTCTTTGAGAGTTTTGGTAGACAGAGCTGTGCTACTCCCTCTACCAGCCAAAGAGAAGATTCCCTGACAATCCCGACGGTCATCCGGTCAACGGAGAACAAGATTCACTCTCCACCACCGCCACACGAAGAACCCAGCCTTAAACAAAGGGAGGATTCAAGACTCAACATCCTCCCTCCCTTGTAACTGGAAGGAAAAAGCAGTTTTGTTGTAATTTTTCATCTGATTCAAGGAAAATTTTACAGTAAAGACTTCTTTCTCTTTTTTCCCGGCGCGTACAAGTACTAACCCTATAGGACCTAAAAAGATTTGGGCACTAAACCACCCAACTTGATTGATGTAGGTATGTCGTCCTCCTCCAAGATATAGGGGGAGATGGTGCCTTGGTGATGATTCATCGAAGCTTAAAGGATCAACCCTCTTATTGCATTGCTATCAAAAAGCACCTATTTTGGGGATTACCTATGGTTTGGTACTTTTCCATTTGAAAATTTTATTTCTAGCTAGATCTATATATGCATTGGAATAGCTAGCTTTTCTTTTGTGCTAATATGATTTAGTTATGAATACATGATTTTTTTTGTTGCTTTTATGGCTTGCTTATATTTGAGCTAGTGCGTTAATATTGCTTTTGTTCTTTACTAGCCATGAATTGCTTGCCCATGGTTATAGTATTTTCTCATGCTCACTTGATTGATAGATATCCATGCATGTACTTGTACATAGATTTATTCATTTGTTCATATACATGTGTGTATGTGTGTGCGCGTACATATCTTGGTTGTATATCTATCTTGTGGTTGGTTATCATACTTAAACCATATTTAAGTAATAAATCAAGATAGTAATTGCCCTCTACTCTTATCTAGAGGAATGATGAGAAGAAGTTCAGAACCCGTTAAGGATATTCGGATTCGATCTCTCTTTTTAAATTGCTTAATATATGATTTAATTGTTAAAAAATATTTTTTTAATATAATAAAAAAATTATATTTTGACATCATTTTTTCCTGTGTTTATCATGCCTATAAGATTTTTTATGTTTTATGTATAAAAATATCCAAATTAAAATATTTTTCAAAAGCCCTTAATTCATATTTCTTAAAACTGATTTTTGGGTAATCTCGATCGACTGACCGGTCGACCGAGTTGACCTGGTGTAATATCCTAAGTTTAAAATATTGTATTTATATTTTTCTAAGTATGTATTTTCCTTTACTGATTATTTTATTATTATTAGTATTAATTTAATTTATTACTCTTCTTCTTGTTATTATTATCATATTAAATATACAAATTATTTTGAGATAAATATTAATTTTGTCATATAATTATTACTATTATTTCATATTATTATTAATTGTTATTATTAGTAGTAATTGTTACTAATATTACTTTATTTATTAAGATTATTACTGTTGTGATTAATTACTAATATTATTATTATATTATTAATTGCTACATTTAGTAGTAATTATTATTATTATTCTTCCATTATTATAAATATTGTTAATGTTGTTATTATGGTGATTATTAATTATTATTAGTGTTAGTATTATTTTATTTATTTATTTTAATAGTTGTATTAATATTAGTTGCAGTAGTAGTTAATTCTATTATTAATTCATTATGATAATTATTATTTTCATTTAGTGTTACTATTATTGTTGTTAATATTATTGTTGTTATTATTATTAATTAATATTATTAGTAATTGTTATTATTATTTATTATTTATTATTATTATTAGTGTTACTATTATTGTTGTTGTTGTTGTATTATTGTTATTATTAATATTATAGTTATTATGTGTTATTATATATTATTATTTTTGATATTAATATTCTTATTAATGTTTCTCTTTTCCTATTCCTAAATCCAATAATCCAATAACCCAAATCCTATTCCCATTACCCTTTTTTCAAACCTATACTCAATAGCAAACCCACAACCCGAAACCCATTACCACCGACCCAATACCCCTCATATATATAATCTTATTATCTAATTCTTAACCCTAAACCTAATCCCTAATTAGTATCTCTTTCCTCTCCATCCACACAGCCGCATGGTTCCTCTGCACACCCGGCCTCCACCATCTCCGCCGTGGGCTACCTCCATCACCCTCTGGCAGCGAGCTTCACCGGCGCAGCCATGTCCAGGCCAAGCTTCTTGCCACCAAGAAAACACCCCCGTGGCCCCTCTCCTGCACCCCCTTCTCAGAGCCGTGACCACCACCAGCAACACAAACTAACAAAATCTCCATCTCTAACATCCCCACCTTTTTTTCACTATGGCCATTGTCCCCTTTTTCCCGTTGCTGTCGGGACCCGTTGGAGCCTGATTTCCTCCGTCGGCGAGTGCGAGGACACTCCACTCTTCTCCGGCATTCCATCGACATCCTCAGCGGCCTTCGACCCTTCCGCTGGAGCCTCCATCGGTGCGTTGCAAGTCTGCCTAATGTGTAAGTCCCTTCACCATCCATCTCTCTCTGTTGCATAATTGGTATATAGGTAGTGTGTGTAATTATATGGGGTTTTCTTGTGTATAATTAATGTAGTTGATATTTATATATGTAAGTGTATTAAATATATATTGTACATTGCATGCATGTGTAAGTATTTATTATTTCATGTGTGGGGGTGTTTTAATTATATGCATGCAATTGGGTGTATGGATGTGTGCGTGAGTGTGGTTGTGATATGCATGCATGTGTCTGTATGTATTTATATTGGTATGTATTAGTATTTGGGTGTTTGCATGTTTGTGTGTGTGTATATATATGTATGTATGTATGCATATATATTAGTACATGTATCTGTATGCATGTGGGGGTATGTATATAGTGTTACGCATGTGTTTGTATATCGTTGTGTGTGTTTGGATGCGTGTTGCAGCGTTTCAGATTCGTTCGTGAGATCTGAGCTTAGTAACGGGAGATCAGAGTTGTGCCCGTTATGAACCCGATACAATGACGATTCGAAGACCGATCTATAGGATGATCTGTAGACCAGTACTCGTTTGTACAGTGAAGACCAAACGGCGTTTCGGCTTCGAAATCGCGTCATTTCAAGTGAGTATTTGTTCTTGTGTATTTCATTATTTACTGTTGTCGGTATGCGTTTACATGTTACTCTTATCATTTCATGTGACTTTCTATTATATTTTACCAGTTTGATTACTTGTATCACTTCATGAGACATCAATGATTGTTCACTTTATTTACGTAGTTGATATGAGCTTGTATAAACGTCATTTCATGTGTTGGTAGTTTGTCACTGTTGGCATAGGCCTAATATTAGAAGACCTTAGACTGTGACTAGATTCGATCTATTGATTGGTTGGATTGGTTTATATTTAAGCATATGATGCATATAGACCTTATATTTGGATATTGAGATATTAAACTTACATCATTTCATGTTTAACTATTTCGAATTTGGACTAGTTATAAAGGAACTTGGACTGTAATTAGATTGATCTTGAGATGATTAGTTCGTGAATATGGTTAAAGTGTATATTTCTTGTGAAGACAATTAATAGATAGTTGTTTTATGATAATTCAGATGGGCACTCATTTAGATCTAGAGGATGGTTTAGTTAGGATGTCACCTTATCAGAGACCGATCTTCTTGACACTTGGACTTATATACAGATTTAGTGAGAGTTAGAGTTGATCTGAGATTTATATTCCCTTCATTGGATCTTGATCAGTACTTAGATATGATTGATTATGTTGGATTATTGGTTGTAAGTAGTTTCGGATCTATTCAATGATTATTAGATTATCGGAGTATATATGAGCTTATGATATTGAGTGTTAAATATAAACCATTCTAGATTGCAGTTGTTTGAGATGTTTCCTTTTTAGATATGATTTCAGTATGTGTTGACCTAGTTGATCTCGAGGAGATACCATGTGCTTCATGTTTAATTATTGATTACTTTAGTTAATAGAGATTGAGTTATTGTGATAGTCATTTAGTCGATATCAATGATCTTATACTTCAGAGTTATCAGATAGCAGTCATCACTTTATCAGTTATCGGTGGATTATTTGTTGGTGATCATATGATGTGTTCAGAGTTTATAGGAGTTGGTACATATCTGTATCAGTTACCAGCTGTTGTGACACCATTGTGTTAGTAGCTATATCTCCAGTATCCTATTTCAGATGTCAGATATTAGTTGTTAGCTACTTAGTTGTCAGATATCAGTTGTCAGATTATCAGCTATTATTGACATCACTAGTATTGGAGATATCAGTTACTCTTCATAATAACTCATATTGTTGCTCGTTAATAAAAGATACCATAACACGGGGAACAAGGTAACTACCTTATGATGCATGTCATGTATTTTGGAAGGACTTATTATGATACTGAGTTGTGGGTTCCAATCATGAGGAACCAAGGTAATACTGACCACCTAATTATTCAGTTGTCAGTTATCAGGGCTATGCTCGAATTATGGCGCCACACTAATTGTCTTTTCGTGTGGGGCTGGGGTCTTCAGTTATTAGAGCTTGCGGCTTATCCTGGTTCAGCGTCAGGGGTTAGACCGTGGTACCGGCAAGTATAGTACCCTTCTAAACACATGCACTACTACATTGGCAGGCAGTTACATCAATGATAACTTTGTTTGATATGTCAAAAAACGGTTGTGGTATGGGACACAACTAGGTGTTAGCCCAAAGGCTTTCCACTCTAGTTTTGATGATGATTAACTCATGTAGTTATGTGTACTAATTATCTTGTGATTTTAGTTTCAGATTATTAATCGAGATATTAGTTGGTGATAAGTTTCAACAAGATGATTTGGAAGCTTTCACATGTTGATTCAAGAGCCCGAGCGTCAAAGATCATATATAGCACTCATTGGAGTCAAGCTTGGTGAATCAAGCTTTGAATCGAGTCGGCTTGGAGACGACGCTCTACAAGAAGACTTCGGTACCATAGTTTAGAGTTTGTGTTTTTAGATCCAATGTGTAAAGATTAGAATAGTATGATATGCTCAAGTTCACAACACACACGTTTCATGTTTTGGTTTTCGGTTTTTGGTTTAACCGATCTTGGTTTGCATGAATAGATATTATATCAAAACAAGTTTACATGGTTTAATGTATATTAGATTTGTTCTATATACATGCATGCTTCAACTATTTTAACAAACTTAGTTTGATAGTCTATTTCATGTGTTTTATGTTTTGGTATTTCTAACAAAACATATTTTTGGAATTAATGTCAAAAACATGGATATATATATGTTTCATGTATATAGGATTTCTATCCATATGCATCATGCCTAAATATTGTTTAATATCATGTTTTTATATTTGGATGAGTTTTGGACAAAATGTATTTTCTATTCAAAAATCCAAGTTTTATAAAATATAGATTTTGGTTTTTGGTGTAAATAATAAGACACAAAAATGTTTTAAAATGTTTGTTATTTGTGATGAAATTTCTATCACATGTTTATATTTCAATATAAAATGTCAAAACAATTTTGTGTAATTTTCACAAGTTTTTATGGATATATTAGATTAATTTTTACCCAGTTTTTCTGACCCAGAACTGGCTGACAGGCCATGTCGGTCGACCGCACGGTCGACCATACCAGGGCCGGTCGACCTTGCGGTCGACCGACGTGCACAGAACTGTGCACGTCTGGCAGCCCAGTGGGCCGGTCGACTGGGCGGTCGACCGGAACTGAGAGCAGTGCTCTCTGTTTATTTCGGTCGACCGGGCGGTCGACCGGTAGTTGCCAACGGTCAAAATCCGACTGTAGGACGGTCGACCGACCGGTCGATCGGTAGGGTATTTTTGGCAGAATCTGCTGCCAACGGCTAGTTTTGAAATTGGCCTATAAATACCCCATTGGAAAGAGGTTTTCTTTAAGACTTTTTGTGCGAACTTTTCCTGACTCTCTAGTATTTTCACAGCAATCAAAAGAAGTTTTTGGGCTTTAATTTGAACTATCTATTTGGTGTTTTTCTAGGGTTTGGACAAATCAAAGAAAAGTTTTTTGGGAAAAGTGATTTGATTCACTTCTCTATATTGGTTTCTTGATTTTCCTAAGGATTTTCTTTGAGTTATTGATTTCCATTCCTTTGGTTTTCTCCACAATTGAGCTACATCTACTTTCTCAATCTATAGGATCTTTGTGTGGGAGAAAGAAATTGTTTGTGGTTGTTTGTTAGACCACCAAGTTGTAAACCCATTCCTTGCTTTGTGCTTTGCCCTCATTGTGTTGAGGAGGTTGTGCATTTGGGTTGTATCCCTCAAGTTGTGAGGTGATCCTTGTGTTGCTTGGTGCTAATCCCTCAAGTTGTGAGGTGATTGCTTGTTGGATTGGAGTTGTGCCTCAAGGAGGAGGTTGTGTTTTGTAAGGAGAGGAGTTGGGTACTCCTTGTAATTGTGATTGCCCCAAATCCTCGGTGGAGGTTCCCTTTGTGGGAGTCCTTTGTGGACAAGCTAGTGGATTGGAAATCCTTCACGGTGGTGAAGGCGGGGATGTAGAGCTGGGTGCTCGAACCTCGAAACATATCTTGTTGTTTGCGCTTGATCCCTTGACTCTTACTCTATCTCTCCCTCTCTTTACTTTGTGCATATTGCTATGTCATATACTTGCTTGTGTGTGCATCAATTATTGTAATTGCAATTAGTTTTTAAATTTCACATTGAGTTCATTAGATTAGCATTATCACCTATTAACCCCCCCTCTAGGTGATTTCAATTGGTATCAGAGCCTACGCTCCTGATATTTAGGTTTAACCACCTAGGAGTGAGATCTTGGTTTGCTAATCTTCATTTGCATTTTTATTCGCACACATATTAGTTTGCACTCATGGATAGCCCTCCTATGTTTGATTTTGCTAGACATGACATTTGGATAGCAAGGATGAGTAGCCATTTAAAAGCCTAGGACATCTAGTTTATCAAGCCTCTACACAAGAATCCTTCCCAAATAGTAGCAAGCATAAAAAGGCAAATGCATTAGCCCTTAGGATACTTAGAGCATCTCTTAATGAGATCTTTTTATGTGTTTGATCGTTATGACTCGGCTTTTGCAGTTTGGAGCATATTGACGTCTCCCGAGCTACCCGTGATTGGCAACAAGTTGAGGAGATCTAGGAGAGACAAGTCTGACGAGCATTGCCTCATGGTCCAAGGGAAAGACTCCCTTGAGGTTGATTAGGAAAAGATAGTGTGAAGTTATTACACAAGTATTCAATGAAAGAAGAAAGGTTTAGAGTTAACCTCGGTGCTTTGTCACTTCACAATGTATTTGAGATGGTTAATATATCCTTTCCAATCTCCGTTATAGCATGGGCTATACCGAGTCGATTCTCAGGGAGAGCTTGCGATGGAAGCGTTACGGTTGGTAGTGAAGATAGAAAATGAAGATTCTTCTTTGCTCAAAAGAATAAAGAATCGTTGGAAAAAGAAATAAAAGAATGGGTGGCTTTGTTC
>JAVJIF010005141.1:10000-241941 GCA_038442645.1 Agave tequilana | reverse complement strand
CAATGGCAAACATGTAATATCCCATCTCCCTATATATATATATATATATATATAATATATATATATATATTATATATAGATATATATATATATATATATATATATATACATCTCCATCTTCTATCTCTTTCAATCTTCTTCATTCCTTCTTTCATTCCAGCAAACGCAACACCCAAAACGCTGCCAACGCAACCTCCATGGCTGTCCCCTTCTTGGCCGACCATCACCACCATTCTCCACCAACACTTCCACCATTCTCTCCTCCAACTCCTCCTCCATTCCAACAACAACAACACCAACTCCATCACCATCTTCTTCCTCCTTTTTTCCAACCAAACAACCCATCTCCTTCACCATCTTCTCCACCATTTCCGTCACTACCTGCACCACCTTGACCACCATCAACCATGCCATCTTCCTCCCCTCGGAGAGCTCTTTCTAACGAGCTATAGCTTCGCTCTCCTAAATCCCTTTTGCAAAACTCTAAATTTTCTAAATGAACTAGACTTGCACCCCATTTTTTGCCTTGGGTTTGGGCTGCCCCATGGCAGCCGGCCCTTGACCGCTGGCCACATTCGGTCCGGGCCGCCGGCGAGGTCCAGCCGGCCAACCCCCTTCCCTTCTTTTCTTTCCTTTCCTTTTTCTTTCTTTTCCTTTTTTCTTTCTTTCCTTTCTTTTTCCTTTCTTTCTTCCTTTTCCTTTCTTCTCTGTTTTTCTCCCAACCTGCGTCCCCCTTTTTCCCTCCTTCCTGCGTCTCACTTCCCCCATCCATGCGTCTCTCATTATCTCATCTCCCTGTCTCTCTCTTCTCTGTTAATTGCTAGACGCGGAGCTCACCCCGTGTCCAAGCAATTCCTTAACGCGACCTTCGCGTTCTTGTATCAACATGACGTGGAGCTCATGCTCACGTCTACATTCTTCTCTTGTTATAGCTTAAACGCGGTCTCGAACCCCGTGTTTGTGAAAATCTATGCAACGCGACTCCCGCGTCTGCGACTCCCGCGTCTTCATTCTCTCTTCTTCTTTTTATTTGAACGCGTTTACGCGTTGATTACCTGGATTCCGGAGACCAGGGATTTCACCGTATTTTTCGAACACTTAGGCGAGTGTTCTCGCTTTCCTCTTGACTTTCCCGCTTCGTCGGATCGAATTGATTGTTTTATGTATTTGTATCTGGAACTAACACCTTCTCTGAAGGTACCCTAACCACTCAGTACAACCTTTGAGGTTTAAAGTCCTCTGGACTTTCTCTATGCTACGCCTTGTAGGCAGGCCTAGCGTCAACACTTTACCGCTTACTCCGTTCGAGTATAGTTACCTCGTGAGCATGGCTTCCCCGTGAGCGATAGTATGGCGTTCATACGCTTGCTGCGATATGTGTGTCTAGTTACATTGCGAGCGGTAACCACGCCGAGCGTGATAGCATTTAGTGTTGTACATTAGCTTTGCTCCAGCTTGCTCAGCTCTGCTTGATTGTGCTCAGCTCTTACTCTATCACTTGCCAAGTACATGCTTGATATATTAACACTTGACATGCTATTACTTGATACCTGTCATCTACATGCAAATACCTGACACCTGTCTGTATCACTTGACAACTGATGTGTCATCACCTGACACCGGCATGATACTACTTGACACTTGCTTCTTGCTATGACATGACTTATCACTTGTCTCCTGACATACTAATACTTGATCTGTGACTATCACATTTACAGGAATACTATACTTGTTATCCTTTATTATATACATACAACGACCTGAATCTACAGTACTCTTGAACTCCTAATTCCTGATCATGTCTTGCACTTGCTATTTTTGTAAATTGATAATTACATAATAAATCATAAATAGGAACAACTTGCATCGGGTCGAGGAAAACTTGCGGATATCAATATATGTCGTGTTTACAGTGGTACTAGATATGTTGTGTAACTAAAACTTTCGGTCTATCCTGTGGGCCTCCAGGCGACCGAGGGGAGCGCTGACTCGTTCCTTCCTAGTACTATCTTGATAAAGGGCATTCTATAAGACCCTCCTGATCGCCTTGCGGCAGGTTCCGTCCACCAGCAACAGAACAATCCTGGGTCGTGGTCCCGGGTATGTACGGGACCACTGTAAACATTGTTCGTTGATACCCCCGTTGGTTTCTAATAACAACCTTGCTTTACTCAGATGTGGATATATGTGCGCTGGGACGCTAGTTCACATATCTAGACATCGGGGTAAGACGAGTAATAATAATAATAAAAGATGCCAGCTATGGATCCGTAGTATGCTTTGCCATGTTTGCCTGTATCAGGTTTTACTTCGAATTTCTGGTTTTATGATTATCATACTATACCTGATTATATCCTGCCTTTTCACATGTGCTCTATTCCACCAGTCTCCTGCTCTTATCTTATCATATCTTAAGTATTTCCTGCTTGATATCAAATTCTGTATATCTACTTGCTCCTGCATGCTTGTGCCCGCTACACGATTTTCAATGTATGTTTATGATTCAGATTTATCGATACACGTGTGCTTATCTATGCTCGTCATCTGGCTTTTGCATCACCGCTCGCCGGGGAGTTCTGACTCCTCTGGATTCTCATGTCCAGGTTTTAAGCTTGGAGCATGTGGATTCTCTCGGTTGCTGATCAGAGCGGCACAGCTGAAGCGTGGATCTCCAACAGACCGTCCAGAGCCCTATCCTTCCAGGCCCCCTACTCGGCTCTAAAGTTTTCCTGTTATGACTCTGAGCCTCCTTTTGTACTGTTCATACTTGTACATCCCTTGTATTCTTTCATTTGCGCCATATTGGTGATGTAATATTCTTGTAATATTTGTCACATCTGGTGATAACTTTGTAACTGTACTCAGATGTTGGAATGTATAATGCACCACGTGCTTGCGTACTCTAATTCTTGCCTGTACTGATACTTAGCGTATATACGTGAGGGTATTTCTGAACTGCGTATATACGTCGTAGTAACGTCTCCGTACCCGTCGGATCGGGGCGTTACACCTTTCTATGTGGTCTTACCATTCCATGGACGGGAATTGGTAAGTAATTTTGGAGAGGGAATCAAATGGGAACAGTTCCATTAGGATTTTTAGCAAGTCCTCAGCTGTCAACGGATTTGATATGCCTTTACCAACTACCGTTTGAGTCGGGCTAGCCATGCTATCCCCTCAGCATGATGAGTTGACAAGGACTTATGTTGGGCTAAAGGCCAACATTTCCCTCTATCCTTAGCCGTTGGAGGCGTTGAATTATTTTGCTACTTTGAGTAACGCGATGCTTCCCCTAGGTTTTCACTCTGTTGGTGAATCGGGGTTTAAAGGAGAGATTCTGCAGAAGGATGTGTCGCGAACCTTCTTCAATGAGTTCAGCGTGTCAAGTCATCAGATGGACTTATTTGTTTGGTCGGACCTTTTGTCGTTGGATCGAACTTGTTCTCTTCTTCAATGTCAAAGGCATTCGATCGGCTCGATATTAGCTGACAGTGAATTCGTAACCTTAATTTTTCTTTGATACAACTGGTGTTCGGTTGGCTTGATGAAGGTCTTGATCAGAAGTGTAATGTTAACTTGATCATGAGAAGGATCTTATCAAGGATAATACTTCTTTAGGAACTTGCTGTTGATTGGCATCATGAGTAAGTCTCCGTCTGAAGTCATATGGCGATATGCTCAATTTGAATAGACTGTTTCTATCACAAACGGTCCTTCCCATTTGGGCTGAAATTTGCCTTTAGTTTTGTGCGTCATGATCATCGTACGTCTGACGGCTAAAACTAAATCTCTTTTCTAGAAAACCCTTTGCTTAACCTTCTTATTGAAGGCCTTTGAGATCCGTGCTTGATACAACTCAATATGTTGTTGAGCTTGTAACCGCTTCTCATCTAGGGCTTCGAGCTCTTGGAGACGCAATTGATCATTATCCTCCCTTGTCATTCTAGTCATTAAAGCGACTCATAATGACACCATCTGGATTTCTTACGGTATGACTGCTTCGCACCCGTATACCAGGGAAAAAGGTGTATTACTTGTCAGGGTCCGAACTGTGGTTCGGTAGGCCAAAAGACATTCACTAAGCTTCTCATTCCAGTCGCTTATTTGATAAAATGAATTTTTTAAGTAGTTTAATGATTATCTTGTTGAATACTTCCACCAAGCCATTAGCGGCAGGGTTATAAGCAGTTGATGCCACATTCTAAATCCGGTTTCTATCACAGAACCGATAGAATACCTAGCTTGCAAATTGGGAACCGTTATCATGGATGATCCGCCTAGGGACACCAAATTGATGGATGATATGGTGTTTGATAAAATTAACCACGTTAGAAGTTTTAACTTTCACCAGTGATATAGCCTCTGCCCACTTTGAAAAGTAATCGGTTATTGCTAAGATAAACCGGTGACCTTTTGTTTAAGAGAGACTGATGGGCCCTATGATATCGATTCCCCATGCTTCAAATGGCCACAAAGCAACAGTTGGATGGAGCAACTCTGGAGGCTTATGTATGAAATCTGCATGGATTTGGCATGCTTTACACCTTTGTGCATATGGATGGCATCGGCTATCATGGTTGGCCAATAATATCCAAGTCTGTGCAATCGGTCCTTGAGTTTTGGACCTGGCTGATGAGCTCCGCATATGCCGTTGTGCGCTTCATTAAGCACTTCTTGTGCTTCTGAATTAGAAAGGCAACGAAGCAGGATATCGTCATATGAGCGGCGGTAGAGTGTCTTTATTATTGGATCATAGTAAAAACGGAGAGCCCTTCGTTCTGATAGATGTCACTTCTTTAGGGTCATCCGACAATATGTCTGTTGACACTTAAAAAAGACAAGATTCTTATTGGTCCGAACAATGTCTAAACTTGTTGACATTTACAAAAGACAAGTGACAGACAAGCTGAAGACCAGTTTTCACCCATCTCCGAAGGACAAGGAAGCAACTTGGACTCCACTGATCCAGCAAGCAGACGGTGAACCCAGATTATTTCTAAACAGACCTCAGCAGGTCTAAGATGCTAGCACTTAGCATCGTATGAGCCCAAAGGGATAGCCTCGCTTGAGAGGCTAATATCATTCAACTTCACCTTGAAGCCATTCAAAGCCTCGCCAGGAAGCTGACTCGCAAACTTCGCCACAGAGGACTAGCTCCGCCAAAGGGTTTCTTTCGGACTTCGCCAGAAACCGTCTCTAGCTCCGCTACGAGCTCAATGCGGGCAGTGCTGCTATGAATCTGCCATGGTCAACCTTTGACCAATCAAATCTCCAGATGAGATCGGATCCAATCAGATCAAATCTAATTAAGGTCAAATCAGAGATCAAATTTGGCAGTTGATTGCCGCAATCTCTTGACTCTTCTAAAACGAGTAAGAAGATCAGGGAAAATCCTCCAACAATATGGAAAGGATCAAAACAGATCAAGAGGATCAACTGACCTGCCAATTCTAGCTCCGCAGAAGCTATCTTAGCCTCGCAGCAAAGGCTACTTTCCAGATTCAAACAGATTCGATTCAATCTGTTTCCATATTTTCAGGGACGATTATACCCTTGCTCTCCATATAAATAGCCCGCCAGGGGTACAAGGAGAGAGGCATGCATACGGGAGGACTCCACAAGCAGAGGCTTCTTCATAACGCACCGCGCGCTCTCGAATTCAGAGATCTTTTAGAGAATTGCTTTCTCTAACCAGGGTGTTGATACCCTAACATCGTCCTTCTTCTCAAGGAATCTCCGGAACCAGGCGAGAAGGAATTCCTTATCGAAGGCGATTTTGAGAAGCAGCAAGAGGGTTCTACCAACCTTCTGTTCTCTGATTCCCCGAACCAGGCGAGAAGGGAATCTCATCGCTCGCATCGTCAAAGGGACAAAGTGGTCGCGCGCTGACCAGACTCCTATCAGCACACTTCTCCAGAATCTCTGAGGAGATCTACTTGTAATCTTTTTAAGAATACTTGTAATTTAGCTCCTCAAACTCTTTTTTGTAAGTTTTCCCCCTTTGCAAACATAATGGAAAACAAGATGGCGACTCCGCTGGGACGATATTCTCCACTGCCGAGAATCAAGTGTCGCAATGCAACGAACAGACCTTCGGGTCTAACTCTGAATTCAGAAAAGCCGGTGCAGCTAGAGCTTCTCTGGCTAAATCTTCAAGGAAAGTCTCTACGGAGACGGAAAAGGTTCTCTACGAACCTACTGCGGTTATTTGGCGCAACAAGGAAGCACGTCCGCAATCTGATTCCTTTACTTGTGAGAACTTGGTGGTTCAGTTCGATCAAGAAAGATTTGAAGAAGTTCTCTCTGGGGGTGGCCCAATGCTTCGAGCACGGAAGCATAGGAAGGTCTCCACGACCAAGGTTTCAAATCAGAAACCGGAAGCAGAATTCTGCCAACACCCCTCAGCCTTGTGTGTGGCTAATCAGGTTCCTTGCGAACCTAAGTCTCCTCTGCCAAGGCGGATATGGAAGCCTAAACAGAAGTCTTCAACCGAAGCTTCAGGCGTAGCTACGCCTAAACGCGCCTCTCCCGCGAAGAAAAAGGCAAGATGCCTGTCTGCTCCAATCATAAAGTTACAACGGCAATCATACCGTCACCTAATTCAAGAGCAGCGATGCCTCTCGCCGGCCTCGTTCTCATGAGCGAAGCTACTGTACCACAGCGTAGCGCAGGGTTCATGACCGCAAAGCCGAAGCCAAAGTACCATCTAAGGCTAATTACCTTCGCAGCAGCATAGTGGGTAAAGCACCACAGCGTGCTCCGCTTTCCAGTGCGTCAAGCACTAAGTTCGCGTCTGATGGCGAAGCTAGAACCAAAGCACTATTCAGTGCTAATCCCATCTGCAGGAATAAAAGAAGCAGGACATCGCCCTATGTGCGATCCAAAAGAGCCTTTGCGCTCGATTGCAGGGACCCAACCGGGTCTGATTTGAGGAAATTGTTGACGGATAGACAAACCTCTTCCCCCTGTTGTCAACAAGTGGGATGTCAGCTGGTGACACTCCACTCTGTCCATTGCCGGCTGGGACCAATCCCCGCCATGCCTCCAAGACGACGGTCAGTTTTTGATCGGCTATCGGTGCAAGCCCCGATGAAACACCGCAAAAGGAGTATTGATTGGTATCCAATGTTGCATATTTTACCACATTATTCCCATGCATTTTTGTAATAAATATATGATTTTTACTCATCTTCTCTATATATTTGCAGGTTCACACTCTAATGGAGAGATAACCATTAATCACTTTAATTAGCAATAATTAAAGGGATTAAATCCAAGATTAAGATAAAGCCCAAATTTGAATCCCAGATCCAGAGAGATCCGCGCAACAACTCAAGATTCTAGAAGGCCACGTGGATAACAACCTCGTAACAAACTTGTAACAAAAATTTGGGATCCAACGACCACAAAAGTGCCGCGCCTTGCCGAGGATCCACCGCAAAATCTGGGCCATTCAATCCCAGATTTTGGCCACCTGTTCTTCTTCTGGAGAGTTCTCTCTGTGCCTATAAATACTGCATTTGGACCTGCGAGCAAAAACTGATCAGAGAAGAGAGAGAGATTAGTGTAAAGCTTTGTATTTTTGTTAGTTTTTCTCTAAGATTTTTTGTAGCTCTCTATGATCTTCTTCTTCCCTAGATACTTTGTAAAAGAGAGAAATTGTGAGAGAGAGAGAGCTTGTGTAATCAAGGTGTGACAACTTGAAGCAACAAGGATTCATCCATTCTCCTTCCTCTACTTGAGCTTGGTTCTAGTTCACTTGCTTTCTTTACTTGCTTTCTTTACTTTCTTGCAATTTACTTCATGCTTGTTTTTCTTTTGTAATGGCTAGTAGTAGCTAATTCTTTCTCCATGTACTAGCTAACCACTAGCCTTGCTATCTTCACTAACTCATGGGTGATTGCTTTATTTCATCTTGCAAGTGTATGATCTTCTCTTCTCCGATGGGTTTCTTTCATTACTTGGCAAGTATCTTGTTGTAATTCTCCATATGATTCATGTGTGCCTCATTTAGAGCCTTATCTTTGAACAAGTGCCTTGATGGAACATGGAGATGGATCACCAATATGCTATTTGATGTACAACTTCTTTAAGTCCATTATTGAATGTTGTATATTCTTCATTTGCATCCCTTGAGTGTAGCTCTTTTGATTCCATTATTGAAAGTCTAACTTGTAGGCCTATGACATCTATGGAGGCTACAAGACAAGTCCAAGAATGAGCTCCCATCATCCAAGTGGGAAGGTAATTAGACCAACACGCAAGACAAATCTATGCCGATGAATCAACATGAGGCACGCATTCACTATCACGGAGTTTAGTAAGTCTTTAGCAAGGTAGTAAGGTTAGCTAGTCATGGTTTTCTCTTATTCAAAGTCTTTTCAAAGTTCTCTTTTCTTTTTAGTGTGAATACCAAAGCAAACCTCTTCTTGATGAACATATCCATCCATTCTTTATTTTCTTTTCCCATTTGTTTTTATTCTTTTAAGCATAGAAGAATCTTCGTTTTACATCTTCACTTCGATCCGTAACGCTTCCATCGCTAGCTCTCCCTGAGAATCGACTCGGTATAGCTCTATGCTATAACGGAGATAGGAAAGGGTATATTAATCATCTTTCATACATTTATGGAGTAATCAAAAGCACTTGAGGTTGTTTCTAAACCTTCTCATTTTACATAATACTTGTGCTAAAATTCCACACAACTCTTTCCAATCAAATTTTTGGCGCCGTTGCCGGGGAGAGCAACGGATTTTCTTTAAAGTGAAGAACTAAATGAATCTTCTTCTCTGTTGCAGGTTACAGGAGAAGAAAACAGGAAATTTGCATTGCAGTATACATATAAGTGGACCTGGGCCTCTGCTCTCGAAAGCAGAGACCAGGATCCCTCAGTTTTGCTACGGAATCCTGGTTTTTGCCGCGGATCTGCGGCAATCCTGAGTTGACTACTCACAAAATTTCTGCAGGGGCTCTGATTCTGCAAAATACATCTGCTGCTATACTTGAATTCCTGTATTTTTCACCTATTACCTGCTAATTTAATCAACAGTAAAAAATTGGTTGAAATTGTTAAAAATTGTTTAGACATTTGCATTCTAGGCACGTGTCTTTTCAATCATTAACTTTTACTGTTGAAGAGTGCTGGAGGCAAGGTACGTTTCGCATTGCATGTTGACTAGGAATCATCTCTTGCTTGATTTTCATGCTTTGAGTGTATTCTAGTTATATTTTTTTTGTACACTTGCACAATTCATTTTTAAGGGCATAACCCATAAATAAGATAAGGTGGGGAGTTCATTACCCTTTCCTTAGCCCGAAAATCATTTACCCACGCACTCACAATCCCAAGCTTGTAAATAAAATTTGATAGACGTTGGCCCTAGGGACATCCGGACTCACTTAGGAGATTATCCTAAGGGGAAAAGTGTTGGAAATTGACTTTTGCAAAATCGGTGTCTAGGAAAGGGATTGAGGGCCGAAAGCCCGAAGGTTGCTGGTTACTTAATTAAGGAACGTCTCTGACGGAAAACCTCCCACCAACCTTGCCCTTCCCTGGCTGATTTGCTTATAGTCAAAGTCTACACTAAACCTCCTGTGGACAATCTAATTGTTAGGAGTCGTCTAGATCCAGGATCCTTAGATAGCTTGGATTGATTTTTCTTTTATTGTTTGTTATTTTTCCTTTCTTTTTCGCTGGTGTGATCGGTGCACGTTGTTTGTGATTGTATATACTAGAGTGGTTCCGTAATCCAAATTCTTTCTACACTTGCACTTACACAACCACTTGACATTATGGCAAACAACGTCTCACTTCAAGATCGATTTTATCCGATTCGCACCTCCCTTCCATCGTGCATTCTTCTCCCCGAGCCTAATGGAAATCACTTCGAGCTGAAACCACAATTCATTAATACACTTCCCCAATTCCATGGTCTAGAGTCTGAGGACGCGTACCTCTTTATTCGCGAGTTTGAAGAGGTATGCCAAATGATGAGAATTTCCCAACTGACCGAGGATGCTGTTAGGTTACGGTTCATACCGTTTGCACTTAAGGATTTAGCTAAGAAGTGGCTTTACAATCTTCCCGTCAGTTCCATATCTTCGTGGGAGGAGTTTGTAAAGGTCTTTCTTAAGAAATTCTATCCTATCCACAAAACAGCCCTCATGCGCAAAAATATAATGCAATTCAAGCAGGAACCAAATGAACCTTTCTGGAAATATCTTGAGCGTTTCAAAGACCTTCTTTGCCCTGTGTCCTCATCACGGTATAGAGAAATGGCGTCTATGCCAGATTATCTATGACGGTTTAGATTACCAAACGAAAACCCTCTTGGAATCCATGTGCCAAGGGGAATTCTTGAAGAAAGATGAACATCAGGGTTGGGATCTCTTTGAAACCCTAGCTGAGAGAAAACCATTCAGTGGGAGTCATGCCCTGATAAACCGACTCCCACCACTTCCAGAACTGGTACACACTCCATAGAATCCTCTCTAGCTGCAGATGCCAAGATCACACAATTAATGAAGAGGATAGAACTGCTTGAGTCTAGGGGAAATTCTGTTGTAAATCAGGTCAACCCATTGCCTGTAATTCAACCGGGTTGCACCAACTGTCATGACCTTAGCCATGTTTTTGAGGAGTGTCCTTTGTATCAGCCCCAATCATATCGGGAGAAATTGAATGCAGCATTTACCAGACCTCCATACTCCAACACTTACAATTCTGGATGGCAGAACCATCCAAATCTTTCATGGAGTCAGTCTGGTCCTGAGCATTATAGACCACCACTTCCACATCCTTATAATGCTCAGTCTCACACATCCAGTTTCAATCAGAATTCACTGTATGTTCATCCATCTCAAAGTCCACCACAGTCACAACCATATCAGTACCCACCATTCTACCAATCACAATTCCAGTCTCCATACTATCAACATCCACCCAGAATGATTCAGAAATATCAGATTTAAAAAAAATGCTAGAAACCTTTACAAAGAACCAGGAGCAGGAGTTGAATAAAGTTAAGGTCCAAATTGAGCAATTGGCTGAGAGACAAAATGGAATGTTCCCAAGCCAGCCATTGCCAACTCCCAAACATCACTTCCCTTTGCATAAAGTGGAAGATTCAGGACCCAGTCAATGTCATGCTATTCATACCCTGAGATCTGGAAAACAAATAGACAATAAGGTTTCTAGTCCACCATCTCATCCAATACCAAAGCCAACACCTCAAATCCCACTGCAACCAACTTCTGACAAACCATCCTCTAGTTCAGAGCCATCCACTTCAAAAGCCAAGGGTAAAGAAAAGGTAGATGAGCAACCTTATATGCCTAGAGTACCATTTCCAAATAGGCTTAAGAATCCCAAGACAAATGCTCACATGGAGAAGATAAAAGAAATGTTCAATAAGGTCCAAATCAATGTCCCTCTTCTTGATGCCATACAACAAGTGCCATCATATGCTAAATTCTTAAAGAAAATGTACACCAAGAAGAGGAAAACACAAGTCCCTAAAAAAGTCTTCCTAGCATCATCCATCACTGAATTGCTCACTGGTCCGATTCCTGTAAAATACAAAGACCCAGGGAGCCCCACCATTTCATGCATCATAGGACAGACTACCATAAATAGGGCACTTCTTGATTTGGGGGCCAGCATCAATCTCCTACCTTTTTCTGTGTACCAACAATTGGGGCTAGGTGATCTTCTCCCTACCCAAATGACTATCCAATTGGCTGATCGCTCTGTTACTAGACCCAAGGGGGAAATACATGATGTCCTTGTCAAAGTTGGAGAATTCATTTATCCTGTTGACTTTGTAGTCCTTGAAACAAAACCAGTGTCTAATTCTAATCAAAGGGCTCAAACTCCAGTCATTTTGGGACGACCATTCCTGGCTACTGCAAATGCCATCATTAATTGCCGGAATGGATCAATGAGGTTGACTTTTGGTAATATGACACATGAACACAATGTCTTCCACACACAGCCTCACAAAGCAAAAGATCAAACATTTGAGGTTAGCTTTATTGAGGACAATTGTGAGGATTCAAAAGATGAGTCACAATTCTGTGATTCTCTTCAAGAACCTCCAATTGATATATCTTTTGAAGACCTGTTTGCTGATGAGATCATGTGTCTAGATGAGTCCACTCGGGGTCAGTTAACTGATTGCATACTTCCGAATGTTGACCTAAGTTTTGAAGAATTATATGGAGAGGAGTTAAAATTTCTAGATATTGGAAGTGATGAGATTCAAAGTGAGAGTGGTGAAAAGGCATTTGTTTGTGAACAATGTGGTGGAATGAGTGTGAATGATAATAATAATCAATTGAATCTGGAAACACCTAAGGCTAACAAAATCATACCGTTTCCCAATTAAGCTCACGAAAGCAGACGCATTGGAACGATGGGAAACGGGCCAGAGGAAAAAGACCAAAAGCCTAGGTAATGGTTACATTTGTATATACTCTTTGTAAATCATTTTTTGCACTTTTTTTGTAAATAACTGTTTCTTACCTCTCCATTTTGTTTCATGCATACATATATCATGATGCATTGAGGACAATGCATGAAATAAGTGTGGGGGAGGGTTTACTAACATAGAGTTTTTAGATCTTCTTTCTTTTACACTTCTTTTAGAAAATAAAAAAATAATAAAAAAATATAAATAAAAACTTTTTGAAATAAGAGACAAAGTTTTGATCTATTTTAAGAAAATTAAGATGTATCTTAGGAATTAAGAAAGCCTTAATTATGACATCTTAAACATAGTTGAAATAATAGATCTTATTTGAAAATATAGGATAAGTAAGTAAAATTGGTGAGATATTTTTATCTTGAATTTTTTGCCTTAGATAAATATGCACTTTACACTTACACATTTCTTGGGATGGAAACAAAGACCAAAATGCCATAAAAAAAAAAAATAAAAAAAAAAAAAAAATTATAAATAAAACATCACCTATTAAGCTGGAGAACTATGCCTCAAGAAGCATGGTTATTCACGCCTAACGGTGAAAAACATCACTCATTAAGCTGGAGAATTATGCCTCAAGAAGCATGATTATTCACGCCTAACGGTGATCAAAAAAATAATCCCTTTAGTTTTGTGGCCTTTTTCACTCGAGTCCTTTAACCCTAGGGATGTTTTCTCATCTGGTGCCCTAGAACCATCTGGTTTGGGAGTCATCGGTTATAGGCTCGCTACATGGGTGAACTAGAAAGCTTAAGAAAACTAAGGGAAGAAAAAGAAAAAAAAAGAGAAAAAGAAAATAAATATATATAAATAAATGGCTTGATGGTTAGAGTTGAAATCCTAGAAATTTTCACTGAACACAGTGTGCATATTATCTAGGTTTTATGAAAGATAAAGTATTCAATCCAATTTTGAATTCTTACCTTTAATTGAAAACAAGATCTTGCATAGAGACTAAGTTTAAGGAAGAATGATTATAGGTGGACTTATGACCTAGGATCACTTATATTTTGCAAAAATAGTTTGTAAACATGTCTCTTGTTCAAAATGCGTTTTCAAAATACTAACATTTGTCTTCTTTCTTTATGGATTTTGTGGGTGCAATCCGCTGAAAACCCTTAGGAGACAACACTCCTCCTCTAGGGTAACCTAGAGGTTTAACGGCTTGTTGCACATGCTCAGTGCAATCGCGTCACCTGCGAAAGTGGTGTAATAAAATTGGTAGTTAGGATTTCTTTTCTTTTTCTTTGTTTTTGCTCGGGACGAGCAAAAGAATAAGTGTGGGGGTGTGATTGGTATCCAATGTTGCATATTTTACCACATTATTCCCGTGCATTTTTGTAATAAATATATGATTTTTACTCATCTTCTCTATATATTTGCAGGTTCACACTCTAATGGAGAGATAGCCCATTAATCACTTTAATTAGCAATAATTAAAAGATTAAAAAAAAGATTAAGATAAAACCAAATTTGATCCCAGATCCAGAGAGATCCGCGCAACAACTCAAGATTCTAGAAGGCCACGTGGATAACAACCTCGAACAAACTTGTAACAAAAATTTGGGATCCAACGACCACAAAAGTGCCGCGCCTTGCCGAGGATCCACCGCAAAATCTGGGCCATTCAATCCCAGATTTTGGCCACCTGTTCTTCTTCTGGAGAGTTCTCTCTGTGCCTATAAATACTGCATTTGGACCTGCGAGTAAAAACTGATCAGAGAAGAGAGAGAGATTAGTGTAAAGCTTTGTATTTTTGTTAGTTTTTCTCTAAGATTTTTTGTAGCTCTCTATGATCTTCTTCTTCCCTAGATACTTTGTAAAAGAGAGAAATTGTGAGAGAGAGAGAGCTTGTGTAATCAAGGTGTGACAACTTGAAGCAACAAGGATTCATCCATTCTCCTTCCTCTACTTGAGCTTGGTTCTAGTTCACTTGCTTTCTTTACTTGCTTTCTTTACTTTCTTGCAATTTACTTCATGCTTTGTTTTTCTTTTGTAATGGCTAGTAGTAGCTAATTCTTTCTCCATGTACTAGCTAACCACTAGCCTTGCTATCTTCACTAACTCATGGGTGATACATTTATTTCATCTTGCAAGTGTATGATCTTCTCTTCTCGATGGGTTTCTTTCATTACTTGGCAAGTATCTTGTTGTAATTCTCCATATGATTCATGTGTGCCTCATTTAGAGCCTTGTCTTTGAACAAGTGCCTTGATGGAACATGGAGATGGATCACCAATATGCTATTTGATGTACAACTTCTTTAAGTCCATTATTTAATGTTGTATGTTCTTCATTTGCATCCCTTGAGTGTAGCTCTTTTGATTCCATTATTGAAAGTCTAACTTGTAGGCCTATGACATCTATGGAGGCTACAAGACAAGTCCAAGAATGAGCTCCATCATCCAAGTGGGAAGGTAATTAGACCAACACGCAAGACAAATCTATGCCGATGAATCAACATGAGGCACGCATTCACTATCACGGAGTTTAGTAAGTCTTTAGGTAGTAAGGTTAGCTAGTCATGGTTTTCTCTTATTCAAAGTCTTTCAAAGTTCTCTTTTCTTTTTAGTGTGAATACCAAAGCAAACCTCTTCTTGATGAACATATCCATCCATTCTTTATTTTCTTTTTCCCATTTGTTTTTATTCTTTTAAGCATAGAAGAATCTTCGTTTTACATCTTCACTTCGATCCGTAACGCTTCCATCGCTAGCTCTCCCTGAGAATCGACTCGGTATATCTCTATGCTATAACGGAGATAGGAAAGGGTATATTAATCATCTTTCATACATTTATGGAGTAATCAAAAGCACTTGAGGTTGTTTCTAAACCTTCTCATTTTACATAATACTTGTGCTAAAATTCCACACAACTCTTTCCCAATCAAGTATCTCGTGAGATCTACCCTCTGCACCCGTCAACATGACCGGAAGAGGACGAGAGTCCCCAGATTCAGATTACAGCCCAGGCTTAGGCGAAGTCTTGGTGCATGAGGAAGGTATTTTCCGAAACACCAGATCCAGGGTGGCGATACCCTACACTTATGAACAGCCTTCTTCCTCGACGGCCCTAGCCTCGTCAGAGCCCAGGAAATCACTCCAATCATCGGACGGAGAAGATGAAGACAGTGGGTATGCCTCCTCGGCGACTGTCAGTTCAGTGCGAACAGACAGAGCATCAATCAATATGGCTGATAACGTCAACGACGATCTTCGTCGGCGCCTGGAAGCTCAGGAGCAAACTTCCAAAACCCAGCAAGAAGCTCTGGACAACATTCAACAGATGCTCGCTCAACTCCTCAGTAACTGGAATAACAATGATTTCGGGAGCAATCGCGATGAGGAGGAACACTTCAGCAATGAGCAACCGAAGCCGGAGAAATCCAAGGAGGGTTCCTCCTTAGACGCCGAAGTCCTTAAGGGCCTCCAAGCTCAGATCGCATCCCTGGCTCAGAGGGATGAATTAAAGAAGGTAGGGGCAGTCCGTCCTTATCCGCTAGAGTGGGATTCGGTGCCGTATCCACCGAAGTTCAAACGCCAACGCTGCATACCTATGATGGAAAGAGCTCGCCAAATCAGCACATCTACTATTTCCGGTCTCAGACTGGTAATGTTATAAGCAATGACGCCATCATGGCTAGGCTATTCATTGGCACCTTAAAGGGGGTGGCATTTGACTGGTTTCGCAGTCTTCCCGGGCTCTATCAACTCCTGGATCGACCTGGAAACTCGGTTCCTCTCTCGTTTCTATGAGGACGATACCGAAGTGACCATGGACAAGCTCCTCTCCACTGTGCAGAGGAAGGGCGAATCTGTCCGTGACTACATTGAACGGTTCAGAAACTTATCCTTGATGTGCCCAGCAGGGATGCCATTGCCCATACTCTTACAGACATGCAGACACAACTTCTTAGACCAAATGGAAGTTCGCATGGGGGCTGTCAAAGCCCACACTTGGAAAGAATTGGTCGAACAAGCTGAGATAGCTGAGAAGTCGGCTAAAAAGTTCGAACCATCCGCCCCTAGAGGCAAATGGGGGATGAACAACAAAGGGCGTAGCGATCTACCACAATCTTCTCAAGCTAAAGGCAAAGAGACTATGTCTGTGGAGTTATCCGGAGATGTGCAGTCGAAGGCCAAGAAGAGCGGCTTCAACAGCCAAGAGTCTAAGTTCCCTCCAAAGCAGTACTCGTTCAAAGACGATCAGGTGGTCACCATATTCCATCTGCTCCACAAAGGAACAAAATGAAGCTGCCAGATGCGCGACGTCCCAATGAGATAGGGCGCACAAACGACCCTAAATACTGCCTCTACCACAGGATGGTCCACCATCCTACTGACAAGTGCTATGTCCTCATGGATAGAATTCAAGCCTTGGTCGATGCCGGGGTTCTGACGTTGAAAACAGAGCAAAAGAAAGTCACTGTCAATATGGTAACTCTTGAGTTCGGCAAAGCTCCAAAGGTCACAGTCCCTGACGGGACTTATTCCGTCCCTGCGCCACGGTTAGAAGTCAAACATCTCCCAGCTACAGCTCAAAACAAAAAGGGTCTTGTTCCCTTAACATTGGAGACAGGAGAAGTCACGTGGATACATCCGGACCTCGTTCAAGACATACAGCGGAATCCAAAGCAGCCCAACTCAAAGGGCAAGTCTTGCAATGTCATCTCCATCCTGCCAGACGACGGCAATCTTACATCGGCTTCCCTCAGTGATTCCGAAGGAGAAAAGCATGCTTGCGCAGCGCAAGCCGATACGCCTCAACAAACGGGCACCCGATCCGGAAAATCATACTTGAGGCAGTATGAAAAGTCTACTGACGAGACACAACAGCAAACGACGTCAGTACAAGTACCAGCATCCACTCCAATCCCAGCCAAAGGGAAAGAAAAGCCTAAGGAGGTATGATTCGACCATGTGTTGAAGAGACCACCAGGCCAAGGGTTTGATACGCCCTTTCAGTTTGACATATTGGCTCAGCTGGCCAATATCCCAGCTCGTATCACTATACACGAGCTCCTTCGCCTCTCGAAAGAAACAAGAGAAGCACTCAGGGATGCGCTAGCCAATTCAGAATCCTTTCTGACATGCATGCCTGAAATCCCTAACGACAACGTTTAGTCTCCTTGCCCAGAATGTCATCATGAACAATCAAAGGTGCCCGCTATTACCTTCACAGCGGAAGATATGCTTCTCAAAGACAACAAGCACGATCGACCTCTGTACTACACCGGATATATCGGTTCAACATGCATTGAGAGGGTACAAGTCGATCCGGGGTCTGCACTCAGCATCATCCCCAAAAGACTTCTCTACTTCCTCGGCATACCATTGTACAGGTTGTCCGCAACCACTACTACAATATACGGTTTTAACGCCGAAAGCAGTCATCCACTGGGGAAGATTCGACTCCGTTGCAGAATCGGGAGTCTGAAGTCAGAAGTGACAAGCTATGTCATTGATGCTGACACTTCATATAACCTGCTGCTGGGACGGCCATGGATCCATGCCAAGTGGATCGTCCCTTCCACCCTCCATCAATGCTTCAAAATGTTGAAGATAATGCGACAGTACGAACTATCTTTGCTGAGAGACAACCATTCAAAGGGGTGGAAAACTACTTCACTGACGCTCTCCTATATCAAGAGGCCGGTGGAGCACTTAAAGAATCGTTGCCGGACGATGATGAAAGTGGCAATGAGGCGGATTCAGAATCCGAAGCAGGCATGCCAGCCATCCTGATTGGTGAACCAATTATAGCATGTCTCAATAATCCCCTATGTAATACTCCTTCAGAGGATGAAGGTGAATGGGTAATTAATGATAATATTTCTTTTGATTATCCTGCGACTGCTGGGCTATTTGAATCCATTACGGATAGCTCTCTGCACATGCCTTTACATAAGCCAAGTGCGTCCAGTACGCCCATGGAATCCGCAGAAGGAGCCGTCTTGGTGATCCCGCCATCCAAAGAAGGTCAGTTACCGATAATCTTCGGTAGAACCCAACCACAGGGACCCGCGGTTGCAGATTCAAGTTCAGACCCAGACACTCCACAATTCTTTCATTACGCGCGGCCAGCGCGCCATATTATGAAGAAAATGGGGTACGACTTGAAGCATGGAGCAGGCCTGAATTTCAGAAAAGGAAGGCGCGGTTTGATGCGGAACTTTGTGCCTAAAGGGAAGCCTGCAAATTACTATGATAGTACACGCACGGGGGTTTGGTTACGTCACACCCACATCATCAGTAACAGTTCAAGTCAAGGACAATGGATCAATTCCATCACATTCGGCTTCTTCCTCCGAGTGGGACTCCGATATCAGCATAGGAGGAATGTTCAAAAACCTCACTGCTAATATGACCTCAAGCAGTCAATTGGAGCCCGCAGAAGCCACTGATGAGGAACCATGGGCCCAGCAATTAGACTTTCAATGGGAAAAGCGATTCGAACTGCGCGAGCCGCCCACTGAAGACAAGGTGATGCAGGTCAACCTGGGAAGTCAAGATAACCCCAAGCCCATCTTTATAAGTGAAAGCCTATCACTTATAGAAAAGGAGGAATTGATAATACTCGTAAAGGAGTATATAGATGTCTTCGCATAGAGCTACGAAGATATGCCCGGACTTGATCCACAGGTCGCTATGCACCGTCTGAACATCAAGACCGACGTCAAGCCAGTCAAGCAGCAACAACGTCGGTTTCGCCCGAACATCATGGAAGCTATTGAAGCCGAAGTTCACAAGCTCATTGCATGTGGCTTCATCCGGGAGGAACAACATCCAGATTGGGTGGCTAATATAGTCCCCGTCCTCAAGAAGAACAGGAAAATACGGATCTGCATCGACTACCGTGATCTCAATACGGCTTGTCCCAAAGACGAATTCCCACTGCCCATCACCGATGTCATGATTGACAACACATGCGGGTTCGAAAGGATGTCTTTCATGGACGGCTTTTCAGGATACAACCAGATCAAGATGTATCCCGACGACGAGAAGCATACTTCGTTCCGGACACCAGTGGGGGTATACTGCTACACTGTAATGCCCTTCGGACTGAAGAACGTCGGAGCAACCTACCAGCGGGCAATGAGTACGATCTTCCGCGATCATCTCCGAAAAACGGTGGAATGCTATGTCGACGACATTGCCATTAAAAGCCGCAACAAGAATGAACATCTTCGCGACCTGAGAACGATGTTCGACATAATGCGGGCTCATCAACTGAAAATGAACCCGACAAAATTCTTCTTGGGAGTGTCAAGCGGCAAATTCCTTGGGTTTATTGTCACATCAAAAGGAATTCATCTTGACCCAGACAAAGTCAAAGCCATCCAGAGCATGCATCCACCAAGGAATCTCAAAGAGCTCAGAGGCTTGCAAGGCAGGTTGGCCTATATCAGAAGATTCATCGCAAATCTCTCAGGCCGCTGTCAGCCGTTCACCCGGCTCATGAAAAAGGGTGCTTCCTTCGTATGGGATCAAGCTTGTCAGGAAGCTTATGAAGACATCAAGAGGTACCTCACAAAGCCTCCAGTCTTAGTGGCCCCTACATCAGGGAAGCCATTCTTGCTTTATGTAAAAGCTATGGACTATTCCCTCGGTGCCCTCCTCGCTCAAAAGGACGACAATGGCCACGAGCAGGCCATTTATTATCTGAGCAGAACTCTCATAGGAGCGGAATCTCGCTACAACCCTATCGAGAAAGAGTGTTTAGCTCTCGTCTTCGCTGTTTAGAAGACACGACATTATTTGGTCGGCCAGACCATACATGTCATCTCCAGAGTAAACCCATTGCGTCTTCTTATGACGAAGCCAGGATCATTGAATTCAAGATTGGCTAAGTGGGCACTTTTAATGTCTCAATACGACATGATCTTCACGCCTCAGAAGGCGGTTAAAGGCCAGGCCCTTGCGGAGCTCTTGGCTGCTCATCCAGTTCCGGAGCATTCAAAACTTCACGAAGACATCCCCGATGAGGTCTTCGAGTCTTATGCAACCTCAAAAGAGGAAGTGTGGCAGATGTTCTTTGATGGAGCATCACGAATGGGCCCTAAAGGCAAGATTATTGCCGGAGTAGTGGGGTTGTGTTTATCTCCCCACAGAATCATGTCCTGCCCAGAGCATTTTCTCTGACAGAATCATGCTCCAACAATGTTGCAGAATATAATGCTCTGCTCATCGGTCTTCAACTCGCCCATGGAATGGGGGTACGCTACCTCGAAGCTTATGGCGATTCAAAACTGATCATCAATCAGGTTAGAGGCGAATACGAAGTCCGCCATGAGGACTTGGTGCCTTATTATCATACAGCCATCGAATTGGCTAACCTATTTGAAGGTTTCTACATCGGGCATGTATCCCGATCAAAATACTAAGGCGGACGCCCTTGCTGCCTTAGCAACAACTCTAGCCTTGCCAGCCGACACCGAGTATCACCTCACAGTCGCAACTCGACATCTTGTATGCTCCAAGCATATGCTAAGAACTCGAGAAGTCTATAATGTCTCGACGAATCTTGAGCCGAGGGATTGGCGCTTTCCTCTCATTGACTATGCTTTGCACGGTCTACTTCCAGACGATCCTAAAGAAGCGGCGTCCGTCAGACGAAGGTCTCTCCGTTTCTACTACGATCCAATTCTGAAGACACTTTACCGTCGTTCATATGACGGTGTCCTCCTCCGTTGCCTTTCCAATTCAGAGGCACAGGAAGCGCTCCAAGAAGCGCACGATGGCACTTGCGGAGCTCATCAGCCAGGTCCAAAGCTTAAAGACAGGATGCATAGGCTGGGATATTATTGGCCAACTATGATAGCCGACGCTATCCAATATGCACGAAGGTGTAAAGCATGTCAGATTCATGCGGACTTCATACACCAGCCTTCGGAGTTGCTCCACCCGACTGCTGCTTCATGGCCATTTGAAGCATGGGGAATAGACGTCGTAGGACCAATCAGTCCTTCTTCGATAAAAGGTCACCGGTTTATCCTAGCAATAACCGACTACTTTTCAAAATGGGCGGAGGCTATACCACTGGTTGAAGTCAAAACCTCCAATGTGGGTTCACTTTATCAAACACCATGTCATCCATCGATTTGGTGTCCCGAGGCGGATCATTGATTAAGACTAAGAAGGTATACGTATTATGAGTATAAAAATGTATTTTATGTACCCTTTCTTGTCTCCGCTATAGCATAAGGCTATACCGAGTCGATTCTCAGGGAGAGCTAGCGATGGAAGCGTTACGAATTGAAGTGAAGAAATGTAAACGAGAATTCTTCTATGCTAATAAAAATAGTGAATCAAATGAAAAAGAAACTAAAGAAAAGGTGGATATGTTCATGGTGGAAAAGTCGGAAAAGAAATCAAGAGAGAGATTTGGTATTCACAAGAAAAGGAAAGAAGACTTGTAAAAGAATAGATGGAAGCAAACCATGACTAGCTTACCTTACTACCTTACCAATACTTACTAAACTCCGTGATAGCGAATGCTTGCCTCATGTTGTCACTCCATCGGCGTGGGATTCGTCTTGCGTGTTGACCTAATTACTTTCTCACTTGGATGACGAGAGGTTTTACCCATCGGAGAGAGAGAGAAGATCATCCAACTTGCAAGATGAAATAAAGCAATCACCCATGAATTAGTAAAGAAGGTAAGGCTAGTGGTTAGCTAGTACATGGTAGGAAAATTAGCTACAAGCCATAAGAAAAGTAAAACAAAGCATGAATAAATTGCAAGAAGTAAAGCAAGAAATAAAGGAAAGCAAGTAAGAAAGCAAGTAAACTAGAACCAAGCTCAAGTAGAGGAAGGAGAATGGATGAATCCTTGTTGCTTCAAGTTGTCACACCTTGATTACACAAGCTCTCTCTCTCACAATCTCTCTCTTTTACAATGAATTCTAGGAAGAAGAAGAGGGATCTAAAGAACTAAAAACCTAGAGAAAAACTACTAAAAATTACAACAATCTACTAACTTTCCTCTCTTCTCCATTCAGTCTTTGCTCGCAGGCCAGGTGCATGTATTTATAGCCTCCAGGAGAAGAATCCAGAAGATATTCTGTTGGCGCAAAATCTGGGGCTCAACGGCCTCAGGATTGCCGCGCCCTTGCCGCGCCAGCTCGGCATAACTGAATCTGTTCAGCAACAGATTTCTGTTGCTGATTGGTGAGAGGTAGTTATCCACGTGCCTTCTAGAATCTTCAATTGGCGAGCGGATCTCTCTGGATCTGGGATTCAAATTTGGCTTTATCTTAATCTTGAATTAATCACTTTAATTAGTGTTAATTAAAGTGATTATTGGCTTTCTCTCCATTAGAGTGTGTACCTGCAAATATGTAGAGAAGATGAGTAAAAATCATATATTTATTTATTAAATGCATGGGAATTATGAGGTAAAATATGCAATATTGAGTTACAATCACACCCCCACACTTATTCTTTTGCTCGTCCCGAGCAAAACAAAGAAAAGAAAAGAAAATCCTAACTACCAATTTATTACACCACTTTCGCAGGTGACGCGATTGCACTGAGCATGTGCAACAAGCCGTTAAACCTCTAGGTTACCCTAGAGGAGGAGTGTTGTCTCCTGAGGGTTTTCAGCGGATTACACCCACAAAATCCATAAAGAAAGAAGACAATGTTAGTGTTTTGAAAACTCATTTTGAACAAGAGACATGTTTACGAACTATTTTTGCAAAAATATAAGTGATCCTAGGTTATAAGTCCACCTATAATTATTCTTCCTTAAACTTAGTCTCCATGCAAGATCTTGTCTTCAATTAAGGTAAGAATTCAAAATTGGATTGAATACTTTATCTTTCATAAAACTTAGATATATGCACACCGTGCTCTGTGAAATTTCTGGGATTTCAACTCTAACCATCAAGCCATTTATTTATTTATTTATTTATTTTTTTTTTTTTCTTCCCTTAGTTTTCTTAGGCTTTCTAGTTCACCCATGTAGCGAGCCTTTAACCGATGACTCCCAAACCAGACGGTCTTAGGGCACCAAATGAGAAAACATCCCTCGGGTTTAAGGTCTCGAGTGAAAAAGGCCACAAAACTAAAGGGGATTATTCTTAATCACCGTTAGGCGTGAGTAACCATGCTTCTTGAGGCACAATTATCCAGCTTAATAAGTGAGATCACCGTTAGGCGTGAGTAACCATGCTTCTTGAGGCATAGTTATCCAGCTTAATAAGTGATCTTTTATTTATATTTTTTTTATTTTATTTTTTTTCTTTTTTTTATTTATATGGCATTTTTGGTCTTTGTCTCCATCCCAAGAAATGTGTAAGTGTAAAGTGCATATTATCTAAGGCAAAAAATTCAAGATAAAAATATCTCACCAATTTTACTTACTTAGCCTATAATCTCAAACAAGATCTATTATTTCAACTAGGTTTAAGATGTCATAATTAAGGCTTTCTAATTCCTAAGATACATCTTAATTTTCTTAAAAATAGATCAAAACTTTGTCTCTTATTTCAAAAAGTTTTTTTTTTATTTTATTTTATTTCTAAAGAAAAGATAAAATCTAAAAGAAAGTGAAAAATCTAGAAAAAAGATAAAATCTAAAAATAAAATGGAAGACCTAAAAAAAATGTAAATCCTAAAAAAAATAAAAATCCTATAAAGAAAATAAAAAGTCCTATGTTAGTACATACCCCCCCATACCTATCTCATGCATTGTCCTCAATGTATGCAAGATAAAAATGATGCATGAAATAGGTACAGTAAAAAGTCACTCCCTTCTCCTCTTTGGACCCGCAGTAGTACTGGGTCCTGCCGACTGTGTCCTCCTCAACGTCGCCTCAATATCATCTAACCTGGAGGATAACCTGGATGATTCCTCCTCCACCTTCTTCCTCAACCTCACCTGACCTCTAAAAATCTTCTTCATGCCCTTCCAAATGGTGGACATGAGGCTCTTGGTTCTGCTGGTGGGTCCTGTCTCCAGAATTGGGGCTCACTACCTCCTCTAAACTCTCCTCCGAAGAGGACTCCGCAGGAATGTCCTCTGGTTGGGCACGAGGTGACCAGAGGGCATGTAAGCAACCAGTGTATGCACTGGTGGCTTTCTCGGCTACAACAGACACTCGGGCAAATGAGTCAAATACATCGTCTGGTAGGAAGTTTCCACACAAACGTGTAATCAAGACGGGATGAGAAAATTTTGCACCCCGAGTGCGGGAGGAGTTATCAATTATGGCATGAAAAATAGCCCTATTCAAACAGACCGAGTGTGTATTAGTCATTAGATCGTGAATGATTTGTAGTACGGGTCTGTTGAAAGATGTGGTATGATCTAATCCAAAAATATTGCGTTGGAGCCAACGTCCAACGCAATGTACATTCCTAAATGTGGATTGGGCTTTGAGCCCACGGTCCTGCTCAGTGCAACTGACCCCCATGATAGACATGTAATCAACTAGTGGCAAAGGGTCAGTATAATGAGGATGAATGGGGATATCGGTGATTTCAGAAATGAGTGGAATGGTGACAAAATGTCACCATATGGCATGCGAACCGTGAATTGTTGAGTGTTACGATTAACAGATGCATGGTCTAATGAGTTGTAAAATGTGTTGACCAAATCAGGGCAATAGTAAGCATCATTGTTGGTGTTATCGTAAACTAAGGAATACCAATTCCACGCATGCATTCGATCTAAAAATATATGCCCATAACCCTCTTGATCATTCAAAATCTTAGAGAAATCCCTTTCCACAAATAAAGTAGGGGCCATAATTAACAGTGAAAATTAGAGCAAGGAACAAGAGATCAAACCACCCCCGGATTAACTTGGGAGGAAATCGAAAGACAGGTGCAGAAGGCACCAGGGATGGCCTCGGGAAGAAGAGATCTGGTTCTGTCTCCAGCAAAGAAAATCAGTCGATCTGGAGCTTACTGGCGCGCCTGAAGTGTCAGATTTGCCGCGGGCCAGGGGTAGGGCGCGGCAGTTTGGAATAATCTGGAGATCAAAAAATTTGGTGGAGGTCGGCTGTGGAAGAGGAATTCTGGATCTGAAGTGATTGTCTCGGGTGAGGGAGAATGAGTTGGGGAGAAGATTTTTTATAAAGGAAAGAAAAAATGGATTTCCAAAGTTACCCCTAGGTCAAAGATTTTTTACAACCCTAGGTCAAAGGATTTTGAATGTGAATGGAATCCTAGGGAAGAGAGAGAATCCTAGGAATTTAGAAAGAATTTGAATTTGGAAAGTGTGGGAACTCCTTTTAAGCATAAAAATCCCTCCTTTATTTCTATTTATTTATTTATTTTTTTTTATTTATTTTCTAAATTCTATGTTAGTAAATCCTATGTTAGTAAAAAAAAATTACCTTAAGGTGGTGGTTCTGGTGGTGGTCGGATTGGTCCACGGAACATGGCCCAATCAACTTTACGTTGGGTTTTCAGGAACCCACCAGAAATTTCAATAATATGACCCACAAAAATGATGTGTGCATTTAAGATTATTATGTACATTCCCCCATCTAATTTCCAAATTTTTAAAATAATTTCTGAGTTAAATTTATCAACTACCTTGTCCCAGAATGGAATATGGAATGATAGAACGGTTGACTTGGACTCGGAAAGGAACACCGACTCAGGGAAGTGAATGAAGTCAAGTAAAGGTTCAGGAGTCGGAATGGATTCAGGAACTGGGTCCAAGTCAAGAAAATGAAGCTCAAGTCCACATTCAGTTTCCCATGATGGAATGTGACTATCTAAGATTAGTGATTCAAGTTCAGGAGGGTTGGGAATCAAAATTGACTCTAAAATGTTACTCAAATTGGGTAACAAAATAGGAGTCATTAATGATTCAGGTATTTGAACTAAATCACAAACTTGAGGGTCAAAGTCACATTTCTCATTGAGTTCAATTCCACAAAAATGAGAACTTGCAAATTTGTCAATTGTATCTTCAGAAGTGTAGAATTGGGCAAGTTCAATATGATCCTCAAAGATGGGTGATTCAACTTCATTGTGAATTGGGCAAGGATCCAAGGTTGACTCCGAGAAAAGATTGAAGTCAGGTAAAGATACCGGAGTCATTATTGAATCAGAAGAGAGGATTGAATCACTAAGTTGGAGTTCAAGATCACATTCCTTATGTAATTCAATTTCAGAAAAATGTGAACTTGCCAATTTATCAATGGGATTTTCAGAAGTATGGAATTGGCCAAGTTCAATGTGATCATCATAAAATATTGGTGATTCAATTTCACAATGGATAGGTACTGGATTCAATTCTGACTTTGGAAATGGATTGAAATCAGGTAAGGATATGGAAGTCATGATTGAATCAGGAAGTAGAGTTGAATCAGCTGGTGAAAGTTCAGGATCATAATCATGTTCAAGTTCAATTTCAGGGAAAGGAAAACTTGCCAAAATGTCAATTGGATCTGAAGTTTGGACAAGTTCATTTGTAGGAGATGAAAAACTTGCCAAAATGTCAATGGAATTTGACGTTTGGACAAGTTCAATTTTAGGAAATGAAAAACTTGCCAAAATGTCAATGGAATCTGAAGTTTGGACAAGTTCAGGTGGGTGTGCTGAAATTGAATCTTGATTTTCAAAACAACATGACTCTTTGGCTGAATGGTTAGTGACATTAGAAATAGGATGAGAATGAAGAGTTTGGATCATCAACTCTACGTCACGATTACGAGTATTTTGAGTCTGAGCCAAGAATTCAAGCATCTTTTCACAATTCATTGGTTCATCATTTTGTGAAAAAGATGAAGTGTTGTTTTGGAATTGGTGATGAAATTGTGAGTCAAAAATGTATGGTGATGGAAAAGTGGACTCACACCAGAGATCTTTACTCGTTTCCAAGGCAAATGGTTGTTCATTAGGAAAAGTGGAAGTGAGTAAGACTCTTGAAAATACTGTGGAATTGGAGGGTCAAATGTTTCTTGAAGTTGTTGTTCGGCCCTCTGAAGATTAGCTTCTATACTCCTGAGTAACTCAGATTTTTCTTCAATTGGTGGTTCAGAAAAAGGAGTATATGAAGCGGATTCTGAAAATGAATACTGTGGACAAGGTGAATATGGTGGATAAGGAATTTGAGAATTTGACTCGGGGTACGTGAATCCCCAATTACTCGGTGAAGAGTTGAAATTATTTTGGAAATTATAATTATTAGATGGGGGGTATAGGTCATATTGATTCGGATAAGGCCAACCCGGTGTATGTGGTTGGTGCATATTATAAAACGCCGGGTTGGAATTATCCGAATATGGAGTCTGTGTGAAATATGGATTATTATTATGATAGAAAGAATTGTTGAATGCCATATCACACAAAAAATCACAAACAAAAAGGAAAAATCAAACAACAAACCAAAAAGAAAAAATCAAAACCAAGCCAAAAGAATGGTTGACCTAGACCTAGACGACTCCTAACTGATAGACTGTCCACGGGAGGTTTAGTGTAGACTCTAACCACAAGCTAATCAGCCAGGGAAGGGTAAGGTTGGTGGGAGGTTTTCCGTCCGAAGACGTTTCTTAATTAAGTAACCAGCAACCTTCGGGCTTTCGGCCTCAACCCCTTTCCTAGACACCGATTTTGCAAGAGTTAAATTCCAACACTTTTCCCCCTTAGGATAATCTCCTTATTGAGTCCGAGATGTCCCTAGGGCCAACGTCTATTTTTTTATTAAATTAGGCTTGGGTTAGTGAGTGCTTGGGAAAATGATTTTCGGGCTAAGGAAAGGGTAATGAACTCCCCCACCTTATCTTATTTACGGGTATGCCCTTAAATTTGAATTGTGCAAGTGTACAAGAAATATAACAAGGATTCACTCAAAGCATGAAAATCAAGCAAGAGATGATTCCTAGTCTATATGCAATGCGAAACGTACCTTGCCTCCAGCACTCTTCAACAGTAAAAGTAAATGAATTGAAAAGACACGTGCCTAAAAATGCAAATGTCTAATCAATTTTTAACGTTAACAACCAATTTTTTACTGTTGATTAATTAGCAGATATCAGGTGAAGCAAACAGGATTTAGAATATAGCAGCAGCTGTATTTTGCAGAGCAAGAGACCCTGCAGAAAATTGGTTAGAAGTCAACTCCTCCTTGCCGCGCCCGCGCGGCAGAACGCGGCAAGTCAGAGGGATCCTGGTCTCTGCTTTCGAGAGCAGAGGCCCAGGTCCGCTTATATGTTTCTGCAATGCAAGATTTGCTGTATCTTCAACCTGTACCTGCAACAGAGAAGAAGATTCATTTAGTTCTTCACTTTAAAGAAAATCCGTTGCTCTCCCCGGCAACGGCGCCATTTTGATTAAGACTAAGAAGGTATACGTATTATGAGTATAAAAATGTATTTTATGTACCCTTTCTTGTCTCCGCTATAGCATAAGGCTATACCGAGTCGATTCTCAGGGAGAGCTAGCGATGGAAGCGTTACGAATCGAAGTGAAGAAATGTAAACGAGAATTCTTCTATGCTAATAAAAATAGTGAATCAAATGAAAAAGAAACTAAAGAAAAGGTGGATATGTTCATGGTGGAAAAGTCGGAAAGAAATCAAGAGAGAGATTTGGTATTCACAAGAAAAGGAAAGAAGACTTGTAAAAGAATAGATGGAAGCAAACCATGACTAGCTTACCTTACTACCTTACCAATACTTACTAAACTCCGTGATAGCGAATGCTTGCCTCATGTTGTCACTCCATCGGCGTGGGATTCGTCTTGCGTGTTGACCTAATTACTTTCTCACTTGGATGACGGGAGGTTTTACCCATCGGAGAAGAGAAGATCATCCAACTTGCAAGATGAAATAAAGCAATCACCCATGAATTAGTAAAGAAGGCAAGGCTAGTGGTTAGCTAGTACATGGTAGGAAAATTAGCTACAAGCCATAAGAAAAGTAAACAAAGCATGAATAAATTGCAAGAAGTAAAGCAAGAAATAAAGGAAAGCAAGTAAGAAAGCAAGTAAACTAGAACCAAGCTCAAGTAGAGGAAGGAGAATGGATGAATCCTTGTTGCTTCAAGTTGTCACACCTTGATTACACAAGCTCTCTCTCTCACAATCTCTCTCTTTTACAATGAATTCTAGGGAAGAAGAAGAGGGATCTAAAGAACTAAAAACCTAGAGAAAAACTACTAAAAATTACAACAATCTACTAACTTTCCTCTCTTCTCCATTCAGTCTTTGCTCGCAGGCCAGGTGCATGTATTTATAGCCTCCAGGAGAAGAATCCAGAAGATATTCTGTTGGCGCAAAATCTGGGGCTCAACGGCCTCAGGATTGCCGCGCCCTTGCCGCGCCAGCTCGGCATACTGAATCTGTTCAGCAACAGATTTCTGTTGCTGATTGGTTGAGAGGTAGTTATCCACGTGGCCTTCTAGAATCTTCAATTGGCGCGCGGATCTCTCTGGATCTGGGATTCAAATTTGGCTTTATCTTAATCTTGAATTAATCACTTTAATTAGTGTTAATTAAAGTGATTATTGGCTTTCTCTCCATTAGAGTGTGTACCTGCAAATATGTAGAGAAGATGAATAAAAATCATATATTTATTTATTAAATGCATGGGAATTATGAGGTAAAATATGCAATATTGAGTTACAATCAATCATCCACGACAACGGTCCCCAATTCATAAGCCAAGTATTCTATCGGTTCTGCGATAAATACCGAATTCAGAATGTGGCTTCAACTGCCTATAATCCTGCTGCCAATGGCTTGGCGGAAGCATTCAACAAAACAATCATCAAGCTGCTCAAGAAATTCGTCTCCTCGAATAAGCGAGATTGGGACGAAAAGCTCGGTGAATGTCTTTGGGCCTACCGAACCACGGTGCGGACACCGACAGGCAATACGCCTTTTTCCCTAGTATATGGGTGCGAAGCAGTCCTCCCATTGGAAATCCAGATGCCATCGTTGCGTATAGCTCTGATTACTAAAACCTCATCAGAGGATAATGATCGCCTACGCCTTCAAGAGCTCGAAGCTTTGGACGAGAAGCGACTACAAGCTCAGCAGCATATCGGGCTATATCAAGCTCGAATCTCAAAAGCCTTCAATAAGAAGGTCAAACAGAGAGTCTTCCAGAAAGGAGACCTGGTCTTAGCCGTCAGGCGACCGATGACTATGACGCACAAGACCAAAGGCAAATTTCAGCCTAAATGGGAAGGACCGTTTGTAATAGAAACAGTCTATTCAAATGGAGCATACCGCCTCACGACTGCAGAGGGCGACCCACTCATGATGCCGATCAATGGCAAGTTCTTAAAGAAGTATTATCCTTAATCAAGGATCCTTCTCTTGATCAAGTTAACACTGCACCTCTGATCAAGATCTCCGAGAGCCTTTCTCTTCCTCCCAATGAGGTCATACAACCATAAACCAGTAGGAACCTGGCCGTGCACTGGTTGTCCCTAAGACGAATCAAGGTTATGCAGACATTAACCAAACGATTCAGCATCCTTAACGATTAAGGATAGAGGAAAATGTTGGCCTTTAAGCCCAACATAAGTCCTCAACAACTCATCATGCTGAGGGGAATAGCATGGCTAGCCCAACTCAAACGGTAGTTGGTAAAGGCATATCAAACCCGTTGACAGCTGGGGGTTTGCTAAAAATCCTACGGGACCTGTTCCCATTTGATTCCCTCTCCAAAATCACCTACCAATTCTCACCCATAGAATGGTAGGGCCACATATATTCCGCTGTTATGTTAACATTAAACCTATGACAGCAGTTCCCTCATCTCTCTCCGAGAGAATGAGACCTCCAAAGTCACTTACCAATTCTCATCCATAGGATGGTAAGGCCACATATATTCCGCTGTTATGTTAACATTAAACCTATGACAGCAGTTCCCTCATCTCTCTCTGAGAGAATGAGACCTCCAAAGTCACTTACCAATTCTCATCCATAGAATGGTAAGACCACATATACATTTCGCTATTACGTTAACATTAAACCTATGACAGTGATTCCCTCGTTTCTTCCCGTGGAAACGAGACTTCTCCCAAATTCTACTACAAACTCGATACTTATTGACATTTACAAAAGATAAGTATCACCAACCTTGAGCTTGGTGGCGTCTCATTCGGTTATGTCATTGCGACCTCTGAACCAGCAGACAGCTAAGTCTCAATTTCGAGCTTGTTGACATTTACAAAAGACAAGTCTCAACCCCGAGCCCTGTTGACATTTACAAAAGACAGGTCTCGATACTTATTGACATTTACAAAAGATAAGTATCACCAACCTTGAGCTTGGTGGCGTCTCATTCGGTTATGTCATCGCGACCTCTGAACCAGCAGACAGCTAAGTCTCAATTTCGAGCTTGTTGACATTTACAAAAGACAAGTCTCAATTTCGAGCCCTGTTGACATTTACAAAAGACAGGACTCGATACTCGTTGACATTTACAAAAGACGAGTATCACCAATTTTTGAAGCTTGGTGGCGTCTCATTCGGTTATGTCATCGCGACCTCTGAACCAGCAGACAGCTAAGTCTCAATTTCGAGCTTGTTGACATTTACAAAAGACAAGTCTCAATTTCGAGCCCTGTTGACATTTACAAAAGACAGGTCTCGATACTCGTTGACATTTACAAAAGACGAGTATCACCAATTTTTGAAGCTTGGTGGCGTCTCATCCGGTTATGTCATTGCGACCTCTGAACCAGCAGACAGCTAAGTCTCAATTCCGAGTCCTGTTGACATTTACAAAAGACAGGTCTCGATACTCGTTGACATTTACAAAAGACGAGTATCACCCTCTCTGAAGCTTGGTGGCTTCTCAACCAGTTATGTCATCGCGACCTCTGAACTGGCAGATAGCCAAGTTTCACCAATTTTTGAAGCTTGGTGGCTTCTCAACCAGTTATGTCATTGTGACCTCTGAACTGGCAGATAGCCAAGTTTCATCTACCATTGAGCTTAGTAGCGTCCCAATCGGTTATGTCATTGCGACCTCTGAACCAGCAGACAGCTAAGTCTCAACTTTGAGCCTGTTGACACTTACAAAAGACAGGACTCACCGATGCTTGCTGACATTTACAAAAGGCAAGTATCTCCCCTTCAGCCCCGCAAAGGGCTAACCTCGAGATTGCTGACGTCTTAATCGGTTATGTCATTGCGACCTCTAAACCGACGGATAGCCACGTCTCAAAGATTACGTCCTCAAGCAAGAACAAGATGGAGATTCAACAGAAGCCAAAACAAAAGAAAGAATTTCCATTAATTCCAAAAGACGGAGACACATGGAGGCACGTATACAATGACCTACAAGCGTACACTGTATGATCTGAGCCGCTCTCCGAGGGCGTTTAGCCTCGTCTTCCTATCATCAACAGCCTGGGCAAGCGCTTGTGACCTCAGCTCAGCCTCATCAAAGTCCACCGCCTGAGCCAGACGAGCTTCAACTTCTGCAAAAGTTGCCCTCTGTGACAGCTCCTGCCGCGCAGGCTCCTCACTCTGAGCTTTGAGTTCTTTAAGCCGCGCAGTTTCCTCAAGACGCACCGGTATGGCCTTGGATAAGAGGAGATTTGCTTTCCTGATCATTTCCTCAGCCTTCGCAATCTTATCCTCAGCGCCAAGAAGAGCACTAGTGGAGGCGTCAATTGCACTTCCAACCTCCGCTTGCCTTGTTTCCAAGGATTTCAAATCAGAAGAGACGGCCTTAGCAGCCTCTTGAGCAGCAAGCCGGGCCTCGTGCTTTTGGGCAACAAGACAGGCGAGCTGCTCGTCAGCTAAGGACGCCGGGTCTGAGCGATAGAGACGGCGCCACTCCTCTACAGCCTTCTCAAGTTCATCCACCAGGAGTTCTAAAGCAGCAGCCTGATGATACCCCTCAAAGTCCCGAATGCTCTCAATGTCACGAGAGAGGACCACCTTCAGCTTTGAGAACAGTATAGGCGAGCCCTTCAAAACTAGGTCGATAGTTCGCTCCAAGCTTCTATAAAAGCTATCGACCAGGTTACCTATGTAATCATTCTCGGCCTCAGCCATTTCTGGCAGGGAGGCAACCTCGGAATAGTCCACCAGCCTGGTCGACGCCGTCGCAGAAGAAGCAGCGGGAACACTGACAGTAGCAGGACTAGCCGAAGGCGATCTCGGCGGAGTCCTCATCGAAACCAGCACGCCAGCCACCACGGAGGTAGGACTGGAAACCACCTCTTGAGCAGCAGGCTCAACCACCAGGGTTGGAGAAGTAGGGCTCGCAATCACCCTCAATGCCACACTCGGCAAAACAGTCCGCACCTCACTCGTTGATGTGATTGGGAGTGAGGATACCTCCGGCACTACCGCCCCTTCAACCTCTGGTCCTTCAGCTGATTTGGGCCGATAAGAAGGCAGGTCGCCGTACAGCGCGTCCAACACAGCAGCATCCGCCGTGGCCGAAGTGCTCATGTCACCCCTCAATCCCTCAGGAAGATCTACCGGCTCCCTTGAAGCTGATGCGTCTTGAGGCCGAACACCTGTAACAAGACTGCGGTTAGTCGGGACACTACATACAGAAAAAGCCAAGAGGGTACGACAATACCAAAGGATGATGTTGCCTCGAACATCTCGTCGGCCGCACCAGTCTCCAGAGGCTCCATCGGAAAATTTTTGGCAGAATCAACACGAATAGCCGGCTCGTTTTCACTTGCCGAGTATCCTGTAGACCACCCGATAGAGCTCGATGCCTCAGGACTTCTTTTAGAAGTCCCAACGCCTGAAGGACCAACATCAGCCGCACCACTCCCAGACTCTTCCGAGTGAGCAGGGGAACCGGCTGCAGCCCCATAAGTGAATGGGGGATCATAATGTTCCCCTTGTTCTCCAGCTGCCTCAGCTCCTACAATCAAAAAAGATTGATGATAAGTCAATGGGAACGCACAAAAAAGAAGCATTATATGAACAAGGGTAACCTCACCCAGACCTAGAGCGAATTCATCGCTAGTCGGTTCAGCAACCGACGGTTCAGCCGCTAATGGGGCAGCAGGAGGAATCACTGTAGAGGGATAACCCTCTACGACAATCGTAGGAGCTTGACGACGGGGCTTCTTCGCCAACGATTTCCTACGAGATCCGCTACCTGCCCGCTTTCTCTTGAAGTGGACGTCAGAATCCTCTTCTTCCACTTCTCCCGCACGTCGTGGGGAAGATGTTCCCACCACACCAGAGCCAGCCGCATGAGTATCAGCTCCCATCCCCACCTCGAAGCGAGGACTCCTGCATCAGAAGCCTCGCTGTCATCCACAGCGATGAATTCTTCCAAGCCGGGGACGCGAACCCGTTTGCCTTCTCTCTTATCAGAGGCTTTCAGCCTCAGTCGCTGAGAGATTAACTTCACACCCGAACTGTTGGCGTTAAATCCAGGAGGTGTGGAGTTGGAAGCCGCGTACCACTGGCAAAAGCATAGGGTCGTCGAGAGGCCGGGATCCTGCAGCGGCGTGCGTAGCCACGCCCCAGTGCCATCCGTAGTAAAGAACCGCCAGGCACGGGCCCCATCAATAAGACTCCCCATGAAAGCTAGGTCCGAATTGGGGTTGCCCACATACAGCTGGTCGTACCCGAATTGGCGGGCAAATCGACTCGGGACGTAGGGTTCCAGGTAGCAGGTATCCCCACTCCTGTACAACAAGTGCGAGGCCGGATGCTGACCAGCCACTCAAAAATGCCCCGACTCATGGGAGACCGCCCTGACTCCGCATCTCGGAATTCCTCGTTGTATCCTGCACCCCGAATGCGAGGAAAACAGCGGAACAGGCTATAAGCGTCATGACGACGCACTAACTTACGGGCCTCGGCCACGTAGGTTTTCATCCAAGAACAGCCTTCAAACCGGCGGAGAAGCGCCGTTCGAACACCCTGCGGAGGGTCTTCCCCAGCTCCAATCAAAGCAGGGCAATGTAAGGCGAACCACGCCATCAAGTAGGTGTACGGTAGACCCACCTAGGATTGGGTCCATCGCAAGGAAGGATAGCACTCTTCCCACGTCTTGTCGCCGGTGGCCTGCAGAAAGCCTCCGTTAGTGCGCGAAGGCCTCTTTGAATACAGCATACCATGGCCGGGAGAAGACCCAGACGGTGACCATGGGCCAAGCGAACAGCGGGTAGCAGAACATTCGGGTGGACGATGTCACCCGAGGAAGAAGGCACGACACACTTTAACCAGACGGTTAAGAAACCGGCCAGCAGCGCCTTTCGAGACATAGGCCGATGGGCCTGATGGTGAAAGCTCCGAAGGGTCTCACCCTTCTCATAGGGACCAGTGTCTTCTGTTACGACGATATCCCTTTGGAGACACATCTCCATCCGATCAACAATATCGCCATCAGCAACTCCGCGATGAGCTGCTTCGGGAGCATTCTTCATGTCTGGGAACAGGTAACTTCCCCAGCTCTTCAAGCTCTTCGAGCTACCCTTGCCACCACCGTGGATGCTGGAACAAATATGTAAGTGACACATCAACTCCCGATAAGTCTCGAGCATAGCAGGCTCCTGCTTCTCCAGGAGAGCCAACTCCGCCCCACAAGGAAAGTACTCTTCGTATGGAAGAGACCCGAAAGGCAGAGCAGAGATTTCCCACATCTCATGCAAAGCCATGCCCAGCTCGCCAACCGGGGTGAAGAAGGTCCCCGAAGCTGGGCAGTACAACTCAAGGATGGCGTAGAAGCACGCCACCTTCATCTCAATGCCGTAGCAGGTCGCCCTGACGGCCTCATAGAGATTCAACCCCTCCAAGTCCTCCTCAAAGTGAGCGAGGATATAGTTGGTCAACTCCGCCCACCATGTCTTAGGAGGATGAACCCAACCGGGAGCCCTGAAGTCAGTTGCAGGGTAGTTCCCGTCAACTGCGCAGAATTGAGTGCCAAAGGTCTGCGCCACAGCCGGGTTCTCTCCCACTGGAAGTTCCCGCGATACCTTCCCAGGGTATAGCCCCATTATGCTGAGGGGAGGGCCCGCCCTCGAATAGCCGGATTAAAAGGTCAATCTCCCAACATGGACGGATTCGACGCTTCGGCTCACGCCCCACGCCATCTTCCGAGCCTGAGTCACATTCACGAAAGAGGATAAAGGAAAGTGCCGCTTAGTCGACGGAAGGTAAAACTTCTCGCCATCCAGTTGAAAGATCCATTGTCCTTCGCCTGCCTGCAACTGGCGATCGGGATCGGATGCGGCATCCCCAAACATAAAGTCGGGCTTCCTGTAAGTCCGACGGTCAACATCCTCAAGAGGGGCCGTGGTCAAGATACTCCGCGTGGTCTGCGGATGACCGCCTTGGATGAGTGTATCCCGGACGAGGGAGCTCCGCTCACTGAACAAAGAAGCCTGTCCATGGAATTGCAGGCTGATGTTACCATCCGCTCCACTGGTCAGCCCAAACAGACTGCTCAGGAGATCGGGAGCGTAATGCACTACGAAGACAGAAATGAACTATGATTAGTTCAACAATCAAGTGGATACGAAGACATAAAAATTCACTAAGGCATAGCCTCGCTCAGCAAGCAAGGCCAGCAAGGCGATAGCTTCGATGAAGCTTGACCTCGCGGATAAAATTGCGTCCAAAGTACCAACTTCGCTTAAGCAGGAAGTGGTATAGCGCCAAGGGCTGACGTCACCAAGAGGGCATCATGGTCAAAAGTCACCCTTCGTGGCCATGACTGAAGGAACAGACCTATATCTTGTTCCTCAATAGGATGGAGACTGCCCGAGTAATGGCTTCGTACGGAAGCTTAAGGAAGAACTGTTCGGTTCTTAATTCCCTTGTGCAAGGAGAATAGGGAAGTTCAGGGAAACAAGTTCCCTAATGAGGACAGATCATATTCGATCGTCCTAATAGCCAAATGTCGGCTCCAAAGGAGAGAGACCACGGTCTCTAATCAGATAAGAAAATCCCTTATCGGTGACTGGTCGCTCGATGACCGGGGGAGGAGGGCCCTCCGCTGCAGAAGTCGCCACTTCTTTTCTCGCTCGTCTTTTGGGCGCCATTGAAGAGCTGCAAGAGTTCTTAAGGTTCTCTGAATAAAGAAAGAAGAGGAAGAGGGAAAGTCAAGAAATCTCTCTGAAAAAAGGAGATCTTTTCCTGCTCAGCCCAATTGGGCTTTTATAGGCCAATCAACGTCTGAAACGAGGCCTCGAAAAGGGCGTATGCCGCCGTTTCGAATTAATTCGAAACGCCGCCCAAAGCGCCTTCCCGAGAAGCGCTGCTTCGATTCCGCTAAGGGTTAACTTCGCCCTGGCTTAAAGTGCGGATTTCGCACAATCCTTCAAGGACTTAGCCGAAAGGCTTACCTTAGCCCTCTAAAAGGGCGCCGAGATGCCAGTCTCGCGAAGATCACTCAAAGAAAGGACTATGTCCTTAACTCCGCATACAGTTTAGCCCCGCTATGGCCAAACCCTCAAAGAAAGCAAGCAAAGATCAGATGATTAGAAGATGAACTTTCATTGATTTAAAAGGAAGGGTACATTAATATTACATCAAAGTTGTGTTTCATACAACACATTCAGTGGCTCGACAGGGTCATTTGCGCAAAAGGCATACAAGCGGTTTTATCTGCTTATAAGTCAAACTGGCTGGACAGAAAGGCCTTCCTCCTGCACAAGGCTGTAACCAGTTGTGTCACGGAGACACGGCCATAATTCTCCACAAAAATGGCAGATCCTGCCAGGCCATTTTTGTTGAAGCCTGGCAATAGAAACCTATCGCCGCCAACACGATAGATCACGTATAATGGGAATCGGCAGTGATACCAGTGATCTAACGGGTGTGAGGCCCGCCTTCCCGAAGTGGATCGCCCTTAAAGACCACCAAAGTTGAAAGTTGGCAATGATGCCAGTGATCTCACAGGTGACGCCCACTACCCCGAAGCGGATCATCTCTGACAAAGCGGCTACCAGCCTCACCTTAGAACGAATCATCTCGTATAAGAGGCTGCCAATAGCCTCTAGGACACGCACCCGCTGCCCCGAATTGTTCCTCCTGCTTAAAAGTAAAGCTTCAACCGAGGAAGCATAAGGCAATTTTATGGTTCCTTCCATCAAGTCACAAGATTGGCGAACATAGCCCACTGCAAGGCAAAACGGAACAGATTAGCAACTAAGCACAGGAGAGGCTACAAAAGAACTAAGCCAAATCTTTTGGATCAAAGCAATCCAATTTCAGTAAAAGCAGAAGACAAGCCTCGCCTGCACAGCACTGATGGGCTGGCTCAGCAAACGCCAAGTCCAAGCCTCGCCTATATGGCTAGCCAGACTGACCCCGTGGGATAGTCTTAGCTCCACCTATATGGCAAGACTGGCTCAACTATTGAAGAGACCAAGTCCCAAGTTCTGCCTGGGCAGCGGACTTAACATGAAGCGATCTTTCTGGGAAGCTATGCCAAAATCCTTCTCTACAGATCAGTCAATTGCAAGATGAAGAACAAGGAAAGTTAATCCCTGAAGCAGCTGTCAAAGCTGAATTAAGGGAGATGAGTTCCCTAAAATCGGTGAAGTCGTTGAATGATCAAGACATACCGGTCCTTGGCTGGATAATGACCAGAGTGGGCATTCCCACTAATTCAGAGATCTGAGTATCTCTTTCAAACCAAGAGAAGAGAAGAGAGGCAAAGCACTTCTCTTCAGAGGACCTCAAGTGTCCTATTTATAGGCCCCATGGCCTGAGCGCTGCCGCCTCAAGCGTGGAAGCACGAGCGCATTTAAGGCATTTACTGCGCCTTGAGAATAGGGACGGTTTCCCTTGGAACCGTGCAAAGGAAGAAACGTCTCCCTCATAAAGGCACTTATTGCGCCTTGAAGAAAGGGAATATCCTCCCTTGGAAACGTGTAAATCGGAGAATATCTCCCTCGATCGGCACGAAGAAAGGAGTAATCCTCCTCGTAACTGGCCCACGGCAGTCGGTCTCGGGAAAGCGACAGATGTTCTAGAGCGAACCTACCTAGCTGCGAAGTTACCCAGACGCGAGTCTACATGATTCCTCGGCGAATCTACATCCCAAAGCAGGATTTAAAGCGAAGCTGAACTCAACCATCATGGCGACGTTCATACTCCACACTACCATCAGTCAAAGCAATTCAAAGTGTTTTGAAGTCTGAGCCATTGCAGACTTTCGAAAACTTTGAAGGGGGTCTTGTTGACACTTAAAAAGACAAGATTCTTATTGGTCCGAACAATGTCTAAACTTGTTGACATTTACAAAAGACAAGTGACAGACAAGCTGAAGACCAGTTTTCACCCATCTCCGAGGGACAAGGAAGCAACTTGGACTCCACTGATCCAGCAAGCAGACGGTGAACCCAGATTGTTTCTAAACAGACCTCAGCAGGTCTAAGATGCTAGCACTTAGCATCGCATGAGCCCAAAGGGATAGCCTCGCTTGAGAGGCTAATATCACTCAACTTCGCCTTGAAGCCATTCAAAGCCTCGCCAGGAAGCTGACTCGCAAACTTCGCCACATAGGACTTCCAGCTCCGCCAAAGGGTTTCTTTCGGACTTCGCCAGAAACCGTCTCTAGCTCCGCTACGAGCTCAATGCGGGCAGCGCTGCTATGAATCTGCCATGGTCAACCTTTGACCAATCAAATCTCCAGATGAGATCGGATCCAATCAGATCAAATCTAATTAAGGTCAAATCAGAGATCAAATTTGGCAGTTGATTGCCGCAATCTCTTGACTCTTCTAAAACGAGTAAGAAGATCAGGGGAAATCCTCCAACAATATGGAAAGGATCAAACAGATCAAGAGGATCAACTGACCTGCCAATTCTAGCTCCGCAGAAGCTATCTTAGCCTCGCAGCAAAGGCTACTTTCCAGATTCAAACAGATTCGATTCAATCTGTTTCCATATTTTCAGGGGACGATTATACCCTTGCTCTCCATATAAATAACCCGCCAGGGGTACAAGGAGAGAGGCATGCATACGGGAGGACTCCACAAGCAGAGGCTTCTTCATAACGCACCGCGCGCTCTCGAATTCAGAGATCTTTTAGAGAATTTCTTTCTCTAACCAGGGTGTTGATACCCTAACATCGTCCTTCTTCTCAAGGAATCTCCGGAACCAGGCGAGAAGGAATTCCTTATCGAAGGCGATTTTGAGAAGCAGCAAGAGGGTTCTACCAACCTTCTGTTCTCTGATTCCCCAAACCAGGCGAGAAGGGAATCTCATCGCTCGCATCGTCAAAGGGACAAAGTGGTCGCGCGCTGATCAGACTCCTATCGGCACACTTCTCCAGAATCTCTGAGGAGATCTACTTGTAATCTTTTTAAGAATACTTGTAATTTAGCTCCTCAAACTCTTTTTTGTAAATTTTTCCCCTTTGCAAACATAATGGAAAACAATGTCATGCAAAGCATAGTCAATGAGGGAAAATCGCCAATCTCTCGGTTCAAGATCGTCGAGATGTTATAGACCCTCCTTGGTTTTCAACACACGTTTAGAACAAACAAGGTGTCGAGTAGCTACTGTAAGGTGATACGTCGTGTCGATTGGTAAGGCTAACGTAGCGGCTAGTGCAGCTAGAGGATTAGCCTTAGTATTCTCAGATCGGGTCACATGACTGATAGAAAAGCCATTAAATAGATTAGCCATTTTGATGATTGCGTGATGATAAGGTACCAAATCTTCTTGACGGACCTCATACTCGCCTTTAACCTGATTGACAATCAGTTTTGAATCACCATAAGCTTCAAGGTAGCGTACCCCCATTTCATGGGCAAGCTGAAGGCCAATGAGTAGAGCGTTGTACTCTGCCACATTGTTGGAGCATGATTCTGTCGGAGAAAATGCCCTAGGAAGGACATGATTTTGCGGTGAGATAAGCACAACCCCCACATCAGCAATGATCTTGCCTTTAGGGCCTACTCGTGATGCTCCATCGAAGAACATCTGCCATACTTCATCCTCTGAAGTTATATTAGATTCGAAGACTTCATCTGGAATGTCTTCATGAAGTTTTGAGTTTTCCGGAACCGGATAAGCAGCCAAGAACTCTGCTAGTGCTTGACCTTTAACCGCCTTCTGAGGGACAAAGAGCATGTTGTACTGAGACAAAAGGAGGGCCCATTTAGCTAATCTAGAATTCAGTGATCCTGATTTCGTCATAAGAAGACGCAAAGGATTCACTCTAGAAATGACATGTATGGTGTTTTCTATTGATTTTTGCAAAAGGGAAAACTTACAAAAAAGGGGTCAAGGAGCGAAATTACAAGTAATTCTTTGCAAGAAGAAGATTACAGGTAGATCTCCTCTGAGATTTTTAGGGAAGTGTGCCGGTAGGAATCTAATCAGCGCGCGATCACTTTATCCCTTTGACGATGCGATCGATCAGACAATCGGACTGCCGCCTAATGGGATTCCCTTATCGCCTGGTTCAGGGAATCGGAGAACAGAAGGTTGGTAGAACCTTCTTGTTACTTCTCAAACTGTCTCCACTTGGGAATTCCTTCTCGCCTGGTTTCGGAGATTCCTTGAGAGAGAGAGAGAGGAAGTTCTTAGGGTATTAGCACCCTGATTAGAGAAGTAGTTCTCTGAATTCTTGGAAGTAAGAGAATGGATCTCTTGTTGGCTTCCGCTTTCTTGTCCGCCGGTAGTACTCTCTTCAGGGGAGTCTCAGTCCGCCCGTCCTCTTTTCCCTTTGCCTATGGTGGGCTATTTATAGGGAGAACAGGGGTATAATAGCCCTGAAAATCTGGAAATAGATTGAGTCAATCTGTTTTGTATCTGAAAAGTAGCCTTACTGCGAGGCTAGAAACCGCTTTTGCGAAGCAGCGCAGGACGCTAAATAAGGAATATTCCCTTTATCTCTTCAATTAATTAGGAGATATCCTTTTATGAAAGATATCCCTTTAACTGATTGAGAGATTTCCCCCAATCTTCTCACCTGATTGGGAGAGTCAAAAGATTATGGTAAGCAACTGCCAAATTTGATCTTAATTAGATTCGATCTTAATTAGATCTGATCTCATCTAGAGATTTGATTGGTCAAAGATGACCATAAAAGATTTGCAGCGGAGCTGCCGCGTTGAGCTCACAGCAGAGCTGGGAGAAGCTTCTGGCGAAGCTAGAAGAAAGCTCTCAGCGGAGCTAGATAGAACTTGTGGTGAAGTTACGAATCATCCTTTCGCGCAGCTGCGCGGGGCTTCGAGCGAAGTTAACTTTCTACAGAGTTAGCTGAGCGTTTGCAGGCGAAACTGCAAGTCAGCTCGTAGCGAAGTTATGAAGGATCTTCTTGCGATGCCAAGTAATTTTAGCTTCTCATGCGAGACTTATCTTGTGGGCTCGTGCGGGACTAAGTGTTGAGCTAACTTAGTGTCTCTGGACCTGCCTGGGCCTTCTCACGAGCTTTTCTTGGCTTACTGTCTGCTTCACTGGATCAGTAAAGTCCAAGTCGTTGATCTATCGCGTTGAGATGGGTAACGAACTGGTCGTCAGCTTGTCTGCCACTTGTCTTTGGTAGATGTCAACAAGTTAGATATTGTCCAGGCCAGTTAGGAATCTTGTCTGTTTTAGAGTGTCAACAAGACCCCCTTTAAAGCTTTCGTAAATCTGCAATGGAATGGTTCAGACTTCGAAATACTTTAAACTGCTCTAATTGATGGTATGTGAAATGCGAACGTCACCATAGTGGTTGAGTTCAACTCTGCTTTCAATCCTGCCTCCGGATTGGAATAAGATCGCCGAGGAATCGCGTATATTCGTGATTATGGGTAGCTTCGCGCCTGGATAGCTTCACGTTAACTCGGTGTTTGGAATGACGTTCCTTTCCCGAGGCTAACTGCTTTTCGGCTAGTTACGAGAGGGATTTCTCCCTTTTCTGAGGTTAGAATAAACTCTCTTGTTTTTAACAAGGGAGATTGTTCCTTTCCTTGAGGCTAAGCATTTAAATGCTTTAACTTCACCCGCGCTTCTTGGCTTGAAGCAGCAGCGGCGTGGTCAGGCCATGAGGCCTATAAATAGGACACTTGAAGTCCTCTTCAGAGAAACATACTTTTCTCTTTCTGAAAAGTGTGTCCATGACATCCCCTCGTTGCCCAGAAAAGGAGACTCAGATCTCTGCAATAGTGGGGGCGCCCCCTCTTGTCACTAACCAGCCAAGAGCTGGTAAGTCTCAGTCATCCGATGACTTTTAGGGGGTTCATCTTCCTTAGCTTTACCAGCTATCTTTGGAATTTAATTCCCTGGATCTTTGCATTTGGCTGACTTTTAGAAAAAGGGTTTCGACCTTATTTTCCAGCTTCTCGGCGAAGCTATCATTCTCGCTTGATCAGGAAAAGACTTTTTCATGCAGAATTCCTGTCTTGATCTATTGAATCTATCTGTTAAGTCCGCCACATATGTAAGAATTGGGACTTAGTCTCTTCGAGGTTGAGCCAGTCTTGCCATATAGGTGGGGCTAAGACTGTGTCCCTCAGGACCAGTCTGGCTTAACCATATAGGCGACGCTAGGACTTAGTCCTTTTTGAGGCTTCTTCAGCCTAACTGCCTTAAGCGGAGGTAAGACTTGGCTTATGCTGAGCTAGTCCATCATTACTGTGCAAGTGAGGCTATCCTCTGCTTAATTGAAGCACCACTGGATCGGATATGAATTGCTTCGCCCAAAGAATTTGACTTAGCATTTCATCTTTGCAGTTTCTCTTTGATTTAATGCTAATCTGTTTTCAGTTTGTATTGCAGTGAATTGTGCCCGCCAGTTTTTTGTCTTCATGAAAGAGACCAGAAACTTGCCTCTTGATCTTCCAGTTGAAACTTTAATTCTAAGCAGGAGGAACATACTGGAGCAACTGATGTGTGTTCCAAGAAGAGGTTGGTAGTTGCTTATCCATGATGATCCACTTCGGGAAGGGGTTGGTAGTCGCTTATCTGAGATGATCCACCTCGGGAAAGTAGGCGTCACCTGTAAGGTCTCGGATCCTTCCTTTACCAATTTTAATCAAAGAAGATCCGGCTTTCTGATGGCAACCAGTCCTTTGCCAATTTTTATCAAAGAAGATCCAGCTTCTTGATCACAAAATATGCCATTAAGCGAAGGATTATGGCCTTGTGCAGGAGGAAGGCCTTTCGTGTCTAGTCTGTTTGGCTTATCACCTTGGAAGTAGATAGGACAACTTGTATGCCTTTGGAACAATGATTCAGTTGTACGAAAGACCACCTTGATGTAGCGTCAATGTATCTTCCCTTTTGAATCAATAAAAAAATATTTATTCTCTGCTTATCTGCTTTGTTTTCCTCATTTTTGATTCGAGAACACCTGAAGTGGACTAACTTAGGTAAGTCTTTTCCTTAGGAGGAAATAAAAACTCTTAGCCGAGCTAAGCTTCCAGCGAAGCTGAAGACAGATTTTCAACTAAGTCAGGAGCATGTTTCTGGCGAAGCTAGCACGAAATTTCCGCTAAGCTAGAGATGTGCTTTTAGCGGAGCTAAGACACGTTTCTCAGCGAAGTTACTCAAGCGTCGCGGGAAGTCAATGCTGAACCTTAGCCCTTAGCGGGGCTGAAGTAACGCTTCTCGGGAAGGCGCTTTAGGTGCCGTTTCAAATTGATTTGAAACGACCGCCTGCACTTCTCTCGAGGAGGTAAAATTTAGGCAATCATCAGCCTATAAAAGCCCGATCAGGTTGAAAGAGAAGGAACCACTTCTCTTTGAATTTTCAGAGAATTCCAAATCTCTTCTTCTTTCTTCTTCGTTTGGAAATTCAAGAACTTCTTCAGTTCTCCGATGGCTCCCAAAAGACGAGCAGGAAAAGAGGTAGCAACCTCTACGACGGAGGGACCTTCTCCTCCTCCGGTCATCGAACGACCTATCGCGGGTAGGAATCTTTCCCTTTTGTTTAGAGATTTTCATCTCTCTTTTAAAGACAATTCCTGGCTAGATTCATTGTGATCCAGTGATCTCAGGGAGTTCAAGTCCTTTAATTTCCCTTGATTTCTCTATTGGGAATCTAAGAACCGAAGGGTTTCTTCTCCAAGTTTCTATGCGAAGTAACCCTTAGGCGGTTCACATCCTGTCGAATGATAGGATGCGAAGCTAACCCTCAGAGCGCAGCTGAAAAGGACCTTAATGCCGTTAAAATAATTTTTAGGTAACAGTATCTTTCTGACAAAGTTAGCCCCTGGGGCTTTGTCACGTTGTGTTGTCCGAGGTCAAGCTTCCAAAGCGAAGCTAATACTTGATATTTTTCTGCATCCTGCCTTCATGTGGAGTGCGGAGTTAAGCTGCAGCTGTGAAGCTAAGCTTCGGGGCGAGCTAAAGCTAGGCTCGTCTCGCTTGGGGGGCGAAGCTATGCCTTAAAATTTTTCTGGATTTGGCTTTCTCTCACCAACTGAACTAATTTAGTTTTGTCTTGTCTCTATAGTGCACTATACTCCAGGTCCTCTGAACAGTCTTTTTGGAACGGCCAGAGGGTTGGACGGCAATGTTAACCTGCAGTTCCAAGGACAGGCTTCACTATTCAGCGAGCGGAGCGCTCCCAGTCGGGATGCACTTATTCATGCCGGGGATCAGCGCACCATGAGGAGCATCTTAACTATTGCTTCTCTTGAAGATTCTGACCGAAAAATCTATCGGAAGCCCGGCTTCATGTTTGGAGATGCAGTGCCAGACAACGATCACCAGGTGCTAGCCGGAGAGGGGCAGTGAATTTTCAAACTGGATGGCAAGAAGTATTATCTCCCATCTAGTAAGCGCCACTTTCTCTTGTCCTTCTTTCAATGTGTGACGAGGGCTCGAAAGATGTAGTGGCAAGTGACGCGGACTACCAATTCCGTTCACGTGGAGAAGTTGATAGCTCCGTCCCCCAGTTATACAAGGGCGGGTCCTCCTTGCTGAATATTGGGTCTCCACCCTCGGAACGTACTTCCAGACATCCCAGTGGGATATAAATCCCGCGGTGGCCCAGACTTTAGGAAATCAGTTCTTTAAGGCTCATGGTAATTATCCAGCCACTGATTTTAGGATCCCTGGGTGGATTCATCCCCCCAAGGCATGGTGGAGGGACTTGACTTTATATGTCCTTGCCCATTTTGAAGAGGATCTGGAGAGGTTGGGACTCTACGAGGCCGTCAGGGCGACCTGTTACGACATTCAGATGAGCGTAGCAAACTTCTACGCCATCTTTGAGTTGTATTGCCCAGCTACATGGACCTTCTTCACCCCTGTAGGCGAATTGGGCATGGCTTTGCATGAGATGTGGGAAGTCTCTGCTCTGCCTTTGGGTCTCTCCCATATGAAGAATATTTTCCGTGCGAGGTGGAATTGGCACTTCTGGAGAAGCAGGAGCCCGCCTTGTTTGAGACTTACCGGGAGTTAATGTGCCACCTTTACATTTGCTCAAGCATGCATGGGAGCCATAGGGGAGCTTCATGCAGTTACAAGAGCTGGAGAAATTATTTGTTCCCTGACCTGGAAGGTACTCCCAAAGCGGCTCACTGTGGAGTTACAGATGAAGCCATCTTTCGCAGGATGCAAGAGCACTCTCAAGGGGATTTGATTTTGGAAGAAGAAGACGGGCCCTGTGAGAAAGGTGATATTCTTCAGAGTTTCCACCACCAGGCTTATCGACCGATGTCCCGGAAGGCACTTCTAGCTGGCTTTTTAACGGTTTGGCTGAAGAGATGTGTTGTGCCATCTCCGTCTAGCGACGTCATTCATCCAACTGTCTTATTACCGGCTGTTCGTCTAGTCCATGGTCGTTCTCTTGGACTTCTTCTAGCAATGGTGTACTATATTCAAAGAGGCCTTCATGCATTTACGGAGCCTTTCTGTAGGCCACCAATGACGAAGCGGGGAAAGGGGACTATCTTGCCTCGGACAGACCAAACCCCAGAATTGATTTGCCATATACTTATTTGATGGCATGGTTTGCCCTTCACTGCCCTTCCATCATCCAAGCCGGTGAGGAGCCCCCAGAAGGTGTTCGAATGGCGCTTCTCCGTCGATTCGAGGGGGTGTTCGTGGTCACGGACTTATGTGGCTGCGGTCCGCAAACTGCTGTGCCGTCATGACGTCTATAGCCTTTTTCGGTGCTTTCCCTACATTCATGATGCAGGATGTAGTGAAGAATTCAAGGATGTAGGGGAAAGGCAGACGTCATTGAGTCGGGGAGTCTTCGAATGGCTGGTTAGCATCCGGCCATCCCACTTGTTGTATAGAAGCGGGGACACCTGTTATCTGAAGCCCTATGTTCCGAGTCGGTTTGCTCGTCAGTTTGGGTATGACCAACTGTACGTAGGTAATCCGAACAGCAGCCTGGCCTTCATGGGGAGCCTTATTGATGGAGCTCGTTCCTGGCGGTTTTATATTGTTGGCTCTACTGAGGCGCGGCTGTGCAAGCCCTGAGGACTCTGAACCTTCTGACGACCCTGGGATTCTGCCAGTGGTATAGAACTTCGAACTCCACACCAACTGAGTTTTCTATTAATTTCTTTGGTGTGAAGTTGATCTCTCAGCGGTTGAAGCGGAAGGTCACTGAGAGAAGCAAGGGTAAGAGGGTCCGCGTGCCAGGCCTCTGGGAATTCATTGCTGTTGATGATAGCAAGCCCTCGGACACAGGAAGTCCCTGCTTTGAAGGGGATACAGGTGCTGAGGCTCCAGCAGCTGCTTCTGGTGGGGTAGGCACAGCCCCCATGGAAGATGTAGAGGTGGAGGAGTTGGAAGAAGAAGATCCCGATGTCCACTTCAAACGAAAGCGGCAGGGCGGATCTCGCAGGAAGAGGGTAGTGAAGAAGTCTCATCGCTACGCTCCTACTGTTATTGCAGAGGGCGAATCATCTGCAGTGCCTTCTCCTCCTACTCCATTAGTCATTAAGCTGTCGGCTCCTAGGCAGACCGCTGGTAAAGCTGTTCCGGACACGAGTAAGATCAGCTCCGTTCTTGCAATACACTCTTATATATTCCGTATAACTCATTGTTTACTTCATGACTCAGGAACCGAGGAGGTGAGAGACCCGAGAGTCGAGGTTGCAGGAGAATAGGGGAGCATTATGATCCCCTGTTCACTTATAGAGAAGGCGATGAGGCTAGCTATTTCGCCGTCTCGAAAGAATCTGGAGGTGATGCGGCCGATGTAGGTCCTTCAGGTGCTGAGACCTCAAAAGGAAGTCCCATAGCTTCCAGCTCTTTTGGGTGGACCACAGAGGGCTCGGCGAGTGAAGGTGGGCCGGCCGTCCGTGTTGATTGATTGGTTGCTAATGTTGCATATTTAGTATCATATTTCCATACTTATTATAGAATAAAATCTGCATTGTCCTAATTAAATGTTTAATTTATTTGCAGGCCCATTCCTTAAGGAGATGAAGAGAAATGATCCAAAAGCCCACCAAATTCTGAATTAAATTAGAATTAATTCAAGCTCAGTGAATCAGGGCAAAATCAAGAGGTTGAAAACCGGTTGAGAAGAATCCTCTCAGAATCGATCGGTTAAAGCCAAGAATCAAAGGCCATTTCGTCACAATACTGGACTCAAACGAGAAAACCAACTGAAGATAAAAGCAGAAGGAAATACCAGGGAAACCCACCAACAGGGTGTGGCCACCTGGCCACACCCTAGCCGCAAAAACGCGGCCAAAGCCGCGTTTTCGCGGCTCTTTAGTGGTTGTTGGGGGAGCGTTTGCTCCCCCAATCTTCCCGGGATTCTCCTCGTGTGGGTTTTGCCTATAAAAAGCCAGTATTTGCACTGAAAATGGCACGACCATGCAGAGATAGGATTTAGCCTAGTTTTCATTTCTTGTAGTTTAGATTTTTTCTTTTCTTTTTATGTAATTTGTATGTAAGCTTAGGTTAGATGAAGATTCATGTAAGTAAGAGAGAGAGGCTTATGTTGAGAGTGACACCGATGTACCCTCCTCCTTTCTTCCATTGTTTCAAGCAATAAAAGGTAATATGTTTATGTTCTTCTTTACTTTCATTTTCTTTTTCTTATTCCTACTTTACCTCTTTTGTTTTTGATGATCTTGCAAGTGAATCCAGAAGCATAAGTATAACGATGTTGTGTGAGTGCCAACGATAGTTCATGAAGACGTTCTCCTCCTCAAGATCCATATCACTTCATTCTTGCTCCGCTTGATGATATAATGCGAACGGGGACTGAGCTCGATCCTATGATCTATGCGTTGAATGCCTCCAAGCAAGATAGAACATGCAAGGGTTCCAGGTAAGTCATCAACAAAACTAGGTGAGTACTTCTTTCATCTTCTTTCTTCACTTTTTTATTTCTTAGTTTAGATCACCAACACCCACTTCCTTCTCACTCCTTTTCACTTCTTTGTAAATAATCATTTGTACATAGTCACTTTCTAATTCTCTCCACTTTCTTCATTCTACCGTTTTCTTTCTAACTTTAACATAACTCTTTTTTCATTTTTATTTCTTAAAGACAAAGAAGAACTTTCGTTTTTCTTCATAAAGATTTCAATACAAACCTTGAACGCTTCTATCGCAAACCCTCCTTGTGGATCACGACCCGCATAGCCACTTGCTATAGCGGTAAGAATTGAGCACTTGCACATCTCCACTTTGAAGTTCTAAAATTCCGTATTTTGTGTGCAGGTAAAGCTTCAATCAAATTTTGGCACCGTTGCCGGGGAGGGTAACGGTTTTTATTGAAATCTGAATTTTATTGAAAAATTTTTTAGAACTAAAACGAATTTTCTTCTCTGTTGCAGGTTATAGGGCAAGCAAAGCAGGAAAATAAGATTGCAGTAACATATAAGTGGTCTTGGGCCTCTGCTCTAGAAAGCAGAGACCAAGTGCCCTCTGATTTGCCGCATTTTCTCGGCCAAAGCCGCGGATCCGCGGCAAAAAGGAGTTGACTACTAAACAGGTTTTTTGCAGGGTTGCTTTCTTTGCAAAAACATAGTTGCTGCAAATCTTAATTCTTATATGCCATCACATAAGCCTGCTAATAAACCAACAGTAAAATACTTGTTGACAAAGATAAAAAATTGATTAGACGTTTGCATTATTAGGCACGTGTCTTTTCAATTCATTTATTTTTACTGTTGAAGAGTGCTGGAGCAAGGTACGTTCGCATTGCATGTAGAATAGGACTCATCTCTTGGTTGATTTACATTGCTTTGAGTGAATCTTATTTACATATGTTGTACACTTGCACAAATTGATTTTAAGGGCACCACCCATTAACAAGATAAGGTGGGAATTTAATCACCCTTCCTTGGCCCAAAAATCAGATTCCAAGCACTTACTAACCCGAGCCTAACTAAAAATGAGTAGACGTTGGCCCTAGGGACATCTCGGACTCAATTAGGAGATTATCCTAAGGGGGAAAGGTGTTGGAATTTGACTCCTGCAAAATCAGTGTCTAGGAAAGGAATTAAGGGCCAAAAGACCGAAGATTGATGGTTATTTAATTAAGGAACGTCTTTGACAGAAAACCTCCCACCAATCTTGCCCTGACCTGGCTGATTAGCTTGTGGTCAAAGTCTGCATTAGACCTCCCGTGAACAGTCTAATCAGTTAGGAGTCGTCTAGGTCATAGGTCTACCCTAACTTAGGTTAAATTTTTTCTTTTTTGTTTGCTTATTTGTTTGTTTTTGTTTGTGTTCTATTGTGTGATATGGCTTATAACACAATTTTTCCAATTTTAATAGTAATCCATATTACACACCGACTTCATTTTAGGATATTACCAACCCGGCATATTATAACTTTAACCAACCTAGTGTGCCGGATTGGTCTTATCCGAATCAATATAACCCATGTCCCCAATCTAATAACTATAATTTCCAGAATGATTTCAACTCTTCACAGAGTCAGTGGGGCTTCACCTCCCCCGAGTCCAATTTTCAACCAACTTGTCATCCTTCTCCACCTTGTCCACAATATTTTCAAGATTCATACTCAGTTCCACCAGTCCAAAATAGAAAACTATCAATTTTGGAAATGAGTATGCGTGAGTCCAAACACAAATCCCAAAATCTGATGGACTCACAATTTCACCACCAATTCCAAGACAATACTTCATCTTTTCATCAAAACAATGAACCTATCAACTATGAAAAGATGCTTGAAGCCATGACTCAGGCCCAAAACGCTCGTAATCGTGACATAGATATGATGGTCCAATCTCTACGTTCCCACCGTTTGACCAGTTCTGATGTCACTAACCATTCTGTTAGAGCCAAAGAGTTAGGTTGTTTTTGGAAATCAAAGTTCCATTTCAGAACAATCATTTGAACTTGCCCAAACTCCAAATTTTGAAAAGAATATTGACAGTTTGGCAAGTTATCCTTTTCCTGAAATCGAACTTGAAAATGAATATGATCATGAACCTCAACTTAGTGATTCAATTTTACTTCCTGATTCAATAATGACTCCGGTGTCTTCACCTAATTTCAATCTTTTTCCCGAGTCAACATTGGATCCTGTGCCAATTCATCATGAAATTGAATCACCCATTTTTGATGATCATATTGAACTTGACCAATTTTACACTTTTGAAAATCCTATTGACAAATTGGCAAGTTCTCATTTTTATGATATTGAACTCAATGAGAAATGTGACCTAGATTCTCAAATCTGTGATCCAGTTCAAATTCTCGAATCAATATTGACTCCTGTTTTATTACCCGACTTGAGTAATATTTTAGAGTCAGTTTTGATTCCCACACCTATCATTCCTGAACTTGAATCACCAATATTAGGTCACATTCCATTGTTGGAAAATAAATGTGGACTTGAGTTTTAACTTCTTGACTTGGACCCGCTTCTTGAACCAATCTCGAGTCCTGAACCTTTACTTGACTTAAGTCACTTTCCTGAGTCGGTATTAGTTCCTGTACTTCCTAAGTCCAAGTCAATCATTTTATCTTTTCACACTCCTTTCTGGGACGAGGTGGTTGACAAATTTGACTCCGAAATTAATTATGAAATTTGGAAATTAGATGTGGTCAAATATTTAATAAAAATCCTTCATGGATACATCATTCTAATGGGTTATATTAAAGAAATTTCTGGTGGGTTCCTCCGAGCCCCACGAAAAGTTGATTGGGCCACATTTCGTGGACCAATCAGACCACCACCGGAACCACCACCTTAAGGTAACATTTGAAAATCACCTAGAGGGGAGGGGGAGAATAGGTGATAGTGCTATTCTATTGAACTTAATGCGGAATTTAAAAACTAATTGCAATTAACAAGAGATGCACACTCAAACAAGCTAAGCAAATAATTATGAATGAACAATATGAATTGATGCAAGGCACAAAGTAAAGAGAGAGAGAGAGTAAGAGCCAAGGGATCAAGCGCAAACAACAAGATATGTTTCGAGGTTCGAGCACCCAGCTCTACATCCCCGCCTTCACACAGAAGGATTTCAAGTCCACTAGCTTGTCCACAAAGGACTCCCACAAAGGGAACCTCCACCGAGGATTTGGGGCAATAACAATTACAAGGAGTACCCAACTCCTCCCTTCACAAACACAACCTCCTCCTTGAGGCACAACTCCAAGCCAACAAACAATCACCTCACAACTTGAGGGATTAGCACAAAGCTACACAAGGATCACCTCACCACTTGAGGGATACAACCCACTTGCACAACCTCCTCAACACAATGAGGGAAAGGCACAAAGCCAAGTAAAGATTGTGTTTACAACTTGGTGATCAAAAGACCACAAACAATCTCTTTTCCCACACAAAGATCCTATAGAATAAGATAGTAGATGTAGCTCAAGTGTGGAGAAAACCAAAGGAATGAAAATCAAAAACTCAAAGAAAATCTTTGGGAAAAACTAGAAACCAAGATGAAGAAGTTGATTCAAAATCTTTTCCCAAAAACCCTTTCTTGATATTCCAAACCCTAACAAAAACACCAAATAGATTGTTCAATTAAAACCCAAAAACTTCTTTTGATTGCTGTGAAAACACTAGAGAGTCAGGAAAAAATAAGCACCAAAAATCTTAGAGAAAACCTCTTTCCAATGGGGTATTTATAGCCCCCAGAAAATTATAGCCGTTGGCAGCAGAAACTGCTAAAATTGAACCACCGGTCGACCGGTCGGTCGACCGTCCAACGGTCATATTTTGACCGCTGATAGCTACCGGTCGACCGGGCGGTCGACCGTCCCCAGAACCAGAGAGCAACGGCTCTCTGGCCGGTCGACCGCTCGGTTGACCGTGCACAAACAGAGAGCAACCTACTCTCAGTCGGTCGACCGTGCGGTCGACCGGCTAATGGGGCAGCCAGCGTGCACGTATCCGTGCACGTCGGTCGACCGTTACGGTCGACCGGCTACTTGGTCCGGTCGACCGACCTAGCCTGGCAGCAACAGTAGTTCCGGTCAGAAAAACATGTAATTTTTTTAATCCTAAAATTCTCATAAATCTTCTAAAAATACAAAAAAATAGTTTTATCATTTTATTTTGAAATATAAACTTGTGATAAAAATTTCATCACAAATAACAAGCATTTTGAAACATTTTTGTGTCTTATCATTTTTACCAAAAATCAAAAACTGTATTTTCTAAAACTTGAATTTTTGAATAGAAAATACACTTTGTCCAAAACTCATCCAAATACAAAAACATGGTATTTAAACAACATTTAGGCATGATGTATATGGATATAATCCTATATACATGGAACATATATATATCCATGTTTTGTTAAAATATCAAAACATAAAATACATGAAATAGACTATCAAACTAAGTTTGTCTAAGAAGTTGAAGCATGTACGTATATAGAATGAATCTACTATACATAAAACCATTTAAACTTGTTTTGATCTATCTATTCATGAAACCAAGATCGGTTAAACCAAAAACGAAAAAACCAAAAATCAATACTCAAAACATGAAACGTGTGTGTTGTGAACTTGAGCATATCATACTATTCTAATCTTTACAATTTGGATCTAAACACAAAACTAAACTATGGTACCGAAGTCTTCTTGTAGAGTGCCGTCTCCAAGCCGACTCGATCCAAAACTCCTTGATCCACCGAGCAAGTGCTATATATGATCTTTGACGCTCGGGCTCTTGAATCAACATGTGAAAGCTTCCAAATCATCTTGTTGAAGCTAATCACCTACTAATAACTTGATTAATGATCTGAAACTAAAATCACAAGATTATTAGTACACATAAATACATGAGTTAATCATCATCAAAACTAGAGTGGAAGGCTTTTGGGCCAACAATCTCCCCCTTTTTGATGATGACAAAACTCATGGAGTTATATATGCATGGATTAAAGTTAAGCTTCAAAGAAGCTCCCCCTTAACTCATGCATAAAATAAATAAATATAAATATGCAATGAATGACAATGCAAAAATAATAAAAGGCTCTAGATACCCAATGAAATGTTTAAAAACAAAACATGCTCTAGATACCAAACATATGAAATGCATCATTGCATAAAACGTGCTCTTGATAACAATAAACTCTTGATACCATTAAACTCTTGATACCAATAAAAACATGTTCTTAAATAATGCTCTTGATACTAATTAAACAATTAAACTCTAATTAAACAATTAAATGACAAACTAATAAATAAAACAAAACATGCATATAAAACATGCATATAAACTCAAATACTTCTCCCCTTTTTGTCAATCATCAACAAAGGGGTCCAAGTAAAAACAAAAACATTCTTCTCCCCCTTTTTGTTCGAAACAAAGAAACAATAAAGGGTTTAAAAGAAATAAAACAATGTTCTCCCCTTTTTATCTAAAACACAAATTATGTAAATAAGGGGTGACAATCAATTAAGATATCAATTAAAAAATTGTCAAAGTAGAGCATCTTGATACCAATTGAAAGGAAACATAAAAACATTGATACCAATTTTAAGCAAAACACATAAAAATCTTGATACCAATTGAAATTAAACATAATAAATTTTGAATGTCTAAACAAAAATGTTGATACCAATTGTAAATATTTTTCATTTGAACATATGATACCAAATTGAAATTTTCAATCATAAAGTATGGGAGTGTAAATTAAATACCAATTGAAAGATGAAATACAAGTTTTCTCCCTCTTTATGAGTTTCCAAATAAAATAATGAATAAGCTTGTATATGGATACCAATTGAAAACTAGTCAATTGAAACAAGAAAGTCATTATAAAACAAGCTTTATCATGATCAAAATTTGTGCTCTAAGATGTATGAATATAATAAGCACAAATAAAAACATATATACATATGTATGAAAAATTAGATACCAATTGAAATTGATACTCTTTGAAGTGTAAACATACATATAAAAAAATATATGAGTATACAAAAATGTCAATATTGATACCAATTGAAAGAATCCAATGATACCAATTGAAACAACAAAAATATCAAATGTATAACTCATATTACCTAGCCTCCCAATCATGTTCAAGTTTAAAATGATTTTCACTATAAGGCATACATGAGCATAATCTCCCATCCAACCACCCTTGGAAGGTAGGGGTTTTCAAAAATAGGTTTGAAAATAGAGTACGTTTGAAAATCTCTACCATAAGAAGAATACGAACTAGTTAAATGGGAAATCTTGTTAACTAGTACGAAATCCTTCAAGCAAGGAACAAAAACAAAATTGTTTTTCATGAAACACATGTAATTCACATGATCACTAAACACTCAAAATCCATAAAACATGTATCATACTCATGAAAATAAAATCATGAGAAAACTAATAAAGTGAGTGAACAAGTGTTATGTGACACATATCAACATGAAAATATTCAATTAAGCTCAATTAGGATATTCCTTAAAACATGAAACATGAAAATCTAAAATTTTCAATAAAACTAATTTTTACTTCAAGGCATATGTATGTTTTGACAACACAAAAAGTATACATACATATCCCTAAACATAATTGAGTCTATAATAAAGATTTGCATGAAAAGCAAATGACTCAAGGGGTATACATGTATATCTTAAGGTTTGGCAAAATAAACATATACATGAAGTGATAACACATGATCATAAAAATATGTCCAAAATAGGGAATACAAGTTAGAATGCATGAATCATCAAAACTAGACTATACTAGAACATCTAATGGGTACATGATTGAGTTTTTACCTGCACACAAAAATAGAATTTTAGATTTAGAACAAGTTGTGCAAGGTTCTCAATTCGAATCCGCGGTAGCAATGGCTATGCGGGTCGTGATCCTCAGGGAGGGACTAGCGATGGAAGCGTTTAAGTAAGATTCTATAAAAATTATTTTCTTTTATTATTTACAATGGTATATGATATTTACAATGAGAAGGTAAAAAGTAAATTTGAGAGAGATAGAGATCTAAACTAGAATTAGAAAGAAAGAAAACTATACATACATACCTCTTCTACCTTGCTTACCTTTGATCCGTGCGATGACTTACCTTGTCTTGGAAGGCGTACAAGTATGGCGTATAGGATCGTCCACCTTCTTAATCTACACTACGAAAATAAAAGACAAACTAACGAAGGTTTGTTCATCTCCATAGGCCATCAAGGGCTCTTCTTCGGCTGGGCAGTCTTAACGCAATTAGGTCTCATGGTTCACAAGACATTAGAGAGAAAATAGAAGAAAACATGAATAAAAGAACACAAGAATAAACAAGAAATAAAGAACACAAACAAACCTCAAGTGGATTTCATTAACAATGGAAGAAAAGTAGGCTTACACCGCTGTCACCTCAGTACAAGCATGGACTCCTTCCTCCATGAAAGCTCCCTCCACTCTCAGTTACAAAATTTACAAAAGAAAAACGAAAATAAAATCTAACCTAAACTACAAGTTAGCCTAAGAAACCCTAGAATTTGCTCTGTAGATTCTGTACGCCCTTTTTGTTGCGTCTGGAGGGGTATTTATAGGTGCAGAAGGAGGTAGAATCCCAACACAACTCTCCCACGAAAACCCGTAGTCAGATAAGACTGAATTGCCGCGGAAACGCGGCTTGGGTCGCGTTTCCGCGGCCAAGTTGTGGCGGCTGGCCACGCGCTTTGGCGCGTGGCTTCTCCTGGTCCGTCCATCTGGTCGTTTCCTTCTGGAAGCTGCATCCTGGCTCTTAATCTTTGGATTTGGATATAACTTGGGAATCAAGTTACCTAGATCCCAAATCTTTTATCCACGAATTTGTGATCTTAAATTCTCCTTCTTTGGCTTTTATCCTCATCTGCAAGTTTTTAGGGTTGAATAGAAGTCTATCCTTCCCCTTCTTTAATATTTGCAACTTTGGCCCTTGTGTATTTGCAATTTTGACAATTAATATTTGCACTTTTGCACTTGGGCTTGAATATGGGCTTTTGGGCTTCTTTTTAAGCTTTATTTCTTTATTTTAATATTTCGAGGCCTGCACACAATAAATCATAAAATATTAGTAAATGTGCAGAATTATAGATATAAATATGAAAATGTGATGGTAAATGTAATGATAAAAATGCACTTTTCACTACCAATCACACCCCCACACTAATCTTTTTGCTCGTCCTCGAGTAAAAATCAAAGAAAAAGAAAAAGAAAAGAAAAAATAATCTAACCTAACTCACTTTCGTAGGAATCACGGTTGCACTTAGCATGTGCAACAAGCTATTAAACCCCTAGGTTACCCTAGAGGACGAGTGTTGTCTCGTGAGGGTTTTCAGCAGATTACACCCACAAAATCCATAAAAAGGAAAATATTTGAAATACTTTTGAAAAGACTAAGTAATCTATAAGTTTTTAGGATCCTCATTTTTATTCATTCTTAAACTTAGTCTTTATAAAGTAAATTGTTTTCATTTTTAAGTAAGGATCAAAATTGAATTTTGTGTATAGTCTTTTTCGTTACCAAAAATCATATGCATCCTTATGAATTTTTACTAGGAATTCCTTAACTTGGACTCTCATGCCTCTTTATTTGTTTAATTTTTTTTTAATATGTATAACTCATCTAATTTTCTTTCGTATAAGCATCAAGGCTTCTTGAGGCCCTCATACCTAACTAATTGACTATTAGATGTGTTAATACATATATAATGTTTCTCAGTTTTCTTTGGCTTTCTAATCCACCCATGTAGCGAACTTAAAGTCGGTGGCTCCCAAACCAGTCGGCTTTAGGGCACCGGGTTAGAAAACACCCCGCGGACTCAAATTCGAGTGAACTAGGCCACAAAACTAAGGACTTTATTTTATTTAGAACTCACCTTTAGGCATGAATACTTATGCTTCATGAGGCACATGTATCCAGCTTAATTGGTGATTTTTTTTTTTAAATATTTCTCAAGGCACAAGGGTCTTTGTCTTAGAATCCTAGATATGCATTAGGTATGCACATTTCATTAAGGTAAAAATTAAGACTAACTACTTATTCAATTTCTCCTCCTATACCTAAAAATTCAACAATTTATTTATATTGACCGAGTTTTTAGAAATCCTAATCATGATTTTCCTAATTCTTAAGACTAACTTAGATTTCTTTCAAAAGATAAGTCAAAATATTATCCTTTTTATAACATTTTTTTTTATATTAGCAAATTTTTGTTATGTTAGTATGTTAGTAAAGCCTACCCCCACACTTATCTTATGCATTGTCCTCAATGTATGAATGAATGCATATATGCATGAAAAAGAAGAAGGGAAGGCAGAAAATTACCTTAGGGGGTGGTTCCGGTGGTGGTCTAATTGGGCCAAGCGTTGCTACCCAATCAAGATAATATAGTAGTTCACAGAAGAACCCACCAAAAATTTCCCTTGTATAACCCACTAAAATGTATGTATAATTATTTTTTAAAATTTCCACCCCATCAAATTTCCAAATTTCATAATAAATTTTAGAGTCAATTGTGTCAACCTCCTTGTCCCAAAATGGAGTGTGAAAAGATGGAATGATTGACTTGGACGTCGTAAGTATGGGAACGAATACCGACTCAAGAAAGAAACTTAAATCAAGTAATGGTTCTGGAGTCGGGCTAGGTTCAGGAAGTGGGTCCAAATCAATAAGCTGAAACTCAAGTCCACAATAAGTTTCCCACAATAGAATGTGACTCAATATTGGTGATTCAAGTTCAGGAATGATAGGTGTGGGAACCAAAATTGACTCTAAAATATTACCTAAGTCGGGTAACAAAACAGGAGTCAACAATAATTCGGGAATTTGAACTTGATCACAGATTTGAGAATCTAGGTCACATATCTCATCAGCTCAATATCATAAAAATTAGAACTTGCCAATTTATCCATGGGACTTTCAAAATTGCAAAATTGGTCAAGTTCAATATGATCATCAAAAATGGGTGATTCAATTTCATGATGAATTGGCACAGGATCCAATGTTGACTTGGGAAAAGAAAAATTAGGTGGAGACACCGGAGTCATTATTGAGTCAGTAAATAAAATTGAATCACCGGGTGGAAGATCATTATCATATTCATGCTCAAGTTCTATTTCAGGAAAGGAAAAACTTGTCAAGTTATCAAAATTTGAAGTTTCGGCAAGTTCACATGATGGCACTGAGTTTGAATCTTGTTGTCCAAAGCAACTTGGTTCGTCGGCTCTAAGAGAGTGGTCAGCGATATCAGAAATGGCCGAACGGTGAGAACGTAAAGATTGAACCATCATATCTATATCATGATCACGGGCTAATCTAGCCTGAGTCATGGCTGCAAGCATCCTTTCATAGTTGATAGGTGCATCATGTTGTGATTGGACTTGAAAGGATGAAGTGTAATCGTAATGAAGTTGTGAGTCGGTGGACTCATGCATTATCATGTCTGCGATTGATGGTAATTTTTGCTTGGACTCATGCATACTCATCATTTCCTGGATAGATGGTAGTCTATTCTGACTGGATGGATCTGAGTATGAATCTTGGGAATATTGTGGACAAGGTGGAGACGGAGGACAAGTCGGTTGAAAATTAGACTCGGGGGAATCGAAACCCCATGAACTCTGTGAAGAGTTGAAATTGTTATGGAAATTATGGTTATAAGATGGGGGGTATGGGTTATATTCATTCGGATAAGACCATTCCGGCATACTAGGTTGGTCAAAGTTGTGATATGCCGGGTTGGTAATATCTGAAAAATAGTTAGGTGTGTAATATGGATTAAAATTGGAAAAATTATTATTATATGCCATATCACACACAAAAGAAAAAGAAAACAAACAAATAAACAAACAAAAAGAAGAAAAAAAATTCTAACCTAAGTTAGGGTAGACCTATGACCTAGACGACTCCTAACTGGTTAGATTGTCCACGGGAGGTAGGGTGCAGACTTTGACCACAAGTTAATCAGCCAGGTCAGGGCAAGAGTGGTGGGAGGTTTTCCGTCAAAGACGTTCCTTAATTAAATAACCACCAATCTTCGGGCTTTCGGCCCTCAATCCCCTTCCTAAACACTGATTTGGCAGGAGTCAATTTCCAACACCGTTCCCCTTAGGATAATCTCCTAATTGAGTCCGAGATGTCCCTAGGGCCAACGTCTACTAATTTTAAGTTAGGCTTGGGTTAGTGAGTGCTGGGATATGATTTTTGGGCTAAGGAAGGGTGATGAAATCCCCACCTTATCTTGTTAATGAGTTATGCCCTTAAAATAAATTTGTGCAAGTGTACAAAATATGTAAATAAGATTCACTCAAAGCATCAACCAAGAGATGAGTCCTATTCTACATGCAATGCGAACGTACCTTGCTCCAGCACTCTTCAACAGTAAAAATAAAGGAATTGAAAAGACACGTGCCTAATATGCAAACGTCTAATCAATTTTTATCTTTAACAACAAGTATTTTACTGTTGATTAATTAGCAGTAAGCAGGGTTATCACAGAACAAAGTTTAACAGAGCAGTAGACAGATATTGCAATTTGCAGCAACCTACAAAAAGATGGATCAGTAGGGAACTACTCAGGCCGCGGTTTCGCGGCAATTGCCGCGTTTCTGCGGCTCTGAAGTAGGCTCTTGTGCTCTGCCTTCGAGGGCGGAGGACAGAGTTGCTATATGTCCACTTCTGCTGTCAGTTTCCCTGTTCTCCAAACCTGCAAACAGAAAAGAATAAAAGAATTAGTTAATAATTTTTTTTATTATTAGAGAATAACTTACCGTCCCTCCCCGGCAACGGCGCCAAATTTTTGATTGAGTTTTTACCTGCACACAAAAATAGAATTTTAGATTTAGAACAAGTTGTGCAAGGTTCTCAATTCGAATCCGCGGTAGCAGTGGCTATGCGGGTCGTGATCCTCAGGGAGGGACTAGCGATGGAAGCGTTTAAGTAAGATTCTCTAAAAATTATTTTCTTTTATTATTTACAATGGTATATGATATTTACAATGAGAAGGTAAAAAGTAAATTTGAGAGAGATGGAGATCTAAACTAGAATTAGAAAGAAAGAAAACTATACATACATACCTCTTCTACCTTGCTTACCTTTGATCCGTGCGATGACTTACCTTGTCTTGGAAGGCGTACAAGTATGGCGTATAGGATCGTCCACCTTCTTAATCTACACTACGAAAATAAAAGACAAACTAACGAAGGTTTGTTCATCTCCATAGGCCATCAAGGGCTCTTCTTCGGCTGGGCAGTCTTAACGCAATTGGGTCTCATGGTTCACAAGACATTAGAGAGAAAATAGAAGAAAACAAGAATAAAAGAACACAAGAATAAACAAGAAATAAAGAACACAAACAAACCTCAAGTGGATTTCATTAACAATGGAAGAAAAGTAGGCTTACACCGCTGTCACCTCAGTACAAGCATGGACTCCTTCCTCCATGAAAGCTCCCTCCACTCTCAGTTAAAAAATTTACAAAAGAAAAACGAAAATAAAATCTAACCTAAACTACAAGTTAGCCTAAGAAACCCTAGAATTTGTTCTGTAGATTCTGTACGCCCTTTCTGTTGCGTCTGGAAGGGTATTTATAGGTGCAGAAGGAGGTAGAGTCCCAACACAACTCTCCCACGAAAACCCGTAGTCAGATAAGACTGAATTGCCGTGGAAACGCGGCTTTGGATGCGTTTCCGCAGCCAAGTTGTGGCGGCTGGCCACGCGCTTTGGCGCGTGGCTTCTCCTGGTCCGTCCATCTGGTCGTTTCCTTCTGGAAGCTGCATCCTGGCTCTTAATCTTTGGATTTGGATATAACTTGGAATCAAGTTACCTAGATCCCAAATCTTTTATCCACGAATTTGTGATCTTAAATTCTCCTTCTTTGGCTTTTATCCTCATCTGCAAGTTTTTAGGGTTGAATAGAAGTCTATCCTTCCCTCTTCTTTAATATTTGCAACTTTGGCCCTTGTGTATTTGCAATTTTGACAATTAATATTTGCACTTTTGCACTTGGGCTTGAATATGGGCTTTTGGGCTTTTTTTTAAGCTTTATTTCTTTATTTTAATATTTCGAGGCCTGCACACAATAAATCATAAAATATTAGTAAATGTGCAGAATTATAGATATAAATATGAAAATGTGATGGTAAATGTAATGATAAAAATGTACTTTTCACTACCAATCAGTACAAATAAGCATCCAAGCACAAACATATATAAAGATTTATTTGTGGCCCACTACTTGTACAAGTATAAATTCTAGTCTTAATGAAAACTAACATCTAAACAAGTAATCAAATCATGAAGCATAAAACGGGATATAAATCAACATGAAAATCAAAAACATGATCATTATGTAAATTCACATGTTATTAGAGCTATGATGTGCATAATAGCTAAACAAATGGTGAGAACACAACATATGGGTCCATATAAACATGGGTGATCTCAAAAGCTATACATGCATGTCAATGATCTAAGAGTCATGGCATTTAACATAATAAACTCTAAACATCAAAAACATGAGATATCAAAACAAGAATCATAAACACATATGATCATCATGCACATGCATTAGATCTAGGACATACATATTAATTTAAAAACAAAGTGAGAGCACAAAGATAAGACCATGGGTGTCTCAAATAACTAAACATGTATATCACTAATCTAAATCACATGGCATAATCATAATGAGCTTTAAAATATGACATGCTATAAATCAACGACATGAAAAACATGCAAATATAAACGGGAGTTAGAGATTGATACCAAAACCGATGAAGGCACCTCTCTAGTTCTCCAAACCAATGGTGGTTCTCTTCACCAAACTCCCCTTGAAAGTGAAGCATCCAAATTGTTTTCTTTAAGAACAGAATGCATCCACTTCAAGGCACCAACACTCTCACGTTATGTGAGAGCCCACACCTACATCAAAAAATCAAAGGGGTGGTCTTTGGTACCCATTTTCTTTTGGGTCCATAGGGGTTAGTATCTTTCCTAACCCAAACAAGATTATTTGCTAAATTTTCAACATGTAAACGATCATAGCAAAATCTAGCAAGGTGGCCTTTTCGACCACAATGTGTACATGTGTACACATGGGCATACATAGTGTGGAGTTTGTGATCGTGATGAGCATGTGTATGCCTTGATGGGTGTGCATGCAAAGATGGACCTTGTTTCTTACGAACCAAGGTTTCCAAGCGTGTATGATTTAAAGTACATTGGCTCAAAGTGGAGCCCAAATAATTTACACTTTTCTTCAAAACATTTATGTCATTTTCAATACTAGAAGATAAAGTGGAGCATGCAAAAGATGTGCTAGGTGAAGCTACACTAGCATGACAAACATGTGAAGACAATTCAATTTTCAAAGATTCATTTTTCTTTAAAACAAAATCCAATTCTTTTGTAATGAAATCAATTTCATTTTCAATGCAAGGTTATCTTTAAAACAAAATCTAATTTAGAAGATAAAACCTCATTGTTTTTCACAACATCATCACAATCATTTTTACTTTTCAAAACATCAATCTCTTTTAGGGTAAGGTCTAGTTGAGATCTTAGTGAGTCACGTTCACTAGTAATCTCTTCCTTCTCTTGCAAAACCAATTCAAAACTTGAACATGAATCCTTCATTTCTTTTTTTAGTTCAAGATTATTCTTTTTCAACAAATCATGTTTTTCCAAAAAATTTTCAAGTTTTTGAGCAAGTTTCATATTCAATGTTTGAACTTCAAAACAACCATGGCAATAGGAACTAGAGCTATCATCTAGTTGAGAATCCGATTGTACCTCAAGGGATTTTTTCCCTTAGACCATGAGGCAATGCTCGTCGGACTTGTCTCTCATAGATCTTCTCAACTTGTTGATAATCCTTGGTAGCTCGGGAGAAGTCAATATGCTCCAAACTGCAAAAGCCGAATCATAATGAGCAAACACATGTAAAAGATCTTCATTAAGAGATGCTCTAAGTGTCTTAAGTGCTAATGCATTGGCCTTTCTATGCTTGCTAGCATTAGGGTAGGATTCTTGAGTAGTGGCTTGATAAACTAGATGTCCTAGGCTTTTTAAATGACTACTCATCTTGACCTTCAATATCATGTCTAGAAAAATCAAACATAGGAGGGCTATCCATGAGTGCAAACTAAATGTGTGCAAATGAAAAATGCAAATGAAGATTAGCAAACCAAGATCTCACTCCTAGGTGGTTAAACCTAAATATCAGGAGCGAAGGCTCTGATACCAATTGAAAATCACCTAGAGGGGGTGAATAGGTGATAGTGCTAATTTATTGAACTTAATGCGGAATTTAAAAACTAATTGCAATTAACAAGAGATGCACACTCAAACAAGCCAAGCAAATAATTATGAATGAACAATATGAATTGATGCAAGGCACAAAGTAGAAAGAGAGAGAGAGAGTAAGAGCCAAGGGATCAAGCGCAAACAACAAGATATGTTTCGAGGTTCGAGCACCCAGCTCTACATCCCCGCCTTCACACAGAAGGATTTCAAGTCCCCTAGCTTGTCCACAAAGAACTCCCACAAAGGGAACCTCCACCGAGGATTTGGGGCAATAACAATTACAAGGAGTACCCAACTCCTCCCTTTACAAACACAACCTCCTCCTTGAGGCACAACTCCAAGCCAACAAACAATCACCTCACAACTTGAGGGATTAGCACAAAGGATCACCTCACCACTTGAGGGATACAACCCACTTGCACAACCTCCTCAACACAATGAGGGAAAGGCACAAAGCCAAGCAAAGATTGGGTTTACAACTTGGTGATCAAAAGACCACAAACAATCTCTTTTCCCACACAAAGATCCTATAGAATAAGATAGTAGATTTAGCTCAAGTGTGGAGAAAACTAAAGGAATGGAAATCAAAAACTCAAAGAAAATCTTTGGGAAAAACTAGAAACCAAGATGAAGAAGTTGAATCAAAATCTTTTCCCAAAAACCCTTTCTTGATATTCCAAACCCTAACAAAAACACCAAATAGATTGTTCAATTAAAACCCAAAAATTTCTTTTGATTACTGTGAAAACACTAGAGAGTCAGGAAAAAATAAGCACCAAATTTTTAGAGAAACCTCTTTCCAATGGGGTATTTATAGCCCCCAGAAAATTATAGCCGTTGGCAGCAGAAACTGCCAAAATTGAACCACCGGTCGGCCGGTCGGTCGACTGTCCAACGATCATATTTTGACCGCTACAGCTACCGGTCGACCGGGCAGTCGACCGTCCTCAGAACCAGAGAGCAACGGCTCTCTGGCCGGTCGACCGCTCGGTCGATCGTGCACAAACAGAGAGCAACCTGCTCTCAGTCGGTCGACCGTGCGGTCGACTGGCTAATGGGGCAGCCAGCGTGCACGTATCCATGCACGTCGGTCGACCGCTACGGTCGACCGGCTACTTGGTCCGGTCGACCGTCCGGTCGACCGACCTAGCCTGGCAGCAACAGTAGTTCCGGTCAGAAAAACATGTAATTTTTTTAATCCTAAAAATTCTCATAAATCTTCTAAAAATACACAAAAATAGTTTTATCATTTTATTTTGAAATATAAACTTGTGATAAAAATTTCATCACAAATAACAAGCATTTTGAAACATTTTTGTGTCTTATCATTTTTACCAAAAATCAAAAACTGTATTTTCTAAAACTTGAATTTTTGAATAGAAAATACACTTTGTCCAAAACTCATCCAAATACAAAAACATGGTATTTAAACAACATTTAGGCATGATGTATATGGATATAATCCTATATACATGAAACATAGATAAATCCATGTTTTTGACTTTAATTCCAAAATATGTTTTGTTAAAAATACCAAAACATAAAATACTTGAAATAGACTATCAAACTAAGTTTGTCTAAGAAGTTGAAGCATGTATGTATATAGAATGAATCTACTATACATAAAACCATTTAAACTTGTTTTGATCTATCTATTTATGAAACCAAGATCGGTTAAACCAAAAATGGAAAAACCGAAAACCAATATTCAAAACATGAAACGTGTGTGTTGTGAACTTGAGCATATCATACTATTCTAATCTTTACAATTTGGATCTAAACACAAAACTAAACTATGGTACCGAAGTCTTCTTGTAGAGTGCCGTCTCCAAGCCGACTCGATCCAAAACTCCTTGATCCACCGAGCAAGTGCTATATATAATCTATGACGCTCGGGCTCTTGAATCAACATGTGAAAGCTTCCAAATCATCTTGTTGAAGCTAATCACCTACTAATAACTTGATTAATGATCTGAAACTAAAATCACAAGATTATTAGTACACATAACTACATGAGTTAATCATCATCAAAACTAGAGTGGAAGGCTTCTGGGCCAACAATCTCCCCCTTTTTGATGATGACAAAACTCATGGAGTTATATATGCATGGATTAAAGTTAAGCTTCAAAGAAGCTCCCCCTTAACTCATGCATAAAATAAATAAATATAAATATGCAATGAATGACAATGTAAAAATAATAAAGGCTCTAGATACCCAATGAAATGTTTAAAAACAAAACATGCTCTAGATACCAAACATATGAAATGCATCATTGCATAAAACGTGCTCTTGATAATAATAAACTCTTGATACCAATAAACTCTTGATACCATTAAAAACATGTTCTTAAATAATGCTCTTGATACTAATTAAACAATTAAACTCTAATTAAACAATTAAATGACAAACTAATAAATAAAACAAAACATGCATATAAAACATGCATATAAACTCAAATACTTCTCCCCCTTTTTGTCAATCATCAACAAAGGGGTCCAAGTAAAAACAAAAACATTCTTCTCCCCCTTTTTGTTTGAAACAAAGAAACAATAAAGGGTTTAAAAGCAATAAAACAATGTTCTCCCCTTTTTGTCTAAAACACAAATTATGTAAATAAGGGGGTGACAATCAATAAAGATATCAATTAAAAAATTGTCAAAGTAGAGCATCTTGATACCAATTGAAAGGAAACATAAAAACATTGATACCAATTTTAAGCAAAACACATAAAAATCTTGATACCAATTGAAATTAAACATAATAAATTTTGAATGTCTAAACAAAAATGTTGATACCAATTGTAAATATTTTTCATTTGAACATATGATACCAAATTGAAATTTTCAATCATAAAGTATGGGAGTGGAAATTAAATACTAATTGAAAGATGAAATACAAGTTTTCTCCCTCTTTATGAGTTTCCAAATAAAATAATGAATAAGCTTGTATATGGATACCAATTGAAAACTAGTCAATTGAAACAAGATAGTCATTATAAAACAAGCTTTATCATGATCAAAATTTGTGCTCTAAGATGTATGAATATAATAAGCACAAATAAAAACATATATACATATGTATGAAAAATTAGATACCAATTGAAAGTGATACTCTTTGAAGTGTAAACATACATAAAAAAAAATATATGAGTATACAAAAATGTCAATATTGATACCAATTGAAAGAATCCAATGATACCAATTGAATCTTACAATTATATTTCAAATATTTTTCTCTTTCAAAATGCTTTTCGAAAATACTAACTCTTTGTTTCTCTTTCTTTATGGATTTTGTGGGTGCAATCCACTAAAAACCCTCACGAGACAAAACTCGTCCTCTAGGGGAAACCTAGAGGTTTAACGGCTTGTTACACATGCTCAGTGCAATCGCGTGACCTGCGAAAGTGGTCTAATAATCCTTAGTATAGTTTAGTTGTTTTGCTCGAGGACGAGCAAAAGATAGGTATGGGGGTGTGATTGGTTGCTAATGTTGCATATTTAGTATCATATTTCCATACTTATTATAGAATAAAATCTGCATTGTCCTAATTAAATGTTTAATTTATTTGCAGGCCCATTCCTTAAGGAGATGAAGAGAAATGAGCCCAAAAGCCCACCAAATTCTGAATTAAATCAGAATTAATTCGAGCTCAGTGAATCAGGACAAAATCAAGAGGTTGAAAACCGGTTGAGAAGAATCCTCTCAGAATCGATCGGTTAAAGCCAAGAATCAAAGGCCATTTCCTCATAATACTGGACTCAAACGAGAAAACCAACTAAAGATAAAAGCAGAAGGAAATACCAGGGAAACTCACCAACAGGGTATGGCCACCTGGCCACACCCTGGCCGCGGAAACGCGGCCAAAGCCACGTTTTCGCAGCTTTTTAGTGGTTGTTGGGGGATCGTTTGCTCCCCCAATCTTCCCGGGATTCTCCTCGTGTGGGTTTTGCCTATAAAAGCCAGTATTTGCACTGAAAATGGCACGACCATGTAGAGATAGGATTTAGCCTAGTTTTCATTTCTTGTAGTTTAGATTTTTTCTTTTCTTTTTATGTAATTTGTATGTAAGCTTAGGTTAGATGAAGATTCATATAAGTAAGAGAGAGAGGCTTATGTTGAGAGTGACACCGATGTACCCTCCTCCTTTCTTCCATTGTTTCAAGCAATAAAAGGTAATATGTTTATGTTCTTCTTTACTTTCATTTTCTTTTTCTTCTTCCTACTTTACCTCTTTTGTTTTTGATGATCTTGCAAGTGAATTCAGAAGCATAAGTATAACGATGTTGTGTGAGTGCCAACGATAGTTCATGAAGACGTTCTCCTCCTCAAGATCCGTATCACTTCATTCTTGCTCCGCTTGATGATATAATGCGAACGGGGATTGAGCTCGATCCTATGATCTATGCGTTGAACGCCTCCAAGCAAGGTAGAAAATGCAAGGGTTCCAGGTAAGTCATCAACCAAACTAGGTGAGTACTTCTTTCATCTTCTTTCTTCACTTTTTTATTTCTTAGTTTAGATCACCAACACCCACTTCCTTCATCACTCCTTTTCACTTCTTTGTAAATAATCATTTGTACATAGTCACTTTCTAATTCTCTCCACTTTCTTCATTCTACCATTTTCTTTCTAACTTTAACATAACTCTTTTTTCAATTTTATTTCTTAAAAACAAAGAAGAACTTTAGTTTTTCTTCATAAAGATTTCAATACAAACCTTGAACGCTTCTATCGCAAACCCTCCTTGTGGATCACGACCCGCATAGCCACTTGCTATAGCGGTAAGAATTGAGCACTTGCACATCTCCATTTTGAAGTTCTAAAATTCCGTATTTTGTGTGCAGGTTGGAACTAAATCATTGATTCTGCCAAAATTTTCCCATGGAGCCTGAGAGGACTGAAGTCGTTGTCAAGGGATTTTAGAGAGAGACTGCGGCCAAGGCAGTTGAGGCGATACCATCTTTTGGTAACATTTTGCTCTTTCATGAGTAATTTTTCTTGTGATATTTATTACGCCTTACTTAATCAAAGTTTAACGACAGGTGCCCCGCCCTTGGGCGCCTCGACTTCAAGGGGACCAACCAGTATCCCTGAGGGACTCAGGGGTGAAACAAGTACTTCGACCACGATGAATGTTACTGAGTTGGATGTTTTGTATCAGGACATACCCTCTTATCAGCTCGAACCGGCAAGAGGAAAGGGGATTGAGGGAACAGTAGTCACGGAACTAACCTCACTTCAATTATCTTGGTAAGTGAGATGCAATTCCTTTTGCCAGTGCCGCCTATCTTGCTGAGCGTGGAGTTGAAGGTGATTACCAGTCCTACTTCTCAAACTGGTGGTTAAGCCAGCTCTCCTAGAATAGTCACTAGCCCTACTTCGGTTATGGCTAGTGTATTGGTTTCAATGAGGACTCCTCCAAGATCACCGGCGATCCCTCATATTGCTCCAGCCAGTGCTTCTACTATTCCTTCCACAGTTATGTCATTGAAACTGGTAGAAGTTTTGTCTTCAGAGGCTGCTCGTTCACGGGAGTAGTTGAGGCCGAGAATGAATTCGTGGCTGAGTTAGTCGACAGCTTTTATAAGGGCTTAAAGCGATCCGTTGCTTTCGTCTTGAAGGGCTCGACTACCTTATTCTCTACTTTAAAGGTGGTCCTCTCCCGAAGCATTGACAGTATCTAAGACTTTGGAGGGGATGACCAGGCCGCCACATTGGAGCTTCTGGTGGATAGGCTTGAGAGGGATGTGGACGAATGGCACCGTCTTAGCCATTCAGATCTGGAGTCTTCAGTTAATGAACAGCTCGCGCACCTTGCTGCTCAAATGCATGAAGCCCATCTCGCCTCTCAAGATGCAGCTAAGGCAATTTCCTCTGACTTGAGATCCTTGGAGATGAGGAGAGTAGAACTCGGGGACGCCATAGATGCTTCTAACAACGCTTTTCTTGACGCAGAGGATAAGATTGAAAAGGCCAAGGAAATGACCAGGAAGGCTAATCTTCTTTTGTCCAAGGCTGAACCGGTGCGTCTTGAAGAGAATGCTCGGCTAGAGCAGCTTAAGGCTCAGAATAACGAAGTCCTGTAGCAGGGGCTAGCACAGAGGGCAACTTTGGTTAAAATTGAGGCTCGCTTATAACAAACGGCGAGCTTTAACGAGGCCGAGTTGAGGTCGCAAGCACTTCTCAGAGCTGTTAAGGAGAGGAAGAATAGGCTGGCTACTCTTGAAGAAAGGATCAAGTCCTACGAAGCGCCCTCGTAGCTTGTAATTCGAGCATCCATGTATCTCTCTTTTTGAAATCAATAAAAAAGTAATTTTATTTGATTCCTCTGTTATATTTCCAACTTGTTTTATTTTTCTGAATTTTCAATCCTTATTTATAATTTGTTGTTACAATCCTCAAAAGGAAGCGGAATAACGGTATAACTAATCTAATCAGGGGCGATAAACTGATAGTGTTAGTCACACATTAAAATAAATAGTCCTTACTGGACTAAAAGGTGATACTTGGCTATCTGTCGGTTCAGAGGTCGCAGGGACGTAACCGATTGAGAAGCCACCAAGCTCAAAACTTGTCATTCAGAGGTAACGAACTGACATGATGACAAAGAAATAGTCCCTACTTGACTGAAAGGTGAGACTTGGCTATCTGTCGGTTCAGAGATCGCAGGGACGTAATCGATTGAGAAGCCACCAAGCTCAAAACTTGTCATTCAGAGGTGACGAACTAGACATGATGACAAAGGAATAGTCCCTACTGGATTGAAAGATGAGACTTGGCTATCTGTTGGTTCAGAGGTCGCAGGGACGTTACCGATTGAGAAGCCACCAAGCTTAAAACTTGTTATTCAGAGGTGACGAACTGGACATGATGACAAAGGAATAGTCCCTACTAGACTGAAAGGTGAGACTTGGCTATTTGTCGGTTCAGAGGTCGCAGGGACGTAACCGATTGAGAAGCCACCAAGCTCAAAACTTGTCATTCATAGGTGACGAACTGGACATGATGACAAAGGAATAGTCCCTACTGGACTGAAAGGTGAGACTTGGCTATCTGTCGGTTCAGAGGTCGCAGGGACGTAACCGATTGAGAAGCCACCAAGACTGAAAGGTGAGACTTGGCTATCTGTCGGTTCAGAGGTCGCAGGCACGTAACCGATTGAGAAGCTACCAAGCTCAAAATTTGTCATTCAGAGGTGACGAATTGGACATGATGACAAAGGAATAATCCCTACTGGATTGAAAGATGAGACTTGACTATCTGTCAGTTCAGAGGTCGCAGGGACGTAACCGATTGAGAAGCCACCAAGCTCAAAATTTGTCATTCAGAGGTGACGAACTAGACATGATGACAAAGGAATAGTCCCTACTGGACTGAAAGGTGAGACTTGGCTATCTGTTGGTTCAGAGGTCGCAGGGACATAACCAATTGAGAAGCCACCAAGCTCAAAATTTGTCATTCAGAGGTGATGAATTGGACATGATAAAAGTGGAATAGTCCCTACTGGACTAAAAGATGAGACTTAGCTATCTGTCGGTTCAGAGGTCGCAGGGACATAACCGATTGAGAAGCCACCGAGCTCAAAGTTTGTCATTCAGAGTGACGAACTGGACATAATGATAAAGGAATAGTCCTATCGGGGAAATAGGATTAATTATGAACTCCATGGGGATTTTGATATCTCCTTCGGATGCTATTTGGAAGAAATTGTCAGAGGTATATTGTTAACGTGACAACCAGAAAAGTCCATTGAGGATTGAGTGGGAAACAATAGACTTTGAGGGGAGTCTACCAGAAACTCATTGGGGAGTTAAAAAATGAATCCCATAAGAGATTACATGTCAGAGGTGATCATTAACGTGACAAAAAGAACTCCGTGGGGATTTGTAAAGCAATTTGTCAGAGGTGTGTTGTTAACTTGACAAGGATTCATTTACTGTTAGAGGTGCTTGAACATAACAGTAATTCAAGTGGACTAGTCGTCCTGTGATTGGGAAAGAGATGTGTGAAGTATTTGCACAAATATTATGTAAAAGAGAGAAGGTTAAAATCAACCTTAGTGCTTGTTTACTCCACAAATGTATTTGATATGATTAATATACCCTTTCCAATCTCCGTTATAGCAAGGGCTATACCGAGTCGATTCTCAGGGAGAGCTCGCGATGGAAGCTTTACGATAGGTAGTGAAGATGTAAAACGAGAATTCTTCTATGCTTAAAAAAGTAAAGAATAAAACAATGAAGAAGAAATGAAAGAATGGATGGATATATTCATGATGGAAAATGTAAAAGAAATCAAAATCAAGATTGGATATGGACTAACAACTAAAAAGAAAAGAAAACTTTAGAAAACTTGAATGGAAGAAAACCATGACTAGCTAACCTTACTACCTTGCTAAAACTTACTAAACTCCATGATAGTGAATGCGTGCCTCATGTTGATTCATCGGCATAGATTTGTCTTGCGTGTTGGTCTAATTACTTTCCCACTTGGATGACAGGGGGTTTAACCCATCGGAGAAGAGAAGACCATCTAACTTGCAAGATTAAAGATAACAATCACCCATGAGTTAGTAGTTAGCAAGGTTAGTGGTTAGCTAGTACATGTAAAAAGTTAGCTACAAGCCATAAGAAAGTAAAACAAAGCATGAACTAAATTGCAAGAAAGTAAAGCAAGAAATAAAGAAAGCAAGTAAACTAGAAAATGCAAGAGTAGAGAGAAGAGAATGGATGAATCCTTGCTTCACAAGTTGTCACTCCTTGATGTACACAAGCTTTCTCTCTCTTACAACTCTCTCTTTACAAATTTCTAGGGAAGGAGAAGAGGGTTTAAAGAACTAAAACCTAGAGAAAAACCTACAAAAATTACAAGCATCTACTAATTTCTCCTCTCTTCTCCATTCTCCCTTTGCTCGCAGGTCCAGGTGCAGTATTTAGGGCTCAGAAGAAGGATCCAGAACCCTGGTTATTGGCGCAAAATCTGGGATCCAACCAACTTACAACTGCCGCAGATCCACATCCTTTTTGCGGCAAAACAGAATCTGTTGGGCAACAGATTTCTGGTACAGGTTGGTTACGAGGTTGTTATCCACGTGGCCTTCCAAAATCTTGAGTTGTTACGTAGAATTCTCTGGATCCTGGATTTAAACTTGGGCTTTATCTTGGGCTTGGAATAATCTCTTTAATTATTGCTAATTAAAGTGATTATTGGGCTTTCTCTCATTTCAGTTGTGGACCTGTAAAAATATAGAGAAGATAAGTAAAAATCATATATTTATTTGCAATATGCATGGGGATTATGTGGTAAAATATGCAATATTGTGTATCAATCACACCCCCACACTTATTCTTTTGCTCGTCCCGAGCAAAACAAAGAAAAAGAAAAGAAAAACTATACTACAAATTTTATTACACCACTTTCGCAGGTGACGCGATTGCACTGAGCGTGTACAACAAGCCGTTAAACCTCTAGGTTACCCTAGAGGAGGAGTGTTGTCTCCTGAGGGTTTTCAGCGGATTGCACCCACAAAATCCATAAAGAAAGAAGACAAATGTTAGTGTTTTGAAAATTCATTTTGAAAGAGAGACATGTTTTCGAACTATTTTTGCAAAAATATAAGTGATCTAAGGTCATAAGTCCACCTATAATTATTCTTTCTTAAACTTAGTCTCTATGCAAGATCTTGTCTTCAATTAAGGTAAGAATTCAAAATTGGATTGAATATTTTATCTTTCATAAAACCTAGATAGTATGCACACCGTGACAGTGAAGATTTCTGGGATTTCAACTCTAACCATCAAGCCATTTATTTATATATATTTATTTTCTTTTTCTCTTTTTTCTTCCCTTAGTTTAGGCTTTCTAGTTCACCCATGTAACGAGCCTATAACCGATGACTCCCAAACCAGTCGGTCTTAGGGCACCAGATGAGAAAACATCCCTCGGGTTTAAGGACTCGAGTGAAAAAGGCCACGAAACTAAAGGGGATTATTTATTTCCTTTACCACCGTTAGGCGTGAATAATCATGCTTCTTGAGGCACAATTATCCAGCTTAATAAGTGATGTTTTATTTATATATATATATATTTTTTTCTTTTTCTTTGTGTTTTTTTTTTGTTTTTTTTTAATGGCCTTTTTGGTCTTTGTTTCCATCTCAGAAATGTGTAAATGTGAAGTGCATACTTTCTAAGGCAAAAAATTCAAGATAAAAATATCTCCCCAATTTTATTTACTTAGCCTATAATTCAAACAAGATCTATTATTTCAACTAGGTTTAAGATGTCATAATTAAGGCTTTCTTAATTTCTAAGATACATCTTAATTTTCTTAAAATAGATCAAAACTTTGTCTTTTATTTCAAAAAGTTTTTTTTATTTTATTTATTTCTAAAAGAAGTGTAAAAGAAAAAAAATCTAAAAACTCTATGTTAGTAAACCCCCCCACACTTATCTCATGCATTGTCCTCAATGCATCGTGATGTATGTTATGCATGAAACAAATAGAGAGGGAAGGAAAAAAAAATTACCTTAAGGTGGTGGTTCCGGTGGTGGTCTGATTGGTCCACGAAACATGGCCCAATCAACTTTTCTTTGGGTTTTGAGGAACCCACCAGAAATATAATGAATATGACCCATTAAAAAGATGAATCCATAAAAGATTTTTATTAAGTACATGACCCCATCTAATTTCCATTTTCCATAATAAATTTCTGAGTCAAATTTGTCAACTACCCTGTCCCAGAATGGAGTATGAAATGATAGAACGGATGACTTGGACTCTGAAAAGACAGGAATTAATACCGACTCAGGAAGGTGAATTAAGTCAAGTAAAGGTTCAAGAGTCGAAGTGAGTTCAGGAATTGGGTCCAAGTCAAGAAAATGAAGCTCAAGTCCACAATCATTTTCCAATGATGGAATGTGACCTTACTATAGGTGATATCTCTTTACTTCCAATATTAAGAAATTCAAGCTCGTCGCCATACAATTCTTCAAAACTAAGGTCAACATCTTCTGCTAGAATTGTACAATCAGTTTCAGAAGTAAAGAGATTGTAAGAATCAAGGTCACATTCCTCATGGAGTTCAAAAATGGAAAACTTGCCAATTTGTCAATGGAATTTTCAAAAGTATAGAATTGGTCAAGTTCAACATGATCCTCTAAGATGGGTGATTCAACTTCATTATGAATTGGGACAGGATCCAATGTCGACTCCGGGAAAAGATTGAAGTCAGGTAAAGATACCGGAGTCATTATTGAATCAGGAAAAGGATTGAATCACGAAGTTGGGATTCAAGATCACATTCCTCATGTAGTTCAATTCCACAAAAATGTGAACTTACCAATTTATCAATGGGACTTTCAAAAGTATGGAATTGGTCAAGTTCAATATGATCATCATAAATGATTGGTGATTCAATTTCACAGTGGACTGGCACTGGATCCAATACTGACTCGAGAAATGGAGTGAAATCAGATAAAGATACGGGAGTCATTATTGGATCAGGAAGTAGAATTGAATCATCAAGTGGAAGTTCAGGATCATGCTCATGTTCAAGTTCAATTTCAGGAAAAGGAAAACTTGCCAAAATGTCAATGGGATCTGAAGTGTGGACAAGTTCTGGTGGTTGTGCTGAAATTGAATCATGATTTCCAAAATAACAGGAGTCTTGAGTCATATCAATAGAGTGTGGCATAGCTGAATTAGTCAAAGGTTGATAAGATAGAGTCTCCTCATTCCTATAGATGTTAACCAATTGACTCAATTGTTCATCCACCTTATTGAAAGACGCGGCACGTGTTTTTCGATATTGTAACAAAGACTCTTGCAAGATGTCTATACTCTTTTCTAAACGTGATATTTCTACAGATGACTGCTCTAGAATGGGAGTATAAGAATCTTGACTTTGGAAAGTTTGTGAATAATGTGAGTCACAAATGTGTGGTGATGGAAGAGTGGACTCACACAAGAGATCTTTACTCGTTTCCATGACAAATGGTTGTTCATTAGAAAAGGTGGAACTGAGTAAGACTCTTGAAAATATGGTGGAATTGGAGAGGCAAATGGTTCTTGAAGTTTTTGCTCGACTCTCTGTAAATTGGCTTCTATACTTTAGTAACTCAGATTTTTCTTCAATTGGTGGTTCAGAAAAAGGAGTATATGAAGCGGAATCGGGACATGAATACTGTGGACAAGGTGCATATGGTGGACAAGGATGTTGAAAATTTGACTCGGGGTACGTGAATCCCCAATTACTCGGTGAAGAGTTGAAATTATTATGGAAATTATAGTTATTAGATGGGGGGTATGGGTCATATTGATTCGGATAAGGCCAACCGGTGTATTTGGTTGGTGCATATTGTAAAACGCGGGTTGGAATTATCCGAATAGAATGAAGTCTGTGTGAAATATGGATTATTATTAGGATGGAAAGAATTGTAATTGTTGAATGCCATATCACACAATGAAATACAAACAAAAAGAAACAAACAAATAAACAATCAAGAAGAAAAAATTCTAACCTAAGTTAGGGTAGACCTATGACCTAGATGACTCCTAACTGATTAGACCGTCCACGGAGGTTTAGTGTAGACTTTGGCTACAAGCTAATCAGCCAGGAAAGGTCAAGGTTGTTGGGAGGTTTTCCGTCAGAGACGTTCCTTAATTAAGTAACCAGCAACCTTCGGGCTTTCGGCCCTCAATCCCTTTCCTAGACACTGATTTTGCAAGAATTAAATTCCAACACTTTTCCCCCTTAGGATAATCTCCTAAATGAGTCCGAGATGTCCCTAGGGCAAACGTCTATTTTTTTTAAAGTTAGGCTTGGGTTAGTGAGTGCTCGGATTGTGGTTTTCGGGCTAAGGAAAGGGTGATAAAATTCCCACCTTATCTTATTTATGGGTTATGCCCTTAAATTGGATTGTGCAAGTGTACAAGATAGATAACAAGGATTCACTCAAAGCATGAAAATCAAGCAAGAGATGATTCCTAGTCTACATGCAATGCTTACATACCTTGCATCCAGCACTCTTCAACACATAAAAGTAAATGAATTGAAAAGACACGTGCCTAAAAATGCAAATGTCTAATCAACTTTTAACGATTACAACCAATTTTTTACTGTTGACTTTATTAAGCAGGTATAGGGTGAATAATACAGGAAATTAAGTAATGCAGCAGAAGTATTTTGCAGAATCAGAGACCCTACAGAAAAATGATCAGTAGTGCACTCCTTATTGCCGCAAATTTGCGGCAAAAGCCAGGATTTTGCGGCAATTTGGAGGGATCCTGGTCTCTGCTTTCGAGAGCAGAGGCCCAGGTCCACTTATATGTCACTGCAATGCAAAGTTCCTGTTTTCTTCAACCTGTAACCTGCAACAGAGAAGAAGATTCGTTTAGTTCTTCACTTTAAACCTAAAACGTTGCTCTCCCCGGCAACGGCGCCAAAAATTTGATTGGGAAAGAGATGTGTGAAGTATTTGCACAAATATTATGTAAAAGAGAGAAGGTTTAGAATCAACCTTAGTGCTTGTTTACTCCACAAATGTATTGATATGATTAATATACCCTTTCCAATCTCCGTTATAGCAAGGGCTATACCGAGTCGATTCTCAGGGAGAGCTCGCGATGGAAGCTTTACGATAGGTAGTGAAGATGTAAAACGAGAATTCTTCTATGCTTAAAAAATAAAGAATAAAACAATGAAGAAGAAATGAAAGAATGGATGGATATATTCATGATGGAAAATGTAAAAGAAATCAAAATCAAGATTGGATTTGGACTAACAACTAAAAAGAAAAGAAAACTTTAGAAAACTTGAATGGAAGAAAAACCATGACTAGCTAACCTTACTACCTTGCTAAAACTTACTAAACTCCGTGATAGTGAATGCGTGCCTCATGTTGATTCATCGGCATAGATTTGTCTTGCGTGTTGGTCTAATTACTTTCCCACTTGGATGACAGGGGGTTTAACCCATCGGAGAAGAGAAGACCATCCAACTTGCAAGATTAAAGATAACAATCACCCATGAGTTAGTAGTTAGCAAGGTTAGTGGTTAGCTAGTACATGTAGAAAAGTTAGCTACAAGCCATAAGGAAAGTAAAACAAAGCATGAACTAAATTGCAAGAAAGTAAAGCAAGAAATAAAGAAAGCAAGTAAACTAGAAAATGCAAGAGTAGAGAGAAGAGAATGGATGAATCCTTGCTTCACAAGTTGTCACTCCTTGATGTACACAAGCTTTCTCTCTCTTACAAACTCTCTCTTTACAAAATTCTAGGGAAGGAGAAGAGGGTCTAAAGAACTAAAACCTAGAGAAAAACCTACAAAAATTACAAGCATCTACTAATTTCTCCTCTCTTCTCCATTCTCCCTTTGCTCGCAGGTCCAGGTGCAGTATTTATAGGGCTCAGAAGAAGGATCCAGAACCCTGGTTGTTGGCGCAAAATCTGGGATCCAACCAACTTACAACTGCCGCAGATCCACATCTTTTTGCGACAAAACAGAATCTGTTGGGCAACAGATTTCTGGTACAGGTTGGTTACGAGGTTGTTATCCACGTGGCCTTCTAAAATCTTGAGTTGTTACGTAGAATTCTCTGGATCCTGGATTTAAACTTGGGCTTTATCTTGGGCTTGGAATTAATCTCTTAATTATTGCTAATTAAAGTGATTATTGGGCTTTCTCTCATTTCAGTTGTGGACCTGTAAAAATATAGAGAAGATAAGTAAAAATCATATATTTATTTGCAATATGCATGGGGATTATGTGATAAAATATGTAATATTGTGTATCAATCATCCTGCTGAAGAGAATGACAAATGGGCTTATTCACTGGGGATATTAGTTTTATCCGTTGGGGAGTAGATTATAGTCTTGCTACCAGAGGTTTAGTATTAACATGATAGGTTAGACTCATCATTTTGCAAGGGATATGAATACCTTTATATGTGGTCTCACCATTCCATGAATGGGAATTGGTAAGTGATTTTGGAGAGGATCAAATGGGAACAGGTCCCTTAGGATTTTTAGCAAATCCTCAGCTGTCAACTGATTTGGTACGCCTTTACCAACTACTGTTTGAATCGGGCTAGCCATGCTATTCCCCTTAGCATGATGAGTTATCGAGGACTTATGTTGGGCTTAAAGGCCAACATTTTCCTCTATCCTTAACTGCGGAATTAAATGGGAATAGGTCCCTTTGGATTTTTAGCAAATCCTCAGCTGTCAACGGATTTGGTACGCCTTTACCAACTACCGTTTGGATCGGGCTAGCCATGCTATTCCCCTCAGCATGATGAGTTGTCGAGGACTTATGTTGGGCTTAAAGGCCAACATTTTCCTCTATCCTTAACCGTTAGAGGTGTTGGATTATTTGGTTACTGTACCTTGATTCTTCTTTGAGATAACCCGTGTACGATCAGCTCTATATTGGTTATTGTTGTATGATCTCGTTTAGAGAAAGAGAGGAGCGCTCCTTCTGCATATCTTGGATTTGAAGGTCTTGATCAGAGGTGTAATGTTAACTTGATCATGAAAATGATCCTATCAAGGATAAATTTTTTTTAAGAACCTGCCGTTGATCGGCATCATGAGTAAATCACCATCTAAAGTCATAAGGCGATATGCCCCGTTTGAATTGACTGTTTCTATTACAAACGGTCCTTCCATTTGGGCTGAAATTTGCCTTTGGTTTTATGCGTCGTGATCATCGGTCGTCTGACGGCTAAAACCAAATCTCCTTTCTGGAAAACCCTCTGCTTAATCTTCTTATTGAAGGTTTTAGAGATCCGGGCTTGATACAATTCAATGTGTTGCTGAGCTTGTAACCACTTCTCATCTAGGGCTTCGAGCTCTTGAAGACGTAACCGATCATTGTCCTCTGTTGTCATCTTAGTCATTAAAGCGAATCTCAATGATGGCATCTGGATTTCTAATGGTATAACCGCTTCGCATCCGTACACCAGGGAAAAAGGCGTATTGCCTGTGGGGGTCTGAATCGTGGTTCAGTAGGCCCAAAGACATTCACTAAGCTTCTCATTCTAGTCTCGCTTATTTGATGAAATGAATTTTTGAGTAGTTTAATGATTATCTTGTTGAATGCTTCCGCCAAGCCATTAGCGGCAGGATTATAAGCAGTTGATGCCACGTTCTGAATCTGGTACTTATTGCAAATCGGTATAACACCTGACTCACGAATTAGGAACCGTTATCATAGATGATCCGCCTAGGGACACCAAATCGATGGATGATATGGTGTTTGATGAAATTAATCACGTTAGAAGTTTTAACTTCAACCAGTGGTATAGCTTTTGTCCACTTTGAAAAGTAATCAGTTATCGCTAGGATAAACCGGTGTCCTTTTGTCGAAGAAGGACTGATTGGCCCTACGATATCGATTCCCCATGCTTCAAATGGCCACGAAGCAACGGTTGGATGGAGCAACTCTGAGGGCTGATGTATGAAGTCTGCATGGATTTGGCAGGCTTTACACCTTCGTGCATATTGGATGGCATTGGCTATCATGGTTGGTCAATAATATCCAAGTCTGTATAATCGGTCCTTGAGTTTTGGACCTGGCTGATGAGCTCCGCATATGCCGTCGTGCGCTTCTTTAAGCACTTCTTGTGCTTCTGAATTAGAAAGGCAACGGAGGAGGATATCGTCATATGAGCGGCAGTAGAGTGTCTTTATTATTGGATCATAGTAAAAACGGAGAGCCCTTCGTCTGATAGATGCCGCTTCTTTAGGGTCATCCGACAATATGTCATGCAAAGCATAGTCATTGAGGGGAAATCGCCAATCTCTCGGTTCAAGATCCGTCGAGATGTTATAGACCCTCCTTGGTTTTCAACACACGTTTAGAACAAACAACGTGTCGAGTAGCTACTGTAAGGTGATACGTCGTGTTGATTGGTAAGGCTAACGTAGCGGCTAGTGCAGCTAGAGCGTCAGCCTTAGTATTCTAAGATCGGGACACATGACTGATATAAAAGCCATTAAATAGATTAGCCATTTTGATGATTGCGTGATGATAAGGTACCAAATCTTCTTGACGGACCTCATACTCGCCTTTAACCTGATTGACAATCAGTTTTGAATCACCATAAGCTTCAAGGTAGCGTACCCCCATTTCATGGGTGAGCTGAAGGCCAATGAAGTGGGGAAGGTGGGGAAAAGAAATGGGGTGCAGGTAGAGAACGTGTGTTAGTGGGGAAGAAGGTGGAAGAGTAAGTAATGATTTAATAATAGATGAGCTCACTCACACCCACACGCCAAAGTGGCATACTGGTCTGGGCGTTAGGATGCTTAGGAGAGAGTCATGGTTTCGAAACTTAGAGCTAACAATCAATGGAGTTTGCTTCTATAAGTATTAGGAAGATTTAAGGGTAAAGAAATAAAATAAATGATTACCTTTTACACAATCAAGACCAAATTGGCCATGTGGTTAGAACATTCAATTCATATATGGGACACCTGGAGTTCGAAACCTTATAACATGCGGGTTTTCTAATTTTATTTTATTTTATTTTATTTTAATTTCATTTTTTTTCCTTTTTGAACAAACATTTAATCATTATTTTTATTGGATTAAACTCTATTAATTCAGGAAAATCCTAAAAAAATCTCAAAAATAGAAGATGTCATCCTGAACATTGTTGTGAAGTCAGATTTTCAAATTCATCCCCAATTGTTAATTAAAAATCCCGGAGTCAATCTGTGGCACCGATCGACTCCGAATTGAGATTCTTCTCCAATAATTCCCAAAAATTTTCCAAAAATCCAGAAAAATTCAAAATAATGGAAAATGATATTTTGAGATGAAATAGCCTCAACCTAGCTACCAAGATGATTAATCAGTATCAGATACCAGTATTGACATACGTATATCGGGAACCGAGGGTTACAATCTTACCCACCTTATAAAAGAATTTCGTCCTAGAAATTCAGCCAGGCATCGACATATGAATTGAAGCTGCATCTGCATGAATTAGGATTGTTTCAGATCCATAGTCGTGTCAATATGATATAACCCAATACCGAGTCAACCATGAGTCATGATCCAACATATTCATCTGCCAAGAGTATCACCATTAGTCTGGGGATCGAATTGACTTTCCAGAGCTCATAATCGGTCATCCTTAATATTACTTTACTCCTTCGATCTACTATAATCATGTTCATCTGATAGGATTACTCCCACCATATATAGGTCAAATACTTAAGGTCTACTAGTAAACATACTCCACTGATTTTTTTTCTTTTACTTCTTTTGATCTATTCTGATCACATTGAACAAGAATTTCAGATATCTCAATTACGTTACCTTCCTTGTAACATTACTCCAAAATTAGATTATCTCAGAGATCACCACATAGTGCTCAATTCGCAATCACCTCTGGTTGTTATATCCTCAAAATCATTAAGATCCCAAATAATCTCAAACCGTCGAGTACATGTTTTTTTTTTTTACTTGACCACAGTATCACAGTAACACAAATCTGAGATGCCACTTCACTACTAGAAGATCATTAGTCAAGATAGCAGTCACTAATGAAAATTTTCAAGATCAAATATCAACAATCATTAATTATAAGTCCTTGAAAAATGTACAATGATAACAATTAGTTCTTGTCTCAATCTCTCAATATATCTTTCAAATTGATCCGTATAATCTTGCTTTAATATTTCTGCTTCAGATCCTCAAAGTTGAGTTTTAAATTCATTGATCTTCATAAAGATTTCAGATATATCTATCTCCTCCTTTCATCTATGATTCTCAATCAAAAGATCACATGATTCTCAAATTATCAAGGTATTCCAATTACAATCTTCTTAAGAGTCATAGGATTAACTCAAAAACCTCAAACTAGATATTCTTAAAATATTACTTAGGTCTGAAAACTTCAAGATTCTAATCCTTAGAACTAAATCTAAGCAATCTGATTCAAGACATAGTCATATTTTGTCAAAGGCAATGATTCCATTTATTGATCTGATTATCATTCCAAGATCCATGCCCTAAATTCAATATGTATGGATGTGATCTAATCATTATTTAATTCAGGCATGATTATTATTTTAAGTCCATCATCTCACTATGATTTCCTTGTAGACATTTATCTCAAAAGTTTCGGATCTGAAATTTCTCATAAAATTAACTGCCAGATAATCATTCGACAAAGATCCTCTCAATTATTCTTCTTCGTCCAAATAATCAAGTTAAATCCTCAATATATCTATCATCAATTTAAACCAAGAATAGTGTAATCAGACATGATCAAGTATGGCAGAGTAGGTACGATGATGATTATATGGATGGGAGAGTCACATCAGGGTGACGGTTCAAGGATTCCGGGGATCGATTGTACAAGTATGGAGTCAGAGAAGGGAGTCAATGACTGTTTACTCAGATAATTTCATGGATGATTATCATATATGTGGCCTGATTGTATATATGGCGTATAACTACCTGGCTCTCATACCAACAAAACCATGTCACGCCCCGCTTCCCAAAATACAGAATACGCGTACGTGACGATGGCCAGCAGATACTCACGAAGAGTGAAATCTCTTCCATGAGTACCTTAGGCTGTCAATAACAAGCAGGATATCACACATATATGCATATACAACCAAGCGTAGGGATGAAATCACATATATGAAAAACTGAATCATAAACAATATCATCCACTATATCTGAATAAAACAAGTCAAGAAGAAAATGAACTCACCAGAGAACAGTGAAACAAAATGTGATCTACGAACAACTCTCTATACCGATTTCCAGATCTAAATACTGAAAAATATAATAAAGATCTGTCAGAAGAGGACTAGCAAGAGTACATGAAGGGAAAAGAACAATAAAAGAGAATATGAAAACGTAGTAATAATAAGTAGGACATAGGCAGTATCGAGAATTGAAAGTAATAACAATAACAAGATTAATCAGGAAGATAGATCATGTACATGGAGACCGTGCATGCATAGTGTGACATGTATATAATGAACATGAAATGTCCTGAACAAGTAACTGTCGTGTAACATAATCACAAGATCCCAAGAACTCAAGATCACATGATAAAATAACATGGTATGTCCAGGAATGTCATGTAGTCAAGACAATGCATGTCACATGAGTCTCAAGTATTAGTATCTTGAAAATACATGTCAGGTACTAGACCACTGAAGATAATGAAGGATATGATGCAAGTGCATATGTCTAGCATATTTTTTTATTCTAACTAATGCAATCATCCTGTGCCCATCCCACAGGACAATTGCATATCAAACAAGTGATACGTTAGTGGATCCTGATAGCAGGGAGAAATAGTTCACTATACTCAGGTATCATGTAACATGTAATAACAGGAGGGCGCATAAATAACAAGATCATCGTGTGGCATCCAAACCCATAAGGGTCGCCCTTCCAAGCACAGCTCCCTGGATTTCCTCTGCTACAGTCTCCCCCAATAACCCGGCTTGATTAATTTTATTAATAAATGTAAATGCAAAATAGTGTGTTACTCAGTATTACAGGATCATGAATGGTACCAAGAATATCAGCATTAGATGGTGAACACAATATGTATCAAAATCATGGGACGATGTAGACAGTGACAATATCATGTGACAAATATATAGTTGTGCAAGTGATACCAGATGCATACAAAAAATAGCAAGTAATGTCAGTGACATGTAATCTAAATGTTAAAGTAAAACGGTCATGATCATGTGTCCATAATCCAATAAGATACCCTCGAATAATTTTTTTAAACTATAAAAGTTAATTTCCTCGATTAATTTTCAGTAATATCAGGATCACAATATCAATCGATATACAATTTTAACTATCCATCTTGCTTCATTATTATCTAGTTATCCTCAAGATCTAGATCAAAGTGTTTGTCATGATCAGTATAAATTCATGTCAATAAATTAGTCTACCACATACAAGCAATCATGCTAATTTAAGTTGGATGTATGCATGTACAGGAATGAGATGCAAAACACGATACATAACGTAATGATCACGAGACAGAATGGGTGATAATATCAAGAAATACAAGATTAATAATATAATTGGATTCAAGAATAGGCTAATCATGTAAACATGATCACATAATGATATAAAAGATCAAGGACATAATATCTAAAAATTATAGTTAAGAGACAAAGTTAAAATTGACGCGAAAATCAAAGAGGAGAGAATCGTGTACACTTGCCTGATGTCGTTGGAGTCTGAATTCCCGTAACTGCAACCAGCTCTGGGTAAAATTCGCGGCCTAAATATTACATGAATTAATTAGAGACTTGACATGTTCTTATTCAGCGATAAATTAAATACAAAAAGTAATTTTTACTATTTATTATAATTTTGGTTGATAAGTATTTCCAAATAATTCAATTTCTGACTTTATAGCAACTATTTAAAAATATATTTTCATGATAAAATATATGCATAAAATAATAAATTTATGTATAATGTTTACATATTATTGAATTATGAATTTTATATTTTTTTATGTTATTAGAAATTTATTGGTCATTTTTAAATAAAATATCATTGAATAGTAATTATAAAAATATTTAATTTCATGTTATTCTAAGTAATATTACATCAAAATAATTTTACAGAGTTTCAAATTTAGTATGTGATTTTCTGTGAATTTCTGGAATTTTCTGGGAATTTTCTATAATTTTCTGAATTAAAATAAACCTAAAAATCAATAAAAATAAATAAAAAGCTTAACGGGTTTGTTTGCTACAGTAATGGGTCTGTAGCTACAATGCTGGGTTTGGGTCTGGGCCTGCTACAGAATTTTATTTCTATGTTATTTATTTATTTATTTTTCTTTTTCTTTCTTTCCTTTTTTTTTTTTTTTTTATATTGGGGCCGGGTCGGGTCTGTAAAACAGACCAGAACCCGGGTCTGTTGGCCAGACCCGCTGGCCTGACCAGCCCTGGCCCAGGCCAGGTCTGGCTAGGCTGGCTAGACCAGACCAGGTCTCGGCCTGGTCTGGCTCGGCCAGGACCTGCTCTGGGTCTGGTCCTAGCCGAGAGCAGTAGCAGCTGCTGCTGCTCTCGCTAGAGGCCGAGGTTTGTTTCCTTTTTTTTAATTATACTAATTTCTAAAATCAATTAAAAATTATTACAATTAGGAGACAAGTCTTAGGTGTCCCTATATATTTTTATTACAATTTTAAAATAAGACTATCATGGTGAAATAGTGATTAAACTAGTGCATGTTACGTGTTCAATGAAATACTAACAATAACAAAAATCGACGACAACGCAAATTAACTTACCCGAAATGCTTCTCTTTAGTCTGAATCTTCTTCTAGCACCTTAGAGTCTTGGGAGAGAAGGTACGCATGCTCACGCAAGGTGTGTGATCCGCCATGGGGTCATGCGCGGCCGTCGACGACGGATCTCGCGGACGACGACGGAGGCTCGCCGAAGATGATCGGCTGCTGTCGGAGATAACGAGTTTGGACTGAGATGGATCATAGTGAGGGTGATGGCTGTTGTCGTAGTTTGGTGGCACTGCCGCAGGTGGGGAGAGGGTGTGCGGGTTCCGGCGATCGACGGAACTTGACGAAGGGTGAGATCCGGCCAAGGGCTCGGTTGCTCACGAACATGACAACGGAGATGTCGGCGCTAGAGTGGTGTGCCGATGCTACTGTAGGGGCACAGGTGGAGTCAAGGCCATGCTCAGATGGAGAGGGAGTGAAATCGGGTATGGTTGTGAGGAAAAGTGAGAGAGTGAGATGGATTAATATAAGAGAGAAAGAGAGAGAGAGAGAGAGAGAGAGAGAGAGAGAGAGAGATGCGAGAGATAGAGGGAGAACTGAGTGAGAAAGTGGGCAGATGTGAGTGAGAGGAGAGGAGAGCAGGTGGAGAGGTGGGGAAAAGAAATGGGGTGCAGGTGGAGAACGTGTGTTAGTGGGGAAGAAGGTGGAAGAGTAAGTAATGGTTTAATAATAGATGAGCTCACTCACACCCACACACCAATGTGGCATGCTGGTCTGGGCGTTAGGATGCTTGGGAGAGAGTCATGGTTTCGAAACTTGGAGCTAATAATCAATGGAGTTTGCTTCTATAAGTATTAGGAAGAATTTAAGGGTAAAGAAATAAATGAAATGATAACCTTTTTACAGTCAAGACCAAATTGGCCTTGTCGTTAGAACATTCAATTCATATGTGGGACACCTGAAGTTCAAAACCTTATAACATGCGGGTTTTCTAATTTTATTTTTTTAATTTCATTTTTTTCCTTTCTGAATAAACATTTAAGCATTATTTTATTGGATTAAACTCTATTAATTCAGGAAAATCTTCAAAAAAATCTCAAAAATAGAAGATGTCATCCTGAACATTGTTGTAAAGTCAGATTTCTAAAATTCATCCCTGATTGTTAATTAAAAATCCTGGAGTCAATCTGTGGCACCGATCGACTTCGAATTGAGATTCTTCTCCAATAATTCCCAAAATTTTTTCAAAAATCCAGAAAAATTCAAATAATGGAAAATGATATTTTGAGCTGAAATAGCCTCAACCCAGCTACCAAGATGATTAATCAGCATCAGATACCAGATTGACATACGTATATCGGGAACCGAGGGTTACAGTTTCGGAAGACACCTTCTTTATGTACCGAGACTTCGCCAAGGCCCGGACTATAATCCGGATCTGGAGAACTGAAGGGAGGAGAGTTAGCGGCATGCGGCGCTCATCTGCCCCTGTGTGGTGCCGCCCCCTTCTGATTATATTAACGGATGCAGAGGGCAGATCTTGTGATATGCTCTTTTTGCGTGCTTCACAGGAGCTTGTTGCGATAGTCGGTCAAAACTGATCGTCAGTTTGGAGGAGAGGAGGGGATTGGTCCTAGCCGGTAATAGACTGAGTGAACTGTCACCAACTGACATCCCACTTGTTGACAACAGGAGAGAGAAGTCCGGACAGATTCTGACTTCCGTTTGCTTGTCAAGAATTCTCGCAAGTCAGACTCAGTCGGGCTTAAGCGGTTTAGCGCAGAGGCTGTGTTGGATTGCGCATAGGACAACGCCTTGTTCTTTTCATCACTGCAGAGGTAGTTGGCACTAGATAGTGCTTTAGATTTTGCATTGCGGTTAAGAACTTTGGGAATGCCCTTGGGTGTTTAAGCTGCATAAGCACCGCTATCAACACTTGGGGACAATCCTTTAGCTCTGCTGCGAAGAGCGAGCTTAGCGCTTGAGGAGCTGGGAGACGAAGCACGCTGTGGTGCTTTGTCTACTACTTTGCTATGAAGATAGTTAGCAGTAGATAGTGCTTTAGCTTTAGCTTCGCAGCTAAGAACTTTGGGAATGTCCTTAGGTGCTGAAGCTGCAAAAGCACCGCTGTCAACACTTAGGGACGATCCCTTAGCTCCACTGCGAAGAGCGAGCTTAGTGCTTGATGAATTGGGGAGCGGAGCACACTGTGGTGCTTTGTCCGCTTCCTTACTGCGAAGGTGATTAGCACTGCTAGGTGCTTTAGTTCCAGTCTGATGGCTGAGAACTCCGCGTGTACCCTGAGGTACTGGCGTTGTGTTTGCCATGTCATCAGCAAATTCGCTCGTAAGAACAAGGTTGGCGCGAGATGTTGCTGCTCCTAAATTAGGCGAAGGTATAGTCGCCGTTTTAGCTTCGCAGCTAATGGTGTCGATGAAGCAAGCAGGCATTTTGCCTTTGTCTTCGTGGGATAGACAAACTTGTGGTGTAGCTACGCCTAAAGCTTCACATGGAGCTTTCTGTTTCGGCCTCCACATCTGCTTTGAAGAGGGGACTTAGGTTCGCAGGGAACCTGGCTTGCCTCGTACGAGACTGAGAGGAGTTGGAAAGATTTTGCCTCCGGTTTATGATCCGAAACCTTGGTCATTGTGACCTTTCTATGCTTTCGTGCATGGAGCATTGGACTACCTCCAGCGAGGAGTTCTTCGAATTTTTCTTGGTCGAAATGAACGACCAAATTTTCGATAGTAACAGACTCAGAATTCGACTGTTGCATTGCGGTTCTGCTTCCTTGTTGCGCCAGAGGACCGTAATAGGCTCGCAGAAAGCCTTATCTGTCTCCACAGAGACCTGCTCCGAAGAATTAGCCAGAGGAACTCTGGCTACGCCAACTTCCTTGCGCGTACGTAGGGGAGTTTTGCTACCCCCAGGAAGAAGTTGTTCGAACTTCTTTTGTCCAGAACGAATGACCGGCATTTCAGCAATAGACCTAGAGGTCTGATCGTCGCACTGCGACACTTAATTCTCAGTAGTGGAGAATGCAGTGCCCAGCGGAGTCGCCATCTTATTTCCATTGATTTTTGCAAAGGGTAAAAATTACAAAAAAGGGGTTGAGGAGCGAAATTACAAGTAATTCTTTGCAAGAAGAAGATTACAGGTAGATCTCCTCTGAGATTTCTGGGGAAGTGTGCCGGTAGGAATCTGATCAGCGCGCGATCACTTTATCCCTTTGACGATGCGATCGATCAGACAATCGGACTGCCGCCTAATAGGATTCTCTTCTCGCCTGGTTCAGGGAATCGATGAACAGAAGGTTGGTAGAACCCTCTTGTTACTTCTTAAACTGCGTTCACTTGGGAATTCCTTCTAGCCTGGTTCCGGAGATTCCTTGAGAGAGAGAGGAAGATCTTAGGATATTAGCACCCTGATTAGAGAAGTAGTTCTCTGAATTCTTGGAAGCAAGAGAATAGATCTCTTATTGGCTTCCGCTTTCTTGTCCGCCGGTAGTCCTCTCTTTGGGGGAGTCTCGGTCCATCCGTCCTCTTTTCCCTTTGCCTATGATGGGCTATTTATAGGAAGAATAGGGGTATAATGGTCCTGAAAATTTGAAAACAGATTGAGTCAATCTGTTTTGTATCTGGAAAGTAGCCTTGCCGTGAGGCTAGAAACCGCTTTTGCAAGCAGTTCAGGACGCTAAATGAGGAATATTCCCTTTATCTCTTCAATTAATTAGGAGATATCCTTTTATGAAAGATATCCCTTTAACTGATTGAGAGATTTCCCCTAATCTTCTTACCTGATTGGGAGAGTCAAAAGATTATGGCAAGCAACTGCCAAATTTGATCTTAATTAGATTCGATCTTAATTAGATTTGATCTCATCTAGAGATTTGATTGGTCAAAGATGACCATAAAAGATCCACAGCGGAGCTGCCGCGTTGAGCTCACAGCAGAGCTTGGAGAAGCTTCTGGCGAAGCTAGAAGAAAGCTCACAGCGGAGCTAGATAGAACTTGTGGCGAAGTTATCAATCATCCTTTCGCGCAGCTGTGCCGGGATTCGAGCGAAGTTAACTTTCTGCGGAGTTAGCTGAGCGTTTGCAGACGAAATTGCAAGTCAGCTCGTAGCAAAGTTATGAAGGATCTTCCTGCGATGCTAAGCAATTTTAGCTTCTCATGCGAGACTTATCTTGTGGGCTCGTGCGGGACTAAGTATTGAGCTAACTTAGTGTCTCTGGACCTGCTTGGGCCTTCTCACGAGCTTTTCTTAGCTTGCTGTCTGCTTCACTGGATCAGTAAAGTCCAAGTCGTTGATCTGTCGCGTTGAGATGGGTAACGAACTGGTCGTCAGCTTGTCTGCCACTTGTCTTTTGTAGATGTCAACAAGTTAGACATTGTCCAGGTCAGTTAGGAATCTTGTATTTTTTAGAGTGTCAACATATGGTTTGGCCGACCAAATAATGTCGTGTCTTCTGAATAGCAAAGATAAGAGCTAAGCATTCCTTCTCAAAAGGGTTATAGCGAGACTCCGCCCCTACCAGAGTCCTGCTCAGATAATAAATAGCCTGTTCGTGATCGTTATCGTCTTTTTGAACAAGCAAAGCACCAAGAGAATGGTCCATAACTTTCACATAAAGCAGGAATGATTTTCCTGATGTGGAAGCTACTAAGACTGGAGGTTTTGTGAGATATCTTTTGATATCTTCGTAAGCTTCTTGACAGGCTTGGTCCCATACAAAAGAGACACCCTTTTTCATGAGTCGGGTGAATGGTTGACAGCAGCCTGAGAGATTTGCGATGAATCTTCTGATATAAGCCAGTCTACCTTGTAGGTCCCTCAGTTCTTTGAAGTTCTTAGGTGGATGCATGCTCTGAATGGCTTTGACTTTGTTTGGGTCAAAATGAATTCCCTTTGATGTAACAATGAATCCAAGGAACTGAAAAACACCTAGAGGGGGGTGAATAGGTGTAATTGCTAATCTAACAATCTTTTTAAAACTAAGATGGATGAATGATGCAACGATCTCTCAAAACAAGACTAAGAGCCGAATACCCCGTGAGAGGTTCTGAACTCCTTCCTCCCAATTCCCCTTGAATGGGTTAGAGGTGCGCAATGCAACCTTGTTGTATGAGAATTGATCGAACAAAGTATGAATAAAATGCAATGATGAAATGCACACAAGATATATCACAAGTACAAAAACTAGATCTCAAGCAGTAATTGAAAGCAATAGAGAGCAAGAGAAATTTAAAGCAAAATGACACAAAGGCAATCGCAAACACAAGATATTTGTTTCGAGGTTCGAGCCACCGCTCTACTCCCCGCCTTCACCTCCGTGAAGGGTTTCCACTATCCACCGAGGATGATTACAACGGTCTACCGAAGACCCGAGCACCGAGCTCCACCAAGTACAATAACCTCTACCGAAGAGGTGTCTCCACAAGAACAAGAAGAGGAACAAGTAACCAAAGTGATCACAACAAGATCACTTAAACTCTTTACAATCTCTCACTCTTTTACAACTTCCTTATAGAATGAGTAAGAGATTTTGGCTCTATGAAGTGTAGTGAGAAAAACTCAGTTGTAGAATGATCTTTGCTAACAAACTACAAACAAGCTCAAGAGAGAGTTGTAAATGGAGAGCTTAAACACTTTTCTTTTCTCTTTGAAAACTTTGAAAACTTGAGGATTTTTCTTAGTATTTTGTAAGAGGCTCTTCTCCTCTATTTATAGGGAGAGAAATAGGTTAAAAATAATTTATTTTAACCTTATTTGCTCTGAAAAAGATCTGAAAAACCCTGAAAAAGTCTGCCAAAAAAACAGTCCAAAAAACAGATTTTAGAATTGCACAAAAGAGGAAAGAGCCGTTGGGCTGTTGCAGGCCTGGCGGTCGACCGGGCCGGTCGACCGCCAGCTCACCTGGCAAAGAGCCGTTGGCTCGGGTCGACCGTCCTAAAAGACAAAACACAGCTTTCTTCGGGCGGTCGACCGGGGCGGTCGACCGGGGCGACCCGAGAGCAACTGCTTTCAGTCGGTCGACCCGGGCGGTCGCCCGACAGACGTGCACAAACGTGCATGTCCTGGCACTGGCGCCGGTCGACCGTGCGGTCGGCCGGTCAGCCTGAAACAGGAAAATCAGCAGGATTTTGAACTTGGAAAATTTTGTAAAAAATGTTTTGAAGTAGGGAAAGGTAAGTAATAATCTGGAAAGAGTATGTATACATGATCTAAACAAGATATATGTCTTTATAAAACTTGGAGTCATGTATATTTGTCAAGTCATGAGAAAAACTTCAAAAACAAAAACTCTAACTATAAAACTTGTGTACAAAAACATGTGTGTGTATCCTAGAGCCAATTTCCAAAACTCAAACTTTAACAATCTATTTCTTACATTGGTTCTAAGTACTACAAGTACTTCAAGAGGGCTTTTCACCATATGATCTTCAAAACTTGATTCTTGAGCCCACTTTGAGTTGACTTGAGTCCAAAATACTCTCCTTTAGGGAAGAACCCTTCTAGTTGAGTTAGAACCCTGAAACACACTTAAACAACAAACATTATTAGTACAAATAACTAATATGTTTTGTAATCATCAAAACACACTAAACACGGGTGATTGTAACCTTGGGCCAACAATCTCCCCCTTTTTGATGATGACAAAACATATAAGTTATTTAAACAAAAATGGAAGAAGAGCTTGGAAATCTCCCCCTCAAATAATGCTATGTATAAAGAATGACAATGAGTAAGATACATAAAGCATTGAAAACACAATAGTTTTGTCAAAAACTTAAATAAACAATAAACAAACAAAACAACAAACAAACTTATACTTTTTCTCCCCCTTTTTGTCATACATCAAAAAGGGTTAAACAAAGCAAACAAAGACATTAAAAAAAAATTTATCTTAAGAATCCATAATGCAAACATTCAACTCACCACAAATCAAGGAAAATCTAGCATAATCTAATGGTTTAGTAAAAATATCGGCAAGTTGAAAATCGGTAGAAACATAGTCAATATCAATATCACCTTTCTCATAATGATCTCTAAGAAAGTGATACCTAATGTCAATGTGTTTGGTTTTACTATGTTGATTTGCATTCTGTGTCATGTGAATTGTACTAGTATTATCACAAAATATTTTAACATGATCAAAGTGTAAATCATAGTCAAGGAGAGTATGTTTCATCCAAAGAACTTGTGCACAACAAGCTCCGACTGCAACATACTCCGCCTCGGCGGTTGAAAGGGCTACCGAATTTTGCTTTTTGGAAGACCAAGATACAAGACAATTACCTAGGAATTGGCATGTTCCACTTGTGCTCTTCCTATCTACCCTACAACCCGCATAGTCGGCATCCGAAAAACTCGTCATTGAAAATTGGCCGGTTTTCGGATACCACAAACCCATTTCAATAGTGCCCTTAAGGTATCTAATTATGCGTTTAACCGCAATTATATGAGACTCTTTAGGACAAGATTGAAAACGTGCACAAAGACAAACGGAAAACATAATGTCCGGCCTACTAGCCGTCAAATACAATAAACTACCAATCATGCTACGATAAAGCTTAATGTCTACACTTTTACCTTGTTCATCCTTATCAAGCTTTGTGGTTGTTGCCATGGGAGTTTTGCTTACTTTAGATCCTTCAAGCCCGAACCTTTTGATTAGTTCCTTAGTGTACTTGGCTTGATTGATGAAGATCCCATCCTTCCTTTGCTTGATTTGGAGTCCAAGGAAATAGTTGAGTTCCCCCATCATAGACATTTCAAATTCTTCCTTCATGCATGATTCAAAAACTTGGCAAAGAGATTCATTAGTAGACCTAAAAATAATATCATCTACATAAATTTGCAAAATAAGAATATCATTTTCTACATGTTTTGTAAACAATGTTGTATCAATTTTTCCTTTCTTAAAATCATTTGAAATTAAAATGAAGAAAGTCTTTCATACCAAGCCCTAGGGGCTTGTTTTAAACCATAAAGAGCTTTATCTAATTTAAACACAAAATCCGGATGTGTAGGATCAACAAACCCGGGGGGTTGTTCAACATACACCTCCTCTTCAATAAAACCATTTAGAAAAGCACTTTTAACATCCATTTGAAATAATTTAAAATCTTTATATGAGGCAAATGCTAGTGTCATCCGTATGGCTTCAAGCCGTGCTATGGGTGCAAAGGTTTCTTCAAAATCGATTCCTTCGATTTGAGTGTAACCTTGGGCAACTAACCTAGCTTTATTCCTAACAACGTTACCCGATTCATCCAACTTGTTCTTAAAGATCCACTTAGTACCAATTGTTGGTCTATCGTGGGGCCTAGGAATAAGGTGCCAACTTGGTTGCGCTCAAATTGATTGAGTTCCTCTTGCATGGCTAGCAACCAATATGAATCGGCCTCGGCTTCGAGGACGTTCTTGGGTTCAACATGAGAAATAAAAGCATAATGTCCACAATAATCATGAAGTTTAGAGCGAGTGGTTACCCCTTTAGATACTTCACCTATGACGAGGTCCTTGGGATGATGAGGATTGTATCTCCAACCCTTTGGAAGTTGTTGAGTAGGCTCCATGTCAATTGATTGAATTTCATGTCCTTGAGCCTCTTCTACTTTAGCTTCACTTCCTTCATTATCCTTTGGCTTGTCCCCCATAGTAGGTGTATCCTCCAAGGTCACTTTCTCCAAGCCTTCATCCAATGCATCTATTTCTACAACATTCTTAACAAACAAGTTAGATTCTTCAAACTTAACATGTATAGATTCCTTAATAGTCAAAGATGATCTATTGAAGATTCTATAAGCCTTACTTGTATTAGAATAACCCACAAAAATTGCCTCATAAGATCTAGCATCAAATTTTCCCAAATTATCTTTTGTATTTAAAATAAAACATTTGCATCCAAAAACCTTGAAATATGAAACATTTGGTTTTCTAGAAAAGTACATTTCAAAAGAAGTTTTTGAAGTATTTTTACATAAGAAAACACGATTTGATATATAGCATGATGTATTAACGGCCTCGGCCCACAAATAATGTGGTAGACCATATTCACTTAGCATTGTCCTAGCCATCTCTTGCAAAGTTCGATTTTTCCGTTCAACTACTCCATTTTGTTGTGGAGTTCTAGGACAAAAAAGTTCATGCTTTATTCCATGTTCTTCACAAAAAGTGGTAAAGGGTAGATTAATGAATTCACCTCCTCTATCACTTCTTATCCTTAAAATTGAAACATCTTTTTCTTTTTCAACTCTTTTCTTAAAAGATAGGAAATATGAAAATGCTTGATTTTTGTGTTCAAGAAAGAAAACCCAAGTAAACCGTGAAAAGTCATCAACCAAAACAAATGCAAATTTATTCCCACTTAGACTTTTGGTTTGTGTAGGGCCAAATAGATCCATATGGATTAACTTCAAAGGACGTGATGTCATGATATCCTTAATTGATTTGAAAGAAGATTTAGTTTGTTTCCCAAATTGTCATGCGTCACAAACTCGGTCCTTTTCAAAATTCAAACAAGGAATACCTTTCACCATTACCTTTGTGTTTAACCTAGATATATGGTCAAATGAAATATGGCCTAATCTTCTATGCCACAACCAAGAGTCGTCATCGAGGGCTTTTAAACAAGTAATATTACAAGACATATTAGACATATCTATCATATAAACATTACTTTCATGAAAACCGGAAAACACACAAGTATTAGATATTCTATCAATTACTTTACAAACTACATTATCAAAAATAACATCAAAACCTTTATCACAAAGTTGACTAACACTCAAGAGGTTATGCTTGAGTCCGTCAACTAAAACTACATTCTCAATTAAAGGGGATGTGCCGAGTTTTACATTACCAATACCGATGATTTTACCCTTGGCATCATCTCCGAAGGTGACGGTGCCACCTTCATGATATCTTGATAGGGTTGCAAAGTTGTTGATGTCCCAAGTCATGTGCCTTGAGCAAACACTATCAAGATACCACAATCCTCTACGTCGTTGGGCCTTGGAAGGTACCTACATCATTTAACAAAATTGTTGACTTTGGTACCCAAATTTTCTTGGGTCCTTGAAAGTTAGTGCTTCGAACCCAAACATTATGACAAGATGCACTTAGTCTATCATAGCAAAAATTAGCTAAGTGCCCTTTCCGCCCACAATGTGAACATGAAAACACTCTTCCATACATGAATGCATGATGTGTGTGTGAAGTGTGAGCATGTTTTGGGGGTTTGCCACGATGTAAAGGTTGTGTGGTATGAACATGAGCATGAGCATGGTAAACATTTTTCTTAGGGGCTTGTTTCTTAGGAAACATGGCCTTTATCTTCTTCTTATCAAACTCACAATTTTTCAAAATAATTCCTAATGAGTCTATTCTTTCTTTAAGCATGGTAATCTCATTAGAATCAATTAGTGGGGACTTGCCTTTACAAGAAATCTTATACTTGTCAAAATCTTTTTGGGTGGAAACAAGAGTGGAAAGTAATTCATCTTTTTCTTTAGAAAGAGTAAAAACTTGATGATTAAGAGATTCATTTTCCTTTTTCATTTTTAAATACTTTTTCTTAAGAAAATCATAGTTATGTGATAGTTCTACAAAAGCTTCTCCTAATTCATCCATGGAAAGTTCATCATTAAGAGAAGTGGAAGGGGTTACCTTGCTTGTGCTTTCATTGGCCATGAAGCACATGTTGGCGGTGTCGATTTCTTCCTCGGATTCGCTCTCGGAATCCCATGTAGCTTTCATTACCTTCTTCTTGTAGGGCTTCTTGGAGGTGGAAGGCTTTACTTTATCCGAGCACTCCTCCACTATATGTCCCGGCCTTTGACAATTGAAGCAAATAATCTTCCTTTCTTCTTTACCTCCTTGCCATCTCTTTCTACCTTGGAACTTGGCCTTGTTATACATCCTCCGAACATTCTTGACAAGAAGTGAGAGATCTTCGTCATCTTCTTCTTCATCATCTTCGTCGGAGTGTGATGATTGACTTTTGAAGGCTATTGTTTTCTTCTTGGAAGGAGCCCTGTCCTCCCTAGCTTTTCTCTCCATCTCATGGGTTTTGAGGTTCCCAATGAGACCAATTAGCTCCATCTCCTCCTTGTCATTGAGTTCCTTCAAGGTGGTTGCTTTCACTTCCCATGAAGGAGGAAGAGCCCGGATGATCTTTCTAACTCTTTGATCGTTGTCGATAGCATCACCTAGAGAAGAAAGTCCATTAGTAATCTTAGTAAATTTTGTAATCATATCATCTATGGTTTCATTTTCTTGCATGCAAAAGTTTTCATATTGGGACCGAAGAAGGTCAATCTTAGCCCTCTTCACTTGTGAGGTCCCTTCATGAGTAACTAGCAAATGTGTCCAAATTTCAAATGCGGACTTGCAATGAAAACTCTAGCTATGTCATCATCATTGAGGGCTTGAAGTAGTGCATAATGAGCCCTAGCATTAGCATCAAACTCCTTAGTCTCAATTTCAGACCAAGTAGATTCATCACCGGGGGGTGCACTAAAGGGTTTGGTCACGGCCTTTGCAACTCGACTATCTAGAGATTGCAAGAAAACAGTCATCTTAACTTTCCATGTGGGAAAGTTAAGTCCATCAAACTTAGGAGGGGTCTTAATTCCATCGGCCATTTTTACTAAGTGAGAGTGTATGAAGAATGAATAAAGTGATTAGCAAAATTAGGATCTCTCTAAGGTTGTTAAGCCAAGAGCCTAGAGTCCAAGCTCTGATACCAATTGAAAAACACCTAGAGGGGGGGTGAATAGGTGTAATTACTAATCTAACAATCTTTTTAAAACTAAGATGGATGAATGATGCAACGATCTCTCAAAACAAGACTAAGAGCCGAATACCCCGTGAGAGGTTCTGAACTCCTTCCTCCCAATTCCCCTTGAATAGGTTAGAGGTGCGCAATGCAACCTTGTTGTATGAGAATTGATCGAACAAAGTATGAATAAAATGCAATGATGAAATGCACACAAGATATATCACAAGTACAAAAACTAGATCTCAAGCAAGTAATTGAAAGCAATAGAGAGCAAGAGAAATTTAAAGCAAAATGACACAAAGGCAATCGCAAACACAAGATATTTGTTTCGAGGTTCGAGCCACCGCTCTACTCCCCGCCTTCACCTCCGTGAAGGGTTTCCACTATCCACTGAGGATGATTACAACGGTCTACCGAAGACCCGAGCACGAGCTCCACCAAGTACAATAACCTCTACCGAAGAGGTGTCTCCACAAGAACAAGAAGAGGAACAAGTAACCAAAGTGATCACAACAAGATCACTTAAACTCTTTACAATCTCTCACTCTTTTACAACTTCCTTATAGAATGAGTAAGGGATTTTTGGCTCTATGAAGTGTAGTGAGAAAAACTCAGTTGTAGAATGATCTTTGCTAACAAACTACAAAACAAGCTCAAGAGATAGTTGGAAATGGAGAGCTTAAACACTTTTCTTTTCTCTTTGAAAACTTTGAAAACTTGAGGATTTTTCTTAGTATTTGTAAGAGACTCTTCTCCTCTATTTGTAGGGAGAGAAATAGGTTAAAAACAATTTATTTTAACCTTATTTGCTCTGAAAAAGATCTGAAAAACCCTGAAAAAGTCTGCCAAAAAAACAGTCCAAAAAACAGATTTCAGAATTGCACAAATAGGAAAAAAGCCGTTGGGCTGTTGCAGGTCTGGCGGTCGACCGGGCCGGTCGACCGCCAGCTCAGTTGGCAAAGAGCCGTTGGCTCGGGTCGACCGGTCGGGTCGACCGTCCTAAAAGACAAAACACAGCTTTCTTCGGGCGGTCGACCGGGGCGATCGACCCAGAAAACCCGAGAGCAACTGCTTTCAGTCGGTCGACCCGGGCGGTCGCCCGACAGACGTGCACAAACGTGCACGTCCTGGCACTGGCGCCGGTCGACCGTGCCGGTCGGCCGGTCAGCCTGAAACAGGAAAATCAGCAGGATTTTGAACTTGAAAAATTTTGTAAAAAATGTTTTGAAGTAGGGAAAGGTAAGTAATAATCTGGAAAGAGTATGTATACATGATCTAAACAAGATATATGTCTTTGTAAAACTTGGAGTCATGTATATTTGTCAAGTCATGAGAAAAACTTCAAAAACAAAAACTCTAACTATAAAAACTTGTGTACAAAAACATGTGTGTGTATCCTAGAGCCAATTTCTAAAACTCAAACTTTAACAATCTATTTCTTACATTGGTTCTAAGTACTACAAGTGCTTCAAGAGGGCTTTTCACCATATGATCTTCAAAACTTGATTCTTGAGCCCAATTTGAGTTGACTTGAGTCCAAAATACTCTCCTTTAGGGAAGAACCCTTCTAGTTGAGTTAGAACCCTGAAACACACTTAAACAACAAACATTATTAGTACAAATAACTAATATGTTTTGTAATCATCAAAACACACTAAACACGGGTGATTGTAACCTTGGGCCAACAGGAACTTGCCACTCGAAACCCCCAAGAAGGATTTTGTTGGATTCATCTTCAGTTGATGAGCCCGCATTATGTCGAACATCGTTCTCAAGTCACGAAGATGGTCATTCTTGTCGCGACATTTGACAGCAATGTCGTCGACATAACATTCTATCGTCTTTCGGAGATGGTCACGAAAAATTACACTCATCGCGCGCTGATAAGTTGCTCCCGCGTTTTTTAATCCGAAAGGCATCACGGTGTAGCAATACACCCCCAATGGTGTCCGGAATGAAGTATGTTTCTCGTCCTCTGGATACATCTTAATTTGATTATACCCTAAGAAGCCATCCATGAAAGACATTCTTTCGAATCCGCAGGTATTGTTAATCATGACATCAGTGATGGGCAATGGGAATTCGTCTTTAAGACAAGCTGTATTGAGATCGCGGTAGTCAATACAGATCCAAATTTTTTCATTCTTCTTGAGAACGGGGACGATGTTAGCAACCCAATCTGGATGCTGTTCTTCCCGTATGAAGCCACATGCAATGAGTTTATGAACTTCGGCTTCAATAGCCTCCATAATGTTCGGGCGAAACTGGCGTTGTTGTTGCTTGACTGGCTTGACGTTAGGCTTGATATTCAGTGATGCATGGCTACTTGTGGATCAAGTCCGGGCATATCCTCGTAGTTCTATGCGAAGAAATCGATATACTCTCTTACGAGTACTATCAATTCTTCTCTTTCCGTAAGTGATAAGCTTTCACTTACAAAGATGGGTTTAGGGTGATCTTGACTACCCAAGTTAACCTGGATCACTTTGTCTTCAGTAGGTGGTTCCCGTTGTTCGAATCGCTTTTCCCACTAGAAATCCAATTGTTGAGCCCATGGTTCCTCATCAGTAGCTTCCGCTGGCTCCAATTGGCTGCTTGAAGTCATACTAACGGTGAGATTCTCAAACATCTTCCTACACTGACATCTGAGTCCCATTCGGAGGAAGAGGCAGAGCGTGATGGGATTGATTTGTTATCTTTGGATTGAATCGTTGTAGGCAGTGGATGTGTAACGTACCCCAACCCCCTACGTGTGCTATCATAGTAATTTGCCGGTTTCCCTTTTGGCACAAAATTACGCAGAAAATCATATCTTCCTTTTCTGAAATTCAGGCCATTCCCATGCTGCAAATTATATCCCATTTTCTTCATCATACGCTGTGTTGATCGTGCATAATGGAAAATTTGCGGGGTCTCTGAGCTTGAATTTGAATCTATGGCTGTAGACCTTTAGAGTTGAGCTCTACCGAATATTATTGGTGATTGACCCTTTTTGGACGGAGGAACCACTAGAACGGATCCTTCTATACATTCCACAAATGTTCTTGATGTACTTGGTTTATGCAAGGGCATGTGTAGAGAGCTATCCGTAATAGATTCAAGCAATTCGACACTCACAGGATAATCAAAAGAAATATTATCATTAATTACCCATTCGTCCTCATCTTCAGAAAGAGTATTACATTGAGGATTCAAATATGCTATAATTGGTTCGCCGACCAAAGTAGCTGGCATGTCACCTTCAGACTCTGAATCTGCTTCATTGCCACTATCATCGTTGTCAGGCAATGAATCTTTTGACGTTTTACTGACTTCTGGTATAAGAGAGCATCAGTAGAATAGTTTTCTACCCCTTTGAATGGTTGTTTCTCAGCGAAGACAGTTCGTACTGTTGCATCATCTTCAATATATTTGAAACACTGGTGCTGAGTAGAGGGAACAATCCAGTTAGCGTGGATCCAGGGTCATCCTAGTAACAAGTTGTATGACGTGTCAGCGTCAATGACGTAGCACGTCACTTTTGACTTCAGGCTCCCGATTCGGCAACAGAGTCGAATCTTTCCAAGTGGATGACTACTCCCTGCATTAAAACCATATATTGTTGTAGTGGTTGCAGACAATCGATACAGTGGTATGCCAAGAAAGTAGAGGAGCCTTTTGGGGATGATACTGAGTGCAGACCCGAGATCAACCTGTACCCTTTCAATGCACGTCGAACCGATGTATCCAGTATAGTACAAAGGTCGATCGTGCTTATTATCCTTGAGAAGCATATCCTCAGCTGTGAAAGTAATAGCAGGTACTCTTGATTGTACATGATGGCATTCAGAGCAAGAGGGCTGTGTGTCACCCCTAGGGATCTCTGGCATATGTGTCGGAAATGATTCTAAGTTAGCCAGTGCATCTCTAAGCGCTTCTCTTGTTTCTTTCGAGAGATGAAGGAGCTCGTGTATGGTGATACAAGCTGGGATATTAGCCAGCTGGGTGAATATGTCAAAGCGAAAAGGCATGTTAAGCCCTGGGCCTGAAGGCTTCTTCAGGACATGGTCAAACCAGACTTCTTTCTGCTTCTCTTTTCCCGTTGTCGGGAGCGAAGCCGGTGTGGGTCTTTGTACTGACGTCGTCCGCTGTTGTGTCTCGTCCGTAACTTTCTCATACTATTTTAAGTATGATTTTTCAAATCAAGTGCCTGTCGGCTGAGGTACATCAGCCTGCGCTGTGCAAGCGTGCTTTCTCCCTTCAGAATCGCTAAGAGAAGCTTATGTGAGATTGCCATCATCGGCAAGATGAAGATAACATTGCAAGATTTGCCCTTTGACTTGGATTTCTTCGAATCCCATTGTTCGTCTTGGCCAAGGTCTGGGTGTATCCACATGATTTTACCTGTTTTCAATGTCAAGGGAATAAGACCCTTAATCTCTTGAGTTTTGGCTGAAGGATGCTTTACTTCTAGCCATGCTTTAGGGATTGGGAAGGTCCCACCAGGAACTGTGACTTTCGGGGTTTTGCCGAACTCGAGGGTCACCATGTTTACAGTGACTTTGTTTTGTTCTAATTTCAGAGTCAGAACTTCGACGTCGACTAAAGCTTGAATTTTGTCCTTGAGGACAAAGCACTTATCAGTAGGATGATGAACCATCCTATGAAAGAGATAATAGTTGGGATCGTTCGTGCGTCCCACTTCATTAGGACGCCGAATATCCGGCAGCTTCAATTTATTCCCTTTGAGTAAATGGAATATTGTGACCACCTGTTCGTCTTTAAAGGAGTACTATTTCGGAGGAAACTTAGACTCCTGATTATTGAAGTCGCTCTTCTTGGCCTTCGAATGAACGTCCCCTGACAATTCAACAGACATAGTCGCTTTCCCTTTGGCTTGGGAAGACTGCGCTATGTCGCTGCGCCCCTTATTATTCATACCCCATTTGCCTTTAGGGGTAGATGGTTCGAACTTCTTAGCCGACTTTTTGCTATCTCAGCTTGTTTGACTAGTTCCTTCCAGGTATGGGCTTTGATAGCCCCCATACGAATCTCCACTTGGTCCAGAAAGTTATGTCTACATGTCTGCAAGAACATGGGTAATGGCATCCCTGCTGGGCACATCAGAGACAAGTTTTTGAACCGCTCAATGTAGTCACGGATAGATTCGCCCTTCCTCTATACGGTAGAGAGGAGTTTGTCCATGGTTACCTCAGTGTCATCCTCGTAAAAATGAGAAAGAAATCGAGTTTCTAAGTCGATCGAAGAATTGATAGAGCCTTGAGGAAGGCTCTGGAACCAGTTAAATGCTACCCCCTTCAAGGTGCCAATGAACAGTCTGACCATAATAGCATAGTTATCTATATATAACGTTATCGGTCTGAGACCAGAAGTAATAGATGTGCTGGTTTGGCGAGCTCTTACCATCATACGTATGTAACGTTGGTGGCTTAAAATTTGGTGGGTATGGTACTGAATCCCATTCCAAAGGGTAAAGATGGACTGCCCCTACTTTCTTTAGTTCAACCCTCAAGGTTAGGGATGCGATTTGAGCTTGGATGCCTTTAAGAACTTCAGCATCCATAGAAGAACTTTCCTTTGATCTCTCAGTCTTAGGTTGTTCATCGTTATGATGTTCCTCCTCATTATGGTTACTCCCGGTATCATTATTATTCCAGTTAGTGAGGAGTTGAACGAGCATCTGTTGAATGTTATCCAAGGCTTCTTGCTGAGCCTTGGAAGTTTGCTCCTGAGCTTCCAACCATCGACGGAGGTCATCATTACCGTTATCAGCCATATTCACCGACACCCTATTTGTTCGTACCGAGTTGACTGTTGCCGAAGAGGTATACCCACGGTCTTCGTCCTTCTCTTCAGACCATTGGAAAAATCCTCTCATTGGTTCTGGTGAGGTTACTACAGTTGAGGAGGATGGCTGCTTATAACTGTAGGGTATTGCGACCCTAGATCTGGTGTTTTGGAAGACACCTTCTTCGTGCACCAAGACTTGGCCTAAGCCCGGGTTATAGTCCAGATCTGGAGAACTGAAGGGAGGAGAACTAGCACTACGCGACGCTCGTCTGCCCCTATGCGGTTCCCGTCCCCTTCCGATTATATTGACAGATGCAGAGGGCAGATCTGGTAGATCTCGTGATATGCTCCTTTTGCGATGCTTCATAGGAGCTTGCACCGATAGTCGATCAAAGACTGATGATTAGTCACATATATTGCATTTACATTGTCACCTTACCATACTTTTTAGCTAATAAATCCTATTAATAAGTCTTCTTTTTCTTTGTTAAATGTAGGCCCAAGTGCTAAAAGAAAGAAAAGAGAAACAAGCCCAAAAGCCCACCAAATTCTGATTTAATTCAGAATAAATCCAAAATCAAGGAATCAGGGCAAAATCTTAGCATATCAAGAGGTTGAGAAGAATCCTCCCTGAATCAAGCGGTTGAAGCTAAACAATCAAAGGCTGTTTCGTCAACTTTTAGAGCAGAAATAAGAAAACCAGAAGAAGATACGGGAAATTCACCAAACCAGGGAGCCAGCCAACTAGGTGTGGCCACCTGGCCACACCAGGGCCGCGGAAACGTGGCCCAAGCCATGTTTTCACGGCCTTTTTACATCAGTTGGGGGAGCGTTTGCTCCCCCAATCTTCCCGGGATTCTCCCCTTTTGGTTTTTCCCTATAAATATCAGTTTCAGCAGAGCAAAATGGAACGAAGACTAGGATTAGAATTTGTGTTTATTTTCTAAAGATTTAGGCTCTTGTTAGATAGTGCAAAAGTTGTATTCTTGTTTTTCAATTTGTAGTCCAGTATCAATACTTGTGAGAGAGAGGAATTGAGTGCTTGTACTTGAAGATTGAAGTGACAGCAATACAAGAATCGAGCCGCTTTTTCTTCCACTCGTATTTCGGCATGTCTTGCGTTATCTATTTGCTTTCTTGTTTGTTTTCTATGAGTAGCTAAAATGGTTTTCTGGGCTCACTATTGTAACTCTCTCTAGTTCTTCTCCTCTTCTGGTTTTAAAGAAAAAGACCCAATGAATCATTTGCATGCCTTACTTAAAGCCTTTCTTCTTGAAAGTGTTCTTGAAGGCACATGAGGATGGGTTTGGATTGTTAAACTCTTACTTCTTTCATGAACGTTTCTTGAACTGTTTTTACCTCATTCTTGCTTCTTCGCACTTGATGATTTAACATTCGATTCTAAACGATTTTTCAAAGAAAAGAGTAAACTCTTCCAACCATCTTATGTGCTTTACTTCAAACTTTTTAAAAATCAACTTTAAGTTTTGCCTATGATTAATTTGAGGCACTTGGGATTTCAATAGAAGAATGAACGATTGAGTAGTGAGATAGTGAGCCCAGATTTTCTTCCTTATTATAATCAACAAAACAATATTCGAGCTTTTTAAATCATCATCTCAAAAGCCTTCTCTAAAAGTTGCAATTTCTCTTTTAATCATCTCCTTCTTTCCATTCTCTTTTCAACTAAAAAATGAACAAAATTCTTTATTTTTAAACGAATCACCGAAAAGCTTCCATCGCATTCCTCCTCGTGGACACGACCCGTTAGCCACAAGCTACACGGTAAATTCTTAACTCTTTGATTGTTCTTTCAATTCAGCAACCAATTTTTGGCGCCGTTGCCGGGGAGGGAACGGTGTAATTGTTTTCTAACAAGTTTTGTGTGTTGTTTCAGAGACTTAAAGATTCAGATCTAGCATTCAATCTTTGCAAGAGAAGACTTGCAAATTCTGTGCCCTTACTCTCGAAAGTAGGAAACAGAATTTCAAGAAATTGCGTTGCAAAAATTGAAAAAATTTATTGGACTACTAAAACTCTTTTTTGCAGGACATATTGCTCGCAAAAAAAAATTAAGTTTTTGTATGTTACATTCTTGCTATATCTGTTATCCACCATCCCTGTTTTAATCCAACAGTAATTTGAGTGATTGTTAATTGCTTAAAAAATATTTAGACTTGCATTTTAGGCATTTGTCTAATTACATTTACTTTACAATTACTGTTGAAAAGAGCTGGAGACAAGGTACGTATGCATAGCATATAGTTTAGGAAACATTCTTCGGTGATATTTTGCTTTGAATGTTACTTTTCAGTATCTTGCACACTTTGCACAATTAACTCTAAGGGCAAAACCAAATTCAAGATAAGGTGAGGAAGTCATTACCCTTCCTTAACCCACAAACCATCTCCAAGCACGCACAACCTAAGCCTAAGTAAAATCTGATAGACGTTGGCCTTAGAGACATCTCGAACTCACTAGGAGATTATCCTGAGGGGGAAGGTGTTGGAAATTAACTCCTGTTAAATTAGTGTCTAGGAAGGGGATTGAGGGCCGAAATCCCGAAGGTTGGTGGTTACTTAATTAAGGAACGTCTTTGACGGATAACCTCCCACCAACCTTGCCCTGACCTAGCTGATTAGCTTGTGGTCAAAGTCTACATTATACCTCCTGTGGACAATCAACCAGTTAGGAGTTGTCTAGGTCGAGGTTACCTTAGACTAGGCTTGGTTGATTACTCTTGTTGACTGTTGGTAAACTTGTTTGTGATTGTGATTGTGTTTGTGTATGCAAGTGTGGTCAAGAGACCCAAATTCATCTAGGTTGACTAGAAACACATCACCACCCAATTTTGAACCAAGACCAGATCCGGTAATGGCTCAATCAACATCATTGCAGGATAGGTTCTATCCCATTAGAACCTCACTTCCATCTTGCATTCTACTTCCATCGGTTGGTGAATACAATTTTAAGCTCAAGCCTCAATTCATCAATACACTCCCCAAGTTTCATGACTTAGAGTCCGAAGATGCCTACTTCTTCATAAGAGAATTTGAGGAAGTATGTCTAATGATGAAAATCTCACACCTTGTAGACGATGCTATTAGGTTGAGATTTGTCCCTTTCGCACTTAAGGACCTAGCAAAGAAGTGGCTCTACAGCTTAGCGGCCGGTTCTATCACATCTTGGGATGGTTTCATCAAGGTCTTCTTGAAGAAATTCTATCCAATTCATAAAACTGCTCTCATTAGGAAGACGATCATGCAATTCAAGCAAGAACCTAGTGAACCATTCTGGAGGTACTTTGAACGCTTTAAAGACCTCCTTGTCTAATGTCCACACATGGAATAGAGAAATGGAGACAATGCCAAATTCTTTATGACGGTTTAGACTATTCCACCAAAACCCTTTTAGAAAGTATGTGCCAAGGGGGTTTCTTGCAGAAGGATGAAAATGAAGGATGAGATTTGTATGAAAATCTAGCTGAGAAGACCATCCAATGAGAACCCACTAATGAGACCTCTAGGAATCCTAACTCCATCTCTTCAAAAGGAGGTCTCCATTCTATCGAATTATCCATCGCTAATGAAGCTAAGTTAGCTAACCTAGCTAGAAGACTGGAAGCTCTAGAAACGAAGGAACCAAGTCCAGTCAATCAAGTCAGCCCAAACCAATTTCCAACCCTGGGCTGCACTTACTGTCAAGCCATGAATCATGTGTTCGAGGAGTGCCCTGTGTTTCAGGCTCAGCAACCCTACCATGAACCGATGAATGCGGCCTTTTCAAGGCCGAAAAATAATCCTTACGCACCAACGTACAATCCTGGCTAGAGAAATCACCCTAATTTCTCATGGAGCCAAAATAACACTAACCATTCACGATCAAATCATGCTAGGCACTTCCATCATGCCAATAATTCTTCCAATCATCAACCCAACTTTCCCAATTTCCATAATAATTCTCCCAACCATCCACCTAACTTTTCAAACTATCAACAGAACTTTCCTAACCAAGCTCCACAATCCTCCTTCCAGAATCCTCAACTAGAAAGAAGAATGACTGACTTTGAAAGAAACATGGAAAGATATATGAAAAACCAAGATTCTTTCATGCAAACTATACAGAGGTTAGAGGTTCAAATGAGCCAACTAGCCACTCCACAGAATGAGAGACAAAAGGGTACCCTGCCTAGTCAGCCAATAACCAATCCGAGGAATTCTCAACAAGCTCATTTGGCTGAGGATCATTCATTAAATCAATGTAATGTTGTTCATACATTGAGGTCAGGAAAGAGAGTTGATAATCAAGTGTCACTGCCAACCAATCCCATTCAGCACAACCACAATCAAGCATCCACCTCATCTAATCCAAATCCTTCCAATTCTGACGAATCTGAAAAAGATAAGTCAGCCAGTCAGGTGCACCGGCCTATAGTACCATTTCCTAACAGGCTGAAAAACAACAAGCAAAATTCACGCATGGACAAGATAATTGAGATATTTAATCAAGTGAAGATAAATGTGCCACTTCTTGATGCCATCCAACAAGTCCCTTCCTATGCTAAGTTTCTTAAGGACATGTGCACCAAGAAGAGAAAGACTAATGTACCAAAAAAGGTCTTCTTAGCCACTAACATTAGTGAGCTGCAGTCGGGTCCGATCCCTGTCAAGTACAAGGATCCAGGTAGTCCCACCATTGTCTGCACAATAGGGCAAGCCAAGATTAGTCGTGCACTTCTTGACTTGGGGGCTAGTATCAACTTGCTTCCATTCTCAGTTTATCAACAACTCGGGTTGGGCGATCTTAGTCCAACTCGAGTCACCATCCAACTGGCTGACCGTTCTGTAAAAGTTCCAAAAGGGGAGATTAATGATGTTCTGATCCGGGTAGGAGAGTTCATTTACCCTGTCGATTTCATAGTTCTGGAGACACAACCTGTGTCCAACTCTAATCATAGGGCTCAAACTCCTATTATCCTAGGGTGACCATTCCTTGCTACTGCTAATGCCATCATCAATTATAGGAATGGGTCCATGAGGTTAACCTTTGGAGACATGACTAGAGAAGTCAATGTCTTCAATCTAGGAAAACAACCCCGCGATATTGAGGACCAAACATTTGAAGTCAACCAAATTGAGAACTTGACAAGTGAACATGGGGAAGAATTGAAACTAGAAACTGAGTGTGACTTCGGGTTAGAGTCTGACGACTTCAATCTTGATTAGGTTGTAGATTCTGCTATGAATTGGGCCTCGAACCCTATTTCACCAATAATGGAGCCAACAGATTTGACTAGTCCTTCCAGTGAGCCTTCCTCCTCCTTAGAATTGAAAGCCTTACCTGCGCATCTCAAGTACGCATATCTAGGCAAACAAGAGACCTTTCCTGTCATCATTGCCTCCCATTTAAATGACAGGCAAGAAGAAGATCTGAAAGCAATTCTAAGAAAACATAGGGAAGCCATTGGTTGGACTATGACCGATATAAAGGGATTAAGTCCGACCATCGTTCAACATCGCATTCATCTCAATGAAGACGCCACACCTAAAAGAGACCCGCAGCGTAGGTTAAACCCTATAATGCAAGAAGCTGTTCATGTTGAAATTGTCAAACTCTTAGACAATGGGATAATTTATCCCATTTCTGATAGCCAATGGGTCAGTCCTGTCCACGCGGTTCCAAAGAAGTCCGATTTCACCGTAGTGGAAAACGAGAACAAAGAGTTGGTCCAAACTCGACTTCCCACGAAGATCCGAGTTTGCATCGACTATAGGAAGCTGAATGCTGCAACTCGTAAGGACCATTTTTCACTTCCCTTCATTGATCAAATGCTTGAACGTTTGGCGGGTCACGAGTATTACTGTTTCTTGGACGGTTACTCGGGGTATAATCAGATCCCTATTGCTCCTGAGGACCAAGAAAAGACTACATTCACATGTCCATTTGGGACATTTGCTTATCGTCGAATGCCTTTCGGCTTATGCAATGCCCCAGCAACGTTTCAGTGTTGCATATTGAGTCTTTTCTCTGATATGGTAGAGCGATTCTTAGAGATCTTCATGGATGATTTCTCCATCTACGGAGATTCATTCACTCAATGTCTCTGCCATTTAGAACTTGTCCTCCAACATTGTGCTGAGAAAAATCTGACACTGAACTGGGAGAAATGCCACTTCATGGTAAAACATGGAATTGTCTTGGGACATGAAATCTCCAAGAAAGGAATTGAAGTGGATGAGCCAAAATTGAGGTTATTGCTAAGCTTCCCATGCCCACATGCGTTAAGGACATTAGATCCTTCTTAGGACACGCTGGTTTCTACCGAAGATTTATCAAGGATTTTAGCAAAATTGCTAGGCCCTTGACTAATCTGTTAGCTAAGGATGTGTCCTTCATTTTCGATACTGAATGCATGAATTCTTGGGAGAAGCTTAGAGAGAGCATATTTCTGCACCAATCATATCTGCACCGTTTGGTCTAAGCCGTTCGAAATCATGTGCGATGCTTCTGATTTTGCCATAGGCGCTGTCCTAGGATAACGCATTGATAACAAGCAACGTGTGATTTACTACTCTAGTAGGACTCTCAACGATGCTCAATTGAACTGCACTACCACTGAGAAGGAATTCTTGGCAGTAGTGTTTGCCGTAGAGAAGTTTCGTCCCTACCTACTAGGGTCCAAAACCACCATTTTCACCGATCATTCTGCGCTTAGGTACCTCATGATGAAGAAGGATGCCAAGGCACGACTCATTCGTTGGATCCTCCTTCTTCAAGAATTCAATCTTGAGATTCGAGATAAAAAAGGCGTAGAAAATGTCGTTGCTGACCATCTCTCACGGATCCCTAATTCTCCATGCAACGAATTACCCATCAATGAGGATTTTCCTGATGAAAATCTCTTAGCTATCTCTAGGGAACCTTGGTTTGCTGATATAGTGAATTACTTAGTCACAAACCAAACTCCATCTCATTGGTCCAAAAACGATATATATCGGTTCTTATCCCAAGTCCGGTATTTCTTTTGGCAGGAACCGTATCTTTTTAAGTACTGTTCTGATAAAATTATTAGGAGATGCATTCCTGATGAGGAGGTTAAGAGTGTTCTATCTTTTTGTCACGAACTTGCATGCGGTGGACACTTTGGTCCCCGCAAGACTGCTGAAAAAGTGCTACAAAGCGGGTTCTATTGGCCCACTTTGTTCAAGGATGCTTATGAATTTTGCAAGACGTGCCCGAGATGCCAAATGGTAGGAAGAATCTCAAAACGAAATATGATGCCCCTCAACCCAATCCTAGAAATAGAACTCTTCGATGTTTGGGGCATCAACTTTATGGGTCCATTTCCTAATTCATTTGGAAACCAATATATATTGGTTGCTGTGGATTATGTGTCAAAGTGGGTAGAAGCCATTCCTTGTAAAACTAATGATAACAAAGTTGTCATAAAGTTTTTGAAAGAGAACATTTTTTCACACTTCGGAACCCCTCGTGCTATCATCAGTGATAATGGCACTCACTTTTGCAATAGATCTTTTGAAGCTCTTATGCGAAAGTATGCCATAACTCACAAGTTGTCCACACCTTATCATCCTCAAACCAGTGGGCAAGTTGAGGTTTCCAATAGACAAGTCAAGCTTATCTTGGAGAAAACTGTGAACCAAAATCGGAAAGATTGGTCCATCAAACTTGTAGATGCCCTATGGGCCTACAGGACCACTTTCAAGACGATCCGAGGAATGTCTCCTTATAGGTTAGTCTATGGTAAACCTTGTCACTTGCCCATTGAGTTAGAGCACCGAGCCTTATGGGCAATCAAGCAGTTGAATTTCGACTTGACAAAGGCCGGTGACCTTCAGAAATTACAAATTTCCGAATTAGAGGAATTGAGAAATGAGGCCGATGAAAATGCTAGGATCACTAAAGATAGAGTCAAGATTTTTCATGATAAACACATCATAAGAAAAACCTTTGTCCCTGGACAAAAAGTCTTACTCTATAATTCTAGGCTTCATCTTTTTCCAGGAAAATTGAAATCAAGATGGACTGAGTCATTCGTTGTAAAAACCGTGTTTCCACACGGTGCAATTGAGATCAGTGACACCAAGAATGAAAATGACTTTAAGGTAAATGGTCAACGCCTTAAACCTTTCTTGGAATCGGTGCCGTAAATGAAACGGCTATGGGTCTTTTTGACCCAGTGTATCGGTAACTTTCCTCTTTTCCATTTTATTTCATGCATTTATACATTTCTTTCATACATTGGGGACAATGCATGAGATAAGTATGGGGGAGGGTTCTAACATGACAAATATATATAAAAAAAATAATAAAAATAAAAAGAAAAAGAAAAAAATATATATATATAAAAACTTTTTGAAAGGTTAGAACAATATTTTGATATATTTTTTGTAAGAAATTAAGTCAATTTTAAGGAATAGGAAAATCATAATTAGGATTTCTTATACTTGGTCAAAGTCAGATAACTTGTTTGATGTTTAGGGTTAGGAAGAAAATTTGTTAAAGTAATTTAGTCTTGATATTTACCTTGATGAAATATGCACACTAAATACACTTACACACTTAAAGTTTAAAAACAGAGACTCTTATGCCTTATAAAAAAAATATATATTATGAAAAAGAGAGAAAAAAATATAAACAAATCTAATTATTGATTAGCTAGGTACTTTGGCCTAAGCAAGCCTTAGTATTTATGCAAAAGATAATTAGATAAGTTTGAAAAAAAATGTATATAAATCCTCTGATTAAGCTGGGCATTTATGCCTCATGAAGCATAAGTATTCACGCCTAAAAGGGGTACATTTTATAAGTAAAAACCTGGTTTCGTGGCCTTATTTGCTCGAGTGTTTAAGTCCTTAGAGGTGTTTTCTCACCTGGTGCCCTAAAACTGTCCGGTTTGGGTGTCACCGACTGAAGGCTCGTTACATAGGCAGATTAGAAAGCCTAATGAAATTGAGGAATAAATTTCACCAAAAATAAATATAAATAACGCATAGGAGTTAATGTTAAAGAACCCTTAGTCAACTTCACAGTCACGATGGTGCATATGACTCAGGGTAAATTAATAGACTAGATGAGAAGTACAATTTGGCTCCTTACTTTAATTGATGACATGTTTTTGAATAGAGACTAAGTTTAGGAATGAAAAATTTGATATTCCTATAACTTATAGATTACTTAAACTCTCAAAAATATACTTCAAATATTTTCTCCTTTAAAAATGCTTTTCGAAAATACTAACCTTTTTCTCTTTCTTTATGGATTTTGTGGTTGCAATCCACTGAAAACCCTCACGAGACAAAACTCGTCCTCTAGGGGTAACCTAGAGGTTTAACGGCTTGTTGCACATGCTCAGTGCAATCGAGTGACCTGCGAAAGTGGTCCAATAATTGATTAGAATTAGTCTGATGTTTTGCTCGAGGGCGAGCAAAAGATAAGTGTGGGGGTATGATTAGTCACATATATTGCATTTACATTGTCACCTTATCATACTTTTTAGCTAATAAATCCTATTAAAAAGTCTTCTTTTTCTTTGTTAAATATAGGCCCAAGTGCTAAAAGAAAGAAAAGAGAAACAAGCCCAAAAGCCCACCAAATTCTGATTTAATTCAGAATAAATTCTAAATCAAGGAATCAGGGCAAAATCTTGGCATATCAAGAGGTTGAGAAGAATCCTCCCTGAATCAAGCGGTTGAAGCCAAACAATCAAAGGCTGTTTCGTCAACTTTTGGAGCAGAAACAAGAAAACCAGAAGAAGATACGGGAAATTCACCAAACCAGGGGAGCCAGCCAACTGGGTGTGGCCACTGGCCACACTAGGGCCGCAGAAACGTGGCCCAAGCCGCATTTTCGCGGCCTTGTTATATCAGTTGGGGACCGTTTGCTCCCCCAATCTTCCCGGGATTCCCCCTTTTGGTTTTTCCCTATAAATATCAGTTTCAGCAGAGCAAAATGGAGCGAAGACTAGGATTAGAATTTGTGTTTATTTTCTAAGGATTTAGGCTCTTGTTAGATAGTGCAAAAGTTGTATTCTTGTTTTTCAATTTGTAGTCCAGTATCAATACTTGTGAGAGAGAGAAATTGAGTGCTTGTACTTGAAGATTGAAGTGATAGCAATACAAGAATCGAGCCGCTTTTTCTTCCACTCGTATTTCGGTATGTCTTGCGTTATCTATTTGCTTTCTTGTTTGTTTCTATGAGTAGCTAAAACGGTTTTCTGGGCTCACTATTGTAACTCTCTCTAGTTCTTCTTCTCTTCTGGTTTTAAAGAAAAAGACCCAATGAATCATTTGCATGCCTTACTTAAAGCCTTTCTTCTTGAAAGTGTTCTTGAAGGCACATGAGGATGGGTTTGGATTGTTAAACTCTTACTTCTTTCATGAACGTTTCTTGAACTGTTTTTACCTCATTCTTGCTTCTTCGCGCTTGATGATTTAACATTCGATTCTAAACGATTTTTTAAAGAAAAGAGTAAACTCTTCCAACCATCTTATGTGCTTTACTTCAAACTTTCTAAAAATCAACTTTAAGTTTTGCCTATGATCAATTTGAGGCACTTGGGATTTCAATAGAAGAATGAACGATTGAGTAGTGAGATAGTGAGCCCAGATTTTCTTCCTTATTATAATCAACAAAACAATATTCGAGCTTTTTAAATCATCATCTCAAAAGCCTTCTCTAAAAGTTGCAATTTCTCTTTTAATCATCTCCTTTCCATTCTCTTTTCAACTAAAAAACGAACAAAATTCTTTTTTTTAAACGAATCACCGAAAAGCTTCCATCGCATTCCTCCTCGTGGACACGACCCGTTAGCCATAAGCTACACGGTAAATTCTTAACTCTTTGATTGTTCTTTCGATTCAGCAACCAACTGACTGTCGGTTTGTAGGAGTGGCGGGGATTGGTCCTAACCGGCAATGGACTGAGTGGACCATCACCAACTTACATCCCACTTGTTGACAACAGGAGGGAGAAGTCTAGAGTGATTTCGACTTCCTTTGCTTGCTAAGAACTCTCGCAAGTCAGACCCAGCCGAGTTTAAGCGACTTAGTGCAGAGGCTCGGGTAGATCGCGCATTGATGCATTCAGGTAATTTCGACACCACCTTCTTGCTCGCAAGCTCTGGAAGTAAAACACAGGATGATGCCTCGTTTCTCTCATCACCGCAGAGGTGATTGGCACTAGATAGTGCTTTAGTTCTAGCTTCACAGCTAAGAACTTTGGGAGCACCCTTAGGTGCTGAAGCTGCATAAGCACCGCTATCAGCACCCAGGGATGATCCCTTAGCTTCGTTAAGAAGAGCGAACTTAACGCTTGAGGAACTGGGGAGCGGAGCACACTGTGGTGCTTCGTTTGCCACCTTATTGCGAAGGTTGTTAGCACTGCTAGGTGCTTCAGTTCCAGCCTGGCGGATAGGAAGTTCGCGCGTACCCTGAGGTACTGGTGCTGTGCTTATCACGCCATCAGCAACTTTGCTCGTGAGAACGAGGTTGGCGCGAGGAGTTACTGCACCTGAATTAGGCGAAGGCATAGTTGCCGTTCTAGCTTCGCGACTAATGACCTCGACGAAGCGGGCAGGCATTTTGCCTTTGTCTTTGCGTGATAGGCGAGCCTGTGGCATAGCTACGCCTAAAGCTTCACACAGAGCTTTCTATTTTGGCCTCCACATCTGCTTTGGGAGAGGAGATTTAGGTTCGCAGGGAACCAAGTTAGCCTCGCGCGAGGCTGAGAGGAGTTGGGAGGAGGCTCATTATGGTTTCTGTTCCGAAACCTTGGCCATCGAGACCTTCCTATGCTTCCGTATGTTGAGCACTGGACTACCTTCAGAGAGCAGCTGATTGGTAGTCAAAAGTGCATTTTTATCATCATATTTACCATCACATTTTCATATTTATTCATTTAATTCTGCACATTTATTAATAATTAGTAATTTATTGTGTGCAGGCCTCGAATTGTTATTTTAGCAATAAATAAAGCCTAAAGAGCCCAAAAGCCCAGATCCAAGCCCATGTTTGAAGCCCTGGTGAAAAAGCGCAAATACAAAGAGTCAAAATGCAAATACAAGGGCTAAAAGTTGCAAATATCAGAGATTAGGGAAGGATAGACTTCTATCTAACCCTAAACACATGCAGGATGAGGATAAAAGGCCAAGATAAGAAGAAAATTCGTGGGAAGAAAATTTGAAGAAATCTGGATTAAGAGTAACTTGATTCCCAAGTTATCTCCAAATCCAAAGATTAAGAGCCAGGATGATACTTCTAGAAGCAGACTCCCAGATGGACGGACCAGGAGAGGCCACGCGCCAAAGCGCGTGGCCAGAAGCCACTAAAGTGCCGCGTTTCCGCGGCGTTTCCGCGGCAAAGTGGATGATTCAGAGTACCAGATTTCGTGTGCAAGTTCATCCAGGACTCTGTAGCCTTCTGCACCTATAAATATCACCTGCAGTGCAACGCAAAGGGTGGCCAGCTTCCAGAGAAGAGCCAAGGGCCAAAATTAGGGTTTCTTCTAGGTTTTCTTTTGTAAATTAGGGTTTCTTTTCTTTTTATTTTCAAGAGAGAGAGAGGATTATATTGAGCGTGACACGATGTATTTCTTTTCTCTGCCATTGATTAAAGCAATAAAGGTAATTACTTTTCTTTTTTGTTCTTTATTCTTATGTGTTATTTTTATTTTGTTTTTCTTTTCTTTTTCTCTGTGATCTTGTGGTTGTTGATGAACATGCAAGTGGATTCCATAAGCACGTATAACTAAGCTCCGTGAGAACCAGCGATAGTTCATGAAGACGTCTCCTCCAAGCTACGCATCACTTCGTACTTGAGTATGCTTGACGATATAATGTGCACAGGGATTGAGATCGATCTTATGATCTATTCGTGGAACGCCTCCTAAGCAAGGTAGAACATGTAAGGTTTTCACGTTCTTTCTTCAACCAATCTCAAGTAAGTTTTCTTTTCTTTTTGTTTCTTTTCTTTTCTTTTTGTAGATTAAATCCACATCTTCCACAATTCTTTTCTTCCATCCATTGTAAATACCACCCATTGTAAATACCACCCATTGTAAATACCACCATTTAACTAATAAAAATAAAAGCTTTAGAGTATAACTTGCTTAACGCTTCCATCGCAGTCCCTCCTTGAGGATCACGACCCGCATAGCCCTGCTACCGCGGATTAGAACTGATTCCTCGCACGATCTATTCTTAATCTAATATTCTAATTTTTGTGTGCAGGAAAATCAGTCACCAAATTGGCGCCGTTGCCGGGGAGGGACGGTAAGTTTATCTCTAAAACAAAAAATTTAATTTTTAACTAATTCTTTATTCTTTTCTGTTTGCAGGTTTGGAGAACAGGAAACAGAAACATAGCAGCAGTAGTGGACATATTGCTATTCTGTGCCTCTGCCCTCGAAGGCAGAGCACCAGAACCCACTGTTTTGCCGCGAATCCGCGGCCAGAGCCGCGGAAACGCGGCAACAGTGGTGAATTACTGATCCAAATTTTTGCAGGGTGCTTCAAGTTAAAAATTCTGCTTTCTGCTCTGTTCTGATTTGTTCTGTGATATACCTGTAAATTGCTAATAATTCAACAGTAAATTATTGGTTAGGAGTCGTTGTAGTATAGTGGTGAGTATTCCCGCCTGTCACGCGGGTGAGTATAGTGGTTAGAAACTAATTAAGCTTGCATCGCATTTTGACTTATTTTTTGAAATTTGCTAATAAAAAAAAAATTTAAAAAAAAATGTTATAAAAAGGACAATATTTTGACTTATTTTTTGAAAGAAATCTAAGTTAGTTTTAAGGATTAGGAAAATCATGATTAGGATTTCTAAAAACTTGGTCAAAATAAATAAATTGTTTAAATTTTTAGGTATAGGAGAGAAATTGAATAAATAATTAGTCTTGATTTTTACCTTAATGAAATGTGCATACCAAATGTATATCTAGGATTCTAAGACAAAGACCTTGTGCCTCATATAAAAAAAAAAAAGAAGAAAAAAAAATCACCAATTAAGCTGATACATGTGCCTCAAGAAGCATAAGTATTCATGCCTAAAGGTGAGTAAATAAAATAAAGTCCTTAGTTTTGGGGCCTAGTTCACTCGAATTTGAGTCCGCGGGGTGTTTTCTCACCTGGTGCCCTAAAGCCAACCGGTTTGGGAGTCATCGACTTTAAGTTCGTTACATGGGTGGATTAGAAAGCCTAAGAAGACTAAGAAATATAATATATGTATTAACACATCTAATAATCAATTAGTTAGGTATGAGGGCCTCAAGAAGCCTTGATACTTATACGAAAGAAAATAAGATGAGTTATACATGCAAAAAAAAAAAAAAATTATATTAACACATCTAATAGTCAATTAGTTAGGTATGAGGGCCTCAAGAAGCCTTGATGCTTACACGAAAGAAAATTAGATGCGTTATACATATTAAAAAAAAATAAAAAAAAAAGAAGAAAAAAAATATATATATATAAAGAGGCGAGAGTCCAAGTTAAGGAATTCCTAGTAAAAACATAAGGATGCATATGATTTTTGGTAACGAAAAAGACTATATTAGAAATTCAATTTTAATTCTTACCTAAAATGGAAAACAATTAACTTTATTAAGACTAAGTTTAAAGAATGAATAAAAATGATAATCCTAAAACTTATAGACTACTTAGTCTCTTCAATAATAATTCAAATATTTTCCTTTTTATGGATTTTGTGGGTGCAATCCGCTGAAAACCCTCACGAGACAACACTCGTCCTCTAGGGTAACCTAGGGGTTTAACGGCTTGTTGCACGTGCTAAGTGCAATCGTGATTCCTACGAAAGTGAGTTAGGTTAGATTAACTTTTTCTTTTCTTTGTTTTTACTCGAGGACGAGCAAAAAGATAAGTGTGGGGGTGTGATTGGTAGTCAAAAGTGCATTTTTATCATCATATTTACCATCACATTTTCATATTTATTCATTTAATTCTGCACATTTATTAATAATTAGTAATTTATTGTGTGCAGGCCTCGAATTGTTATTTTAGCAATAAATAAAGCCTAAAGAGCCCAAAAGCCCAGATCCAAGCCCATGTTTGAAGCCCTGGTGAAAAAGCGCAAATACAAAGAGTCAAAATGCAAATACAAGGGCTAAAAGTTGCAAATATCAGAGATTAGGGAAGGATAGACTTCTATCTAACCCTAAACACATGCAGGATGAGGATAAAAGGCCAAGATAAGAAGAAAATTCGTGGGAAGAAAATTTGAAGAAATCTGGATTAAGAGTAACTTGATTCCCAAGTTATCTCCAAATCCAAAGATTAAGAGCCAGGATGATACTTCTAGAAGCAGACTCCCAGATGGACGGACCAGGAGAGGCCACGCGCCAAAGCGCGTGGCCAGAAGCCACTAAAGTGCCGCGTTTCCGCGGCGTTTCCGCGGCAAAGTGGATGATTCAAAGTACCAGATTTCGTGTGCAAGTTCATCCAGGACTTTGTAGCCTTCTGCACCTATAAATATCACCTGCAGTGCAACGCAAAGGGTGGCCAGCGTCCAGAGAAGAGCCAAGGGCCAAAATTAGGGTTTCTTCTAGGTTTCTTTTGTAAATTAGGGTTTCTTTTCTTTTTATTTTCAAGAGAGAGAGAGGATTATATTGAGCGTGACACCGATGTATCTTCTTTCTCTGCCATTGATTAAAGCAATAAAGGTAATTACTTTTCTTTTTTGTTCTTTATTCTTATGTGTTATTTTTATTTTGTTTTTCTTTTCTTTTTCTCTGTGATCTTGTGGTTGTTGATGAACATGCAAGTGGATTCCATAAGCACGTATAACTAAGCTCCGTGAGAACCAGCGATAGTTCATGAAGACGTCTCCTCCAAGCTACGCATCACTTCGTACTTGAGTATGCTTGACGATATAATGTGCACAGGGATTGAGATCGATCTTATGATCTATTCGTGGAACGCCTCCTAAGCAAGGTAGAACATGTAAGGTTTTCACGTTCTTTCTTCAACCAATCTCAAGTAAGTTTTCTTTTCTTTTTGTTTCTTTTCTTTTCTTTTTTGTAGATTAAATCCACATCTTCCACAATTCTTTTCTTCCATCCATTGTAAATACCATCCATTGTAAATACCACCATTTAACTAATAAAAATAAAAGCTTTAGAGTATAACTTGCTTAACGCTTCCATCGCAGTCCCTCCTTGAGGATCACGACCCGCATAGCCCTGCTACCGCGGATTAGAACTCATTCCTCGCACGATCTATTCTTAATCTAATATTCTAATTTTTGTGTGCAGGAAAAATCAGTCAACAATTGGCGCCGTTGCCGGGGAGGGACGGTAAGTTTATCTCTAAAACAAAAAATTTAATTTTTAACTAATTCTTTATTCTTTTCTGTTTGTAGGTTTGGAGAACAGGAAACAGAAACATAGCAGCAGCAGTGGACATATTGCTATTCTGTGCCTCTGCCCTCGAAGGCAGAGCACCAGAACCCACTGTTTTGCCGCGGATCCGCGGCCAGAGCCGCGGAAACGCGGCAACAGTGGTGAATTACTGATCCAAATTTTTGCAGGGTGCTTCAAGTTAAAAATTCTGCTTTCTGCTCTGTTCTGATTTGTTCTGTGATATACCTGTAAATTGCTAATAATTCAACAGTAAATTATTGGTTGTTAAAAATAAAATTTGATTAGACGTTTGCATATTAGGCACGTGTCTTTTCAATTATTTTTATTTACTGTTGAAGAGTGCTGGAGACGCAAGGTACGTACGCATTGCATGTAGAATAGGACTCATCTCTTGGTTGATTTTCTGCTTTGAGTGATTCTTATCTATTTATCTTGTACACTTGCACTAATTCATCTTAAGGGCATAACCCATTAACAAGATAAGGTGGGGATTTCATCACCCTTCCTTAGCCCAAAAATCATATCCCAAGCACTCACTAACCCAAGCCTAACATAAAAATTAGTAGACGTTGGCCCTAGGGACATCTCGGACTCAATAGGAGATTATCCTAAGGGGAACAGTGCTGGAAGTTGACTCTTGCCAAATCAGTGTCTAGGAAAGGGATTGAGGGCCGAAAGCCCGAAGATTGGTGGTTATTTAATTAAGGAACGTCTTTGACGGAAAACCTCCCACCACTCTTGCCCTGACCTGGCTGATTAACTCGTGGTCAAAGTCTGCACCCGACCTCCGTGGACAGTCTAATCAGTTAGGAGTCGTCTAGGTCTAGGTCTACCCTAACTTAGGTTAGAAATTTTTCTTTTTTGTTTGTTTTTTTTTCTTTTGTTTGCTTTGTGTGATATGGCCTATAACAATAATTTCTTCAATTTTAATGAGGATCCATATTACACACCAACCTCTTATTCGGATATTACCAACCCGGCATATCATAACTTGACCAACCTAGTGTGCCAGATTGGTCTTATCCGAATCATTACATGCCCCAGTCCCAATACTATGAACAAGATTGGAATAATCATCACTACTCTTCACAGAGTCAATGGGAATTCAACACCCCTGAGCCATATGGTCAACCACCTGTTCAACCATTATCTTCATATACGTCTTGTCCCACATCACCAAGGTTTCAGTCCTCCATTGATCTATTCGATGGGTTAGAAGAAAAAGTGGATCGGTTGCAAGATACAATGAATGATCAAATTTCTAGACTTTCAAACATTCTTGAGCATCTTGATAGGAACCAAGAATCATTCTGTTTAGAAGACCTTGATCAAAATTCAATTTCATCACATCAATATGAACTTGCTCAATCCCAATCCTTGGACAAATTGGCTAGTTTTAATTTCAATGAGATTGAATTAGATTATGAATGTGAACCCGATCCCCAACTTTGCGATTCAGTTTCCATCTTCGAATCTATGTTGACTCCAGTATCCTTACCCAATTTGGACCAACTTTCAGAGCCAACATTTATTCCTGTACCCATAGATCATGAAATTGAATCACCCATTTTTGAAGATCATCATATTGAACTTGACCAATTTCTTACTTTTAAAAGTCCCCTTGACAAATTGGCAAGTTCCCATTTTATGAGATTGAAACTAATGAGATATGTGACCTAGATTCCAAAATCTATGATCAAGTTCAAATTCCCAAATCATTATTGACTCCTGTTTTGTTACCCGACTTAGGTAATATTTTAGAGTCAGTTTTGATTCCCACACCTATCATTCCTGAACTTGAATCACCAACATTGAGTCACATTCCATTGTGGGAAAATGATTGTAGACTTGAGTTTCAATTTCTTGACTTGGACCCACTTCTTGATCCTAACCCGACTCCTGAACGTTTACTTGATTTGAGTTTCTTTCCTGAGTCGGTATTAGATCCTGAACCTATCATTCTTGAGTCCAAGTCAACCATTTTACCAAGTCACATTCTTTTGTTGGACATAGGTATAGACCATAACTCTGTGATGATTTTCCAGGACTGGTCATGTAAAGGGAGTAAGTTTCACGAGAGGATCTTCCATGATCCTATTCATACTGGGGACTGTAAATATGTAAATAAAAAAGAGGTCAATAAAGGTAGGTCCCGTGAACTACCACGTTATCTTGTTTGGGCCGCATTTCGTGGACCAATTAGACCACCTCCGGAACCACCACCCTAAGGTAACTTCCGCCTTCCCTTGTTCTATTTCATGCATATATGCATTCATTCATACATTGAGAACAATGCATGAGATAAGTGTGGGGGTGGGTTTTACTAACATACTAACATAAGTAGAAACTAACAAAAATTTGCTAATAAAAAAAAAATTTTTAAAAAAAAAAATGTTATAAAAAGGACAGTATTTTGACTTATTTTTTGAAAGAAATCTAAGTTAGTTTTAAGGATTAGGAAAATCATGATTAGGATTTCTAAAAACTTGGTCAAAATAAATAAATTGTTTAAATTTTTAGGTATAGGAGAGAAATTGAATAAATAATTAGTCTTGATTTTTACCTTAATGAAATGTGCATATCAAATGTATATCTAGGATTCTAAGATAAAGACCTTGTGCCTCATATAAAAAAAAAAAAAGAAGAAAAAAAAAATCACCAATTAAGCTGATACATGTGCCTCAAGAAGCATAAGTATTCATGCCTAAAGGTGAGTAAATAAAATAAAGTCCTTAGTTTTGGGGCCTAGTTCACTCGAATTTGAGTCCGCGGGGTGTTTTCTCACCTGGTGCCCTAAAGCCAACCGGTTTGGGAGTCATCGACTTTAAGTTCGTTACATGGGTGGATTAGAAAGCCTAAGAAGACTAAGAAATATAATATATGTATTAACACATCTAATAATCAATTAGTTAGGTATGAGGGCCTCAAGAAGCCTTGATACTTATACGAAAGAAAATAAGATGAGTTATACATGCAAAAAAAAAAAATTATATTAACACATCTAATAGTCAATTAGTTAGGTATGAGGGCCTCAAGAAGCCTTGATGCTTACACGAAAGAAAATTAGATGCGTTATACATATTAAAAAAAAATTAAAAAAAAAAAAAAGAAGAAAAAATATATATATATATATATAAAGAGGCATGAGAGTCCAAGTTAAGGAATTCCTAGTAAAAACATAAGGATGCATATGATTTTTGGTAACGAAAAAGACTATATTAGAAATTCAATTTTAATTCTTACCTAAAATGGAAAACAATTAACTTTATTAAGACTAAGTTTAAAGAATGAATAAAAATGATAATCCTAAAACTTATAGACTACTTAATCTCTTCAATAATAATTCAAATATTTTCCTTTTTATGGATTTTGTGGGTGCAATCCGCTGAAAACCCTCACGAGACAACACTCGTCCTCTAGGGTAACCTAGGGGTTTAACGGCTTGTTGCACGTGCTAAGTGCAATCGTGATTCCTACGAAAGTGAGTTAGGTTAGATTAACTTTTTCTTTTCTTGTTTTTACTCGAGGACGAGCAAAAAGATAAGTGTGGGGGTGTGATTGGTAGTCAAAAGTGCATTTTATCATCATATTTACCATCACATTTTCATATTTATTCATTTAATTCTGCACATTTATTAATAATTAGTAATTTATTGTGTGCAGGCCTCGAATTGTTATTTTAGCAATAAATAAAGCCTAAAGAGCCCAAAAGCCCAGATCCAAGCCCATGTTTGAAGCCCTGGTGAAAAAGCGCAAATACAAAGAGTCAAAATGCAAATACAAGGGCTAAAAGTTGCAAATATCAGAGATTAGGGAAGGATAGACTTCTATCTAACCCTAAACACATGCAGGATGAGGATAAAAGGCCAAGATAAGAAGAAAATTCGTGGGAAGAAAATTTGAAGAAATCTGGATTAAGAGTAACTTGATTCCCAAGTTATCTCCAAATCAAAAGATTAAGAGCCAGGATGATACTTCTAGAAGCAGACTCCCAGATGGACGGACCAGGAGAGGCCACGCGCCAAAGCGCGTGGCCAGAAGCCACTAAAGTGCCGCGTTTCTGCGGCGTTTCCACGGCAAAGTGGATGATTCAGAGTACCAGATTTCGTGTGCAAGTTCATCCAGGACTCTGTAGCCTTCTGCACCTATAAATATCACCTGCAGTGCAACGCAAAGGGTGGCCAGCGTCCAGAGAAGAGCCAAGGGCCAAAATTAGGGTTTCTTCTAGGTTTTCTTTTGTAAATTAGGGTTTCTTTTCTTTTTATTTTCAAGAGAGAGAGAGGATTATATTGAGCGTGACACCGATGTATCTTCTTTTCTCTGCCATTGATTAAAGCAATAAAGGTAATTACTTTTCTTTTTTGTTCTTTATTCTTATGTGTTATTTTTATTTTGTTTTTCTTTTCTTTTTCTCTGTGATCTTGTGGTTGTTGATGAACATGCAAGTGATTCCATAAGCACGTATAACTAAGCTCCGTGAGAACCAGCGATAGTTCATGAAGACGTCTCCTCCAAGCTACGCATCACTTCGTACTTGAGTATGCTTGACGATATAATGTGCACAGGGATTGAGATCGATCTTATGATCTATTCGTGGAACGCCTCCTAAGCAAGGTAGAACATGTAAGGTTTTCACGTTCTTTCTTCAACCAATCTCAAGTAAGTTTTCTTTTCTTTTTGTTTCTTTTCTTTTCTTTTTTGTAGATTAAATCCACATCTTCCACAATTCTTTTCTTCCATCCATTGTAAATACCACCCATTGTAAATACCACCATTTAACTAATAAAAATAAAAGCTTTAGAGTATAACTTGCTTAACGCTTCCATCGCAGTCCCTCCTTGAGGATCACGACCCGCATAGCCCTGCTACCGCGGATTAGAACTGATTCCTCGCACGATCTATTCTTAATCTAATATTCTAATTTTTGTGTGCAGGAAAAATCAGTCAGCAGCTCTTCGAATTTTTCTTGGTTGAAATGAATGACCAGGTTTCGAAGGTAACAGGCTCAGGATTCTGACCTTCACATTGCGACACTGTCTCCTTGTTGCGCCAGAAGATTGAATTCCCCAACGGAGTCGCCATCTTGTTTTCCATTGATTTTGCAAAGGGGGAAACTTACAAAAAAGTAGGGGTCGAGGAGCTAAATTATAAGTAATTTAGAAGGAAAATTACATGTAGATCTCCTCTGAGATTTCTGGGAAAGTGTACCAGTAGGAATCTGATCAGCGCGCGATCACTTTATTCCTTGACGATGCGACCGGTCAGATGATCGAACTGCCTCCTCTTGGGAATTCCTTCTCGCCTAGTTCTAAAAATTCCTTAAGAGGGAGGAAGATCTTAGGGTATTAGCACCCTGAATTTATCCTTGTAGGATTAGAGAAGTAATTCTCTAAATTCTGAGCCAATCTCCTCTCTCTCCTTGCCCGTCTCTCCCCTCTTCTTGCTTCATGCGAGCCTCTGGTAGGCTAATTATAGGGGAAATAGGGGTATAATCGCCCTAAAAATCTGAAAACAGATTGAGTCAATCTATTTTACATTGGAAAGTAGCCTTGTTGCGAGGCTAGAAACAGCTTCTGCGAAGCTCGGAACAGCCTGTAGCGCCAATCCCTTGATTCGCTCCACTAAATGAGGGCCCTTGATCCTCTCTAGTTAATTGAGAGATCTCTCATGATCTTCTTACCTGTTTGGGAGAGTCAAAAGATCATGGCAGGCAACTGCCAAATTTGATTTCAATCAACATGATCTGATCTGGAGATTTGATTAGTCAAAATGACTATAAAGGACTCGCAGCGGAGTCGTTGCGTTGAGCTCATAGCGGAGCTGGGAGAAGCTTCTGGTGAAGCTAGAAGAAAGCTCTCAGCGGAGCAAGTCAACCTTTTGCGCGGCTGCGTGGAGCTTCGAGCGAAGCTAAATTTCTGCGGAGTTAACTTAGTATTTCCAGGCAAAGCTTTAATTAGCTCGCAGCGAGGCTATGAAGGAGCTTCCTGTGATGCTAAGCCACTTTGGTTTTTCATGCGAGATTTATCTCGTGGGTTCGTGTGAGACTAAGTGTTGAACTAACGTAGTGTCTCTGGACCTGCTTGGGCCTTCTCACGAGTTTTTAAGGACGATCTTCATTTACTGTATGCTTCACTGGATCAGTAGAGTCCAAGTTGTTGATTCGTCCCTTTGAGATGGGTGAAGAACTGGTCGTCGGCTTGTCTGCCACTTGTCTTTTGTAGATGTCAACAAGTTAGACATTGCTCAGACCAGTTAGGAATCTCGTCTTTTTTAGAGTGTCAACATTACCGTCGCTTTTGAGAGGCACGCCGCTCAAAAAAGGTGCACCGTATCTGAGTGGATGACGCTGATCTGATCTGCCTGACATGTGGAGGGCTGAAGTTTGGTGATTGTTTGTTTCCCTAGGGCTTAAAAGGTGATACTTTGAGACTTTTAACATCTTTTTCATATCTAAACTTTCTTCACCTCTTCTTATTATTAGACCCCTGTTGTATCCATTGCTTTCAATATGACGAAGAAGGAAGATAAGTTGAGTTCGTCTTATGATAAGGGCAAGGAGAAGCCCACGACATAAGTGAAAGGGAAGAGGGTTGCCTACCGTACCAGAATCTGATGAGGTTCTGATCCGAAGACCTCGAAGCTTTGCAGTCAAGAGGAGGTCGATAGGTACATTGCTAGTCATGGCTTTGATTCAAATCCGTGGGTTAACATTGAGTTTTGCCCATAGGATGTTAATGTCTCTAAGGCTCCGCCAGGTGGTGGTGTATACAAGCATCCTTTAGTCCTTGCACTGGGATTGAATCTACCGATGACAAAGTTTGTCAGCAGTGTTTTGATTTTTTACCAGGTCGCCCCCTCTCAGTTGTCGGCGGTGGCTTAGCATACTGTATTAGGGTTTGAGGCTCTGTGTGCTTTGATTGCACCTGAGGCATGTCATCGTGAGGTGTTCAACGCCGCGTACATCTTGAGGCGGACTGTCAAAAATCATTAAGAGACAAGTCCTCAAACACGGGCCTTACTTTAACGCGAAGGTCACATTTCAACTAAAATGCGAACCTTGCATCTATGGGCAAACGCGGACTTCAAAATGCGGGTTTGAGCAACTACACATGTCATTTTAAATGCGGGTCTGAGCAACTCCGCGTCTCACGTGGGTCTGAGTAACTCCGCATCTCACTTCAAACGCGGGTCTGAGCAACTCCGCATCTCACTTCAAGCGCGGATTTGAGCAACTCCGCATCTCTTTTCAAACGCATGCCTGAGAACTTCACATTTTGACTTCAACATAGACTTTGAATGTCGCATCTACACAACAGCGCGAGGTTCACGTCCAACGCGAGACCCACATTTCTGTTGTAACTGACCCAATTACTGGGTCAATTAACTCCCCATATAATGTGGGAGTTAATCCCCATTATGGAGGGATTCTAGGAGAAAATTACACCCCTATGACCCCCTATAAATAGCCTCAAGAGCTATGAGGGAAGGGGATTTTTTCTGAGATTTTAAGCAGAGAATTCTCAAGCAAAAAATTTCTTTTTTTCAATCACAGAGGTTCAGAGAGAAAAAGAGAAATCAATTGGCTCTAAACACTTAGAGTGTTAAAAATAGAGTTTCTTTCTGATTACTTTTTGAGAACACCCCGGAGAAAAGCTTATTATTCAGCTGGTCAACAGAGAACAAGAATCACTCTCCATCACCACATCAAGAACCCAGCCTTAAACAAAGGGGAGATCTAGATATTTTCTCCTTTTTTGTAATCGAAATTATTCCGTTGTAATATTTCATCCACTTAAAGAAATTTTACTTTGCATTATTTTTTTCGACCAAACAAAAGATGGTGACTCCATTAGGGACTTCATTCTCTACTGATGAGAACGCCGTGGTGCAAGCTGACGTCCAGCTCCTTGGGAGGACAGTGGAATTCCTCGTCATTGAATTCGAACAAGAAAAGTTTGCGAAATTTCTTTTCTCAGGCTCCGCTAGTTGCAAGACAAATGCGACTATACGGCAAAGTCTCTTCGGGGGCTCGCTCTCAAATCTCTTCGGAGATTTCTTCAAAAGTGGCCCGCACTTCTGCTCACAGCGTGAGCAGTGCCACTTCTAATGAGGTTCTGAAAACCTCTTGTGCAGCCCACGCGGCCCGCGTCAACATCTCTCAGGAGACCCACAGGGCTAATGCATCAGCATACGATTAAAACGATGGTAAAGATCAATCCGCCATCACTCTCCTCTTCGAACTCTGTAATTTCAGGTTGCTGATGGTTCCCGACAACCCTTGAGACTCAACCGGAATGCTGAATGTCGACGGAGATGTTATGCTATTGACAATAGATCGAAAACTCTGCGAAAGTAATCCATCCTGCAGACACAGAATGCAAGTTCACACCCGTGTTTTTCTAAAGCAATGTGAGGATCGCTTTTCTGCTCTAAAACACGAGTCCCGCGTTCGTCAACCACGCGTTTCAATATCCAAATGCAAGACTCACGTTCTGCCTGCTCCAAAATACGAGACTCGCGTTCTGCCTGTACCAGAATGCAACTCCCGCGTTTCTAATACAAAACGCGATGTCGCGTTCTGAGGCAAACTCAACCAATGCTGGAGGTCTGCGTTTTAACACAACGTGAGGTTCGTATTTCAACGAAGAAACGTGAGGCCCGCATTCAGAATGGCATGTCTTCAAGATATAAAGAGGCAAAAAGCCCTCACCCCATAGATTTGAGGCTAGTTCCTCAGATGTCCCCGCAACAGACCCAAGGGACTACCTGACAAGGAAGAGGAGTATCCACCAAATCACTCCTCAATGCCACTACGAGTAGCTCATCTCAGCAGTACTTTCTGATTGCCCTTTCAGATAACTAAGCCCTCAGTTTTTAACCGTTTTTAGTGGCTTCAAACTCAGCCAAGAGATGATGATCCTGGAAGAAGAAGTCATTCTCTGACGTCAAATTCCCGGAGGTGACTGCAAACATGATGGGCCGAGTTCCACACCAAGAAAGTCTAAAAGGAAGCAACTGGTTGTCAGTTCAGAGGAATCGAATGCTGACCGATCTCTAGGTTGAAGGAAATTCTTATCGAAACTGAAGGGCGACACACTCAGACACGTATAAGAATGATTGCCCCAGTCAACTACAGTTTGTTGGCCAGGGAAATTGAGGTGAACTATGAGCACTCCTCCATCATCGAATCTCAGTCTTTGAATTCTAGTTTGGAGACAACAACCTTTGCTTACATGGCGGACACTCTCGAAGAAGTGGCCAAGCAATTTGAAGAGCAAGCCCGAGTCCAAAGGGAACAACTCGATATGATTCAAGCTCAGCAAGAATATATTGACACCCTTAAGTATATTGTCTCACAACTGCTTAAGGAGAAAAGAAACCAAAGGACAAAACTCCTTTCAAGAAGTCTAAGGGCAAAAGGAAGGAAGGGGAGAACTCATCTTCTACAAATACTGAGAGTGAAGAGCATTCCAACTCTGAGCCCCCAAATCTTCATCTAAAGAGGAGGATAACTTACAAATTTATCTCGTCATTCCAAGAGGATGAGTGAATTGGAATAACGCCTCGAAGCCCTTGCAAACCAAGGCGATCTTCAAGATGTGGGGATAATCTAGCCCTTTCTAGCAGAATGGGATATGGCTCCTTACCCTCCCAAAGTTCAAGGTACCAACCCTCCATCTTTCAACGGTAAAGGGTCGCTGAACCAACACATATATTGTTGGCCCAAAGGCCCATCACTCTAGTTTTGATGATGATCAACTCATGTAGTTATGTTTACTAATAATCTTGTGTTTAATTAGTGACAGATTTATGATCAAGATCTTAGTAGGTGCATAGCTTCAACAAAGGATTTGAAGTCAAGTTTTTGGAGCTAGCACGGTGTTTGGACCAAGTCAAGAAGATGAGAAGGCTTCAAGTGAAGACTTCAAGAAGATGAAGACTTGTGTCTAGGTATAAGATTTTGTTTTAGTTAAAATATAAAGGATAGAGTAGTTGGTGGATTGCTCAAGTATATATCACACACACACACTCTTGATTTAGTTGTCTTTTCATAAAAGAATTTTCAGTTTAGAAAAGACTTTCATTTTGGAAAAATAATTTTTGGTTTTTGGAATTTCTTATATGCATGTCTTTTATCCAAAACCAAGTTTAGAGCTTAATGTCAAAAACATAGATATCTTATTTGTGTAGTGGATCATATCTATACACACTATGCTTTAATGAATTCAAAATATCTTATTTTTGTATCATGAAGAAGTTTGGAAAACAAGTTTTAGAAAAATACAAGTTTTTCATTTGAGCCAATATTTTCCTACTTACAAAAATAGTCCAATCTTTTATAACATGCCTTGATTTTGTGCAAGCATGTTTGTTTATCAAAGTATATTGGTAAAACTATTTTTGTAGATCTTTAAGTATTTTATGGGATTTTATGTGAGCCAAAAAGACCAAGTTTTAAATCCCAGTTTTTCAGTTTCAGGCTTCAGCAAGTCGACTAGTCGACCTACCAAGTCGACTAGGGATGAAGTCGGTCGACCGGCTCGGTCGACCGACGTGAACGACGTGCACGCATTGACCTGGCAGTTGGCCGGTCGACCGACACAGTCGACCGAAACTGAGAGCAGTGCTCTCTATTTATTTCGGTCGGCCGGGCGGTCGGCCGGAGGCTCCAACGGTTGGATTTTTGACCGTTGGCGGTCAACCGGCCGGTCGACCGGCAGGCCTGACAGACCCCAACGGCTAATTTTTCTTAGCCTATAAATTGGGGGTTTGGCCATTATTTTTCAACAAGATTTTAAGTGGGTTTTCACCAGTTTTTCCTGAACTATTTAGAGGTTTTCCTCCACTTGATTTAGAGCAAATATTTCCAATCAAAAGGGAAGATTTATCAAGAGTGTTAAAAGAGATTCTTTGAGTTTTCCTCCACCACTCTCATCCTTGTTTTCTCACACAAACACTTGAGCTATCCATTGCTATTCATCTTATAGGAGTGTTGTAGTGAGATTATTTTTAGGTGATCAAAGTGTTGTGATCACCAAAGACTTCATTTGTTCCTTTGAGGAGGCGGACGGTTGTGTTCGCATTGTTTCGGGTCCTAGTGGGGACTCGGTGTTTCGGGTTCGGGTGAGAACTCTTGGTTTGAGGTGCAGCCTCGGCGAGCTTGTGGGGCTTGCGTGTGTACGGGCTAGAGAGTCCGAGAGCTTGTAGGTGTTGCGGCACCGGGTGATCCATTGGGATCGAGTATAGTGGAAATCCTTCGTGTGTCGAAGGCAGGGATGTAGAGCAAGTGTGCTCGAACCTCGAAACACATTTCTTGTGTTTGCGATTGCTCACTCTTTCTCTCTCTCTTTGTCTTTTGTTTATATCTTGCATGCTATTATTGTGTTAATCTTTATATGCTTGATATACTTGTGAGCTCATATTTGATATACTTGCTTGGGATTGTTTGCTAGCACTTGTATTTAACCAAGAGAGCCAACGCGGCACCTCAACCCATTCAAGGGGAATCTAGAGGAGTTTGTCCAGAGCCCTTCACGGGGAATTCGGCAACACTCTTGTGTTATACGTGGTGTTTAATTTAAAGAGTTTTAGTTTAGGTCATAATAGTTTTTACTTCCGCATAATTGGCATTAAGTGACCATTAGATTAGCCATCACCTATTCACCCCCCCTCTAGGTGAACCTACAATTGGTATCAGAGCTGGTACTCTGATTTGGGTCTAACAACCTAGAGTTAAAGATCCTCATTTTTAGGTTAATCACAATATTTTGTACACACACCATGGACTTCATGTCACCACCCACCTTTGACATTCTTAACATCCAAATTTGGAAGGTTAAGATGTCTATGTACCTCAAGGCCCTAGGCATTCATGTTTATCTTGCTACAATTAAAGATTCATATATTAATGATAGCAAGAATCTTGAGGCTAATGCAAAAGCCCTTTATGCTTTGAAGAGTACCCTAGATGATGTTTATTTATCTAGGATTTCTAATGTTGATTCGGCTTTTGTGGCTTGGAACATCATCACCTCCCTTGGCGAAAAGAATCTATATTATGCGGGGAGCGATACGGATGTTGGAAGTGACGTCTCTAACAAGTGCTATATGGTCCAAGGGGATAACCCCTTGAGGTTAACACCGAATCCGAGTTAGATGATGAAGACATGTCATATGATGAGCTCACTTCATTTTGTCAACTTTTGCTTGAAAAATATGACATGATTAAAAAGGAGAATAAAAATTTGAAAAAGAATTTTGATTGCATGCTAAAAGAAAAAGATTCATTTAGAACTAAGATTGCATGCTTAGAAAAAGAAAATAATGTTTTGAAAAATGAAAATGTTTCCCTTATGTCTAAATTAAATGATTTGTGTGAAGGGAACACTATTTTGAAGGATAAAATTGATTTGGTGAAAAAACAAAAAGAAGTTGTTTTTCAAGAAAATAAGTCTTTAAAAAGAAAATTTTTTGAAAATGAAAAAGAAAAAGTTTCTAAAAAGAATAAGAATAATGTTTCTTTATCTCATCATGCTTTACATGCCACCACAAATGAGATAAATATTTTGAAAAATAAAATGGATTGTTTGAGCTCCACTTTGAGCTCATGAGCATTTAACCATTCTAGATTGGAGTCTTTGTTTTCAAAGAAACAAACTCCACATATTCATGCACATCATCATCATGCATATGCTTATGTTGCACGTCATGATCACACTCACACACATAAGCATTCTAAGGTGCACACATGTACACATTGTGGCCGCAAAGGCCATTTAGCAAAATTTTATTTTGATAAGTTACATCATATTAATTTTGCTATTAAAATGTTTCAAGTTTGTCAAGGAACCCAAACATTTTGCAAATAATAAGGTTCCTTACAAGACTAACCCCAAAGGACCCAAGAAAAAATGGGTACCAAAACCCCCACCATGTGTTTTTGATGTAGGTGAGAGCTCTCACACAACGTGAGAGAAATGGTGCCTTGATGGTGGATGCACTTGGACTTGATGGACACATATATGGATGCATCGCTATCAAGGAGGTTTGGTGGGACAACCACCATGTTTGGAGATTTGAAGTAGTTCCTTGGTTTGGTAACTATCTCTAAACTCCTACTTTTTATGTACATGCTTTTTACATATATCATATTCATAGCATGTTCATGTTTTAATTGTTTTTGTACTTCATGTGGAAAATTCATGTTTAGATGTAGATTCCATTAAAACTTATATTTATACATGTACAAATAGTGAGAACAAATTGATTCATATATGTTTGCACTTCATGCTCATTTGTACCCACTATATGCACATGTATAAGCTAGTTTTGATGATTTCCTCATTTACACTTGTTTTGCCAATTTTCGTGTTTTTACTTCATGTATATGCATTTTTATTCAAATCTAATAAATATACATGTATATCATTTTTGAGTCTCTTGCCTTCATGCAAATACCTTTAATAGACTCTTTTATGTTTGGGATATGTATGTGTATTGTTAGTTTTGAATAAATCATACATATACCATGAAGATTAGTTTTTAATGAAAAATGATTTTTTAAAATGTGACTTATGATCTTTTGAGCTTCAATGTCTATTTTCATGAAAATACTATTTACATGACTTTTGAACACTCACACTTTATTTCTTTTGTCATGACTTTGATTCATGAACATATTTTTGAGCTTCATAGATCGAGTGTCAATTCTTGTATTTGGTATGATTCATGAAATACATATGCTTTGATTTCATGTTTTGAGAGATCTTTAACTAATTTTTTCAAAAATTATTTTTAACTAGTTATTATTCTTAATTTGGAAGAGATTTTCAATGCTTAACTATTTTCAAAATTATTTTCGAAAAACCCTTCCAACCTTTATGGGCGGATGGCTGGGCGATTATGCCTTGTATGCTTCATTGAAAATCTTTTATCTTGGGCATATGAAGGGTGGTAGGTTATGAGTCATATACATGATTTACAATTGGTATCATTGGATCGTTTCAATTGGTATCAATTTGACTCTATTTTTTTTTGTATATGCTCATATTTTGTTTCTTATATATGTATCAATTTCATTTGGTATACTCATTTTTCATACATATATATGAGTTATTTGTGCTTGAGTTAAAAAATTGTTTTACATGTTTAAAGCACAAAGTTGTTTATGATAAGAAAATAAATTTTTTTTAGAAAAATTCTCAAGATTTGTTTTATTGAGAAAATTCAAAATTTGTTTTATAAGAAAAATATCAAAATTTTGATTTGTATTGCCTATATGCAAGGAGAGCTTAACATCTCTTCTACATATAGATTCATGTTGAGTGTATCTTATATTGAGGAGCTTGACAACTCCTCTTTATGTGGTACACGTGTGTAGGGGGAGCTTCACATCTCCTCTTATGCATTACATAATATGTGTTATGTGAATTGGGGTTTGTCATCCCTTCTTCATGTAATGCATATGTGTAGGGAAGCTAACTTAACGTCTTCCTCTTCATGAATGTATATCACATATAATCCTTTATTGATTTAAGTTTACCCCTTATTGATCTCTTTGTTTATGATAAAAAGGGGGAGAAAAATTTGTTGATTGTGTTTTTACCCCTTTGTTGATGATTGACAAAAAGGGGGAGAAAGATTTTGGATTTATATGCATGTTTTGTGAAAAAGGATTGTTTATGCATATATGTTTTGTTTTGCAAATAGGAGAAAAAGAATTTGATTTGTTTTATGCTTGATTAGCACGTTTACTCCTACATTTGCATACATGTTTATGTGCCTCATTGCATATTTATTTTGTTTATTTGAGATGCATGAGTTAAGGGGGAGCTTCTTTGAAGCTTTACTTTAATCCATGCATATATAACTTCATGAGTTTTGTCATCATCAAAAAGGGGGAGATTGTTGGCCAAAGGCCCATCACTCTAGTTTTGATGATGATCAACTCATGTAGTTATGTTTACTAATGATCTTGTGTTTAATTAGTGACAGATTTATGATCAAGATCTTAGTAGGTGCATAGCTTCAACAAAGGATTTGAAGTCAAGTTTTTGGAGCTAGCACGGTGTTTGGACCAAGTCAAGAAGATGAGAAGGCTTCAAGTGAAGACTTCAAGAAGATGAAGACTTGTGTCTAGGTATAAGATTTTGTTTTAGTTAAAATATAAAGGATAGAGTAGTTGGTGGATTGCTCAAGTATATATCACACACACACTCTTGATTTAGTTGTCTTTTCATAAAAGAATTTTCAGTTTAGAAAAGACTTTCATTTTGGAAAAATACTTTTTGGTTTTTGGAATTTCTTATATGCATGTCTTTTATCCAAAACCAAGTTTAGAGCTTAATGTCAAAAACAAGATATTTTGAATTCATTAAAGCATAGTGTATGGATATTGATTTAAGTTTAGCCCTTATTGATCTCTTTGTTTATGACAAAAAGGGGGAGAAAAATTTGTTGATTGTGTTTTTACCCCTTTGTTGATGATTGACAAAAAGGGGGAGAAAGATTTTGGATTTATATGCATGTTTTGTGAAAAAGGATTGTTTATGCATATATGTTTTGTTTTGCAAATAGGAGAAAAAGAATTTGATTTGTTTTATGCTTGATTAGCACGTTTACTCCTACATTTGCATACATGTTTATGTGCCTCATTGCATATTTATTTTGTTTATTTGAGATGCATGAGTTAAGGGGGAGCTTCTTTAAAGCTTTACTTTAATCCATGCATATATAACTTCATGAGTTTTGTCATCATCAAAAAGGGGGAGATTGTTGGCCCAAAGGCCCATCACTCTAGTTTTGATGATGATCAACTCATGTAGTTATGTTTACTAATGATCTTGTGTTTAATTAGTGACAGATTTATGATCAAGATCTTAGTAGGTGCATAGCTTCAACAAAGGATCTGAAGTCAAGTTTTTGGAGCTAGCACGGTGTTTGGACCAAGTCAAGAAGATGAGAAGGCTTCAAGTGAAGACTTCAAGAAGATGAAGACTTGTGTCTTGGTATAAGATTTTGTTTTAGTTAAAATATAAAGGATAGAGTAGTTGGTGGATTGCTCAAGTATATATCACACACACACTCTTGATTTAGTTGTCTTTTCATAAAAGAATTTTCAGTTTAGAAAAGACTTTCATTTTGGAAAAATACTTTTTGGTTTTTGGAATTTCTTATATGCATGTCTTTTATCCAAAACCAAGTTTAGAGCTTAATGTCAAAAACATAGATATCTTATTTGTGTAGTGGATCATATCCATGCACACTATGCTTTAATGAATTCAAAATATCTTGTTTTTGTATCATGAAGAAGTTGGAAAACAAGTTTTAGAAAAATACAAGTTTTCATTTGAGCCAATATTTTCCTACTTACAAAAATAGTTCAATCTTTTATAACATGTCTTGATTTTGTGCAAGCATGTTTGTTTATCAAAGTATATTGGTAAAACTATTTTTGTAAATCTTTAAGTATTTTATGGGATTTTATGTGAGCCAAAAAGACCAAGTTTTAAATCTCAGTTTTTCAGTTTCAGGCTTCAGCAAGTCAACTAGTCGACCTACCAAGTCGACTAGGGCTGAAGTCGGTCGACCGGCTCAGTCGACCGACGTGCACGACGTGCACACATTGACCTGGCAGTTGGCCGGTCGACCGACACAGTCGACCGAAACTGAGAGCAGTGCTCTCTGTTTATTTCGGTCGGCCGGGCGGTCGGCCGGAGGCTCCAACGGTCGGATTTTTGACCGTTGGCGGTCGACCGGCAGGCCTGACAGACCCCAACGGCTAGTTTTTCTTAGCCTATAAATTTGGGGGTTTGGCCATTGTTTTTCAACAAGATTTTCAAGTGGGTTTTCACCAGTTTTTCCTGAACTATTTAGAGGTTTTCCTCCACTTGATTTAGAGCAAATATTTCCAATCAAAAGGGAAGATTTTATCAAGAGTGTTAAAAGAGATTCTTTGAGTTTTCCTCCACCACTCTCATCCTTGTTTTTCTCACACAAACACTTGAGCTATCCATTGCTATTCATCCTATAGGAGTGTTGTAGTGAGATTGTTTTTAGGTGATCAAAGTGTTGTGATCACCAAAGACTTCATTTGTTCCTTTGAGGAGGCGGACGGTTGTGTTCGCATTGTTTCGGGTCCTAGTGGGGACTCGGTGTTTCGGGTTCGGGTGAGAACTCTTGGTTTGAGGTGCGGCCTCGGCGAGCTTGTGGGGCTTGCGTGTGTACGGGCTAGAGAGTCCGAGAGCTTGTAGGTGTTGTGGCATCGGGTGATCCATTAGGATCGAGTATAGTGGAAATCCTTCGTGTGTCGAAGGCGGGGATGTAGAGCAAGTGTGCTCGAACCTCGAAAACAAATTCCTTGTGTTTGCGATTACTCACTCTCTCTCTCTCTCTCTTGTCTCTTGTTTATATCTTGCATGCTATTATTGTGTTAATCTTTATATGCTTGATATACTTGTGAGCTCATATTTGATATACTTGCTTGGGATTGTTTGCTAGCACTTGTATTTAACCAAGAGAGCCAACGCGGCACCTCAACCCATTCAAGGGGAATCTAGAGGAGTTTGTCCAAAGCCCTTCACGAGGAATTCGGCAACACTCTTGTGTTATACGTGGTGTTTAGTTTAAAGAGTTTTAGTTTAGGTCATAATAGTTTTTACTTCCGCATAATTTGGCATTAAGTGACCATTAGGTTAGCCATCACCTATTCACCCCCCCCCCTCTAGGTGAACCTACATATATTACTTTAAGTCCCAAACTGGAAATGTAGTATCAAACAATGTATTATATCTCGTTTGTTCATTGGTACTCTTAAGGGGGTCACCTTTGAATGGTTCATGAAACTTCCTGCTGACTCAATCAAGACATAGGCCAACCTCGAGAAGTTATTTCTGGCTCGTTTCTTCAAAGATGATACAGAAATTTCAGTGTCAACTCTCCTTGCAGCCAGGCAAAAGAAAGGAGAGTCTATCAAGACTTTTGTCAAAAGATTTTAGAGCATGGCACTCCACTGTCCCAGCGGCATGATCTGCAAACTGTCCTTCTAGCTCAAATGGAAGTGGAAAAATGCTGCACTTGAAAGCAGTTGATGCTACAAGGCAAACATACAGAAGAAATTGTCGCCAGGGTCAGGGTTGAAGAAAAAGACAGCAAACCAAGACCCAACAAACTAATGTGGCGCGCTCCAAAGTCATCTTCTCAACCAAGAAAGAGATACTATGGCAACGGAGGTCAAGTCACCTTCGAAGGCCCAATCAGTCAGAGGGGGTAGAGCTCCCAGTCAAGCACGTGCCAACAAACTATACTCTTTAAGGATGAGCATGTGGTCTCTCTGTTCAAGTTACTCCAAAAATGTAACAAATTCAAATTGTTGGAGGCTAGACGTCCTGAAAAGGCAGGAAAAATATATGAATCACAGGATGCTGGGATACCCTACTAAGAATTGCTATATCTTCAAGTATGTTTTCAGGCTCTGATTGACACAAAGATACTTAAGCTCCATCCAGGAAGAAGGTGACTGCCAACATGACAGCTACATCACCTCTTCAATTCGGCCAGAATCTCTCGCTAGCACCAACCGGAGTAGTTCCCATCCTGAGAGGGAAACTAAGAGTGATCAATACTGATCCTCATAACTAAAAGGAGAAGGGTCTTGTTCCTGTTCTTACTCCTCAAGTAGAGATATTGTGGGTCCATCCTGACATTATCAAAAGCCAACAGTGGACAACTATCACAAACATGAAGTCCAAAAGAAATACTAGAGTATATTCTAGCAATGTGGTAAGCATCTCTACAAAAGAAACTGAAGAAGATGTTGCATCCCTCACTAGTTGAAGAGAAAAGGAGTCCGCCTTTGCTGCTGACATAGGTGCACTTTCCACATCGAAGACTCGATCTGACAAGCAGTACTTGAAACAGTACGGTGAGCCGATGGTAGACTCCCCCCAGCCAGCTGAGGAGACAATGAACGGTCCACGAAATCATCTGTTGAAAAGCAGAAGGAGCTTAGTTATGTCAAAGCTCTCCATAAAGGCACTGTGGGACCATCAATTCCCTTCTGTTTTGATGTCTTGACTCAGCTAGCCAATATCCCTACTCAAATCACTCTTTGTGAACTCCTATGGCTTTTCAAGTCTACAAGGGATGCCTTAAGAGAAGCTTTAGCAAATGCAGAGGTTTTCATAATCCATATTCCTGCTATGTGCGGAAAGGAAGATGACAGACATTGCAACCACACTTCAAAACAGTTTCCCTGCATCACCTTCATCTCAGAAGATATGCAAGTTAAAAGGAAACATGATATACCCATATATTACATAGGGTATATTGGATCATCTGAAGTGAGTCGTATTCAGGTTGATCCGAGATATACGTTAGGCATTATGCCCCGCTGGGTCATGTAGTATTTGGGGATCCCCATCCACTGATTAAGGCCACTCAGAGAACCATCTATAGCTTCAACGCCAATAGTATGCACCCGATGGGGAAAATCAAACTCAGATGTCAAATTGGAGACCTGAGATCCGAGGTAACATGCTATGTCATTCACGCTGACATATCATACAATTTGCTGCTGCGACGACCTTGGATTCACCGCAACTCCATCATCCCATCCACTCTTCATCAAGTGATGAAATACATTGATGAAGAGGAAAAAGTGAGAACGTTGATTGTTGAAAGGCATCCGTTCAAGAGAGTCGAGAATTACTTTGCCGATTCCCTCCTCTATCAAGATTCTCTTGAGACTGATGAGAATCTGCACCAAGAAGGACCCGACTCTGGCAACAAAGCTAATACGGAGCCAAAAGAAAGAGTGTCTTTGAGAAATAAATTCTCTTGTAACGAGCATTGATAAGCTCGATTTCAATACCACCGCCAATATTGAAGGCGAGTGGTTTATTGATGAAAATTTAGATTTTGCTTACTTTTCTGCATTTGCATCTGATTCGGTGCCGTCAGACACTAGTTGTAACCCTCGGTTCCAGTCATCTGTATTTTCTGTTGGTGGTCGGTATGGTATAAATATCTGTTCTGGTGGTCTAAACTAAGTTTACTTTAACTCTAATAAATTTTTTAATATTTCAGACCTTTCCTGATTTTTCCAAAATTTTTCTAAATTATTTGAAGATTCTCGCAATTTGTGACCCATCTATGTCGCTATATGACTTCTGAATTTTTTATTTACAATCGGGGAGGCATTTCATGAATCCAATTTCTTAGTAATATTTAAAATAATATTTGCTATTTTAAAGAATTTTTAGAAATTTTTCCGAATTAAATAGGAATTTAATTGAGTTAAGAAAAGGCAAAAAAAAAATAAATAAATAAATAAAAAATATTAGAAAAATAAACCCTATAATAATTCTTCCAAGTTTCAAACCCCTGACCTCTTCATTCAAACCGCAAGCTCCCACTACTATGCCACATTAGAGTGTGGTCTATAGGCCCAAGCCCATTTATTTAAGCCTCCCTTTAATTCCTCCCATCTCTCCAACTTCCTCGACTCTCTCTAACTTCTCCCACACTTTCTCCCCCTCATTCCTACTCACCCAAACTGAACCCATTATCCCTTCCACGTAGCCTAACTCTCAGGGGTGGCTTAGGGGTGTGTGTGGTGCCTATAAAAGGGGTATCTCACCATCTCAAGTCACTAGCAAAATCCAAACTTCTCTCCTTTTTTCACTACACTCTCTTTTTCTTTTTCAAACTTAGAAAGATTCTGAAGTGCTAGATAAGAGAAAGAAGATTCAGCTGAAGGCAAGCATTCCAGGTATTTTATTTTGTATTTTTGTAGAATTTAGTTCGTTGTGGCATTTAATCGAACACGTAGTATGCATTACATGTTAGCTGTAATTTCACCATGTAAAACATATGCTAAAATAATAATAAAATTATGTAGAATACCTAAGATATGTTTCCTAATTATCATGATTTTTAATTGATTTTTAAAAATTTATGTTCAATCAAAAAAAAAAGGAATGGAGGTGCATTGTGCACAGCACAGTGCACTCGAGCCAGGCTGGCCCTGGTCGAGCCAGGCTAGGCCTAGACTGGCCTGGTCAGCCAGACCAGACCCAACTAGGTCTGTACCCAGCACAGACCCAGTCCGGATCTGTGTATAACAGACTCGGGTTCGGGTCCGTTAACCCGGCCCCAACATAAAAAAAAGAAAATGGAAAAAAAGACAGAAAGAAAAAGAAAAAGAAAAAGAAATAAATAACATATAAATAAAAATATGTAGAAAATTACTATAGCATTTTAACTCAGACCCAAATTACTATAGCAGACCCATTACTGTAGCAAACAGAGCCCGTTAAGCTTTTATTTTTATTTTATTTTTATTGATTTTTAGGTTTATTTTAATTCAGAAAATTCTAGAAAATTCATTGAAAATTCCAGAAAATTCACAGAAAATTCCAGAAAATTCATAGAAAATCACAAACTAAATTTGGGACTTGTAAAATTATTTTGAGTGTAATATTACTTAAAGTAGCGTGAAATTAAATATTCTTTATAATTATTATTTAATGATAATTTATTTAAAAATGGCCAATAAATTCTAAATATCACAAAAAATATAAATTCATTATTCAGTAAAATATAAATATTATACATCAATTTATTAGTTTATGCATGTATTTTATCATGAAATAATATTTTTAATGGTTGTTAAAATTCAGAAGTTGAATTATTTGGAAATATTAACCAAACAAAATTATAATAAATAGTAAAAATTACTTTCTTATTTAACTTATCACTGAATAAGAACATGTCAAGTCTCTAATTAATTCACGTAATATTTAGGCCACAAATTTTACCCAGAACCGATTGCAATTATAGAAATTCAGATTCCAATGACATGAGGCAAGTGCACATACTCTCCTCCTCTGTGTTCCTTTGTTACTTTATAAATTCCTTTCTGACCCCATATCCTTCCCTGGTCACGTGTATTGTAAGACATGCATGCATATGATGTTTGCTACATATATGATCATTCAAGTATAACTATAAATTAGTAAATGTTGTATAAGTAAGTTGACGTCACCCTATGTCATGATTACCATTTTATGATCATGTCTACATCCTAGTACACTGGCATCACTTATATTATTAAGCATTTGTCACTCGATGTGGTCACCGTGTTCTATTTTCCTGAAATTTTGATATGTATTGTAATCACTATTTGACACTGATTCTTTTGATACTGATCCCTAATCCTGTCACGCTGAGTCACACATTATCTTGCACTTATATTGATTAATAAAATAACCAAGCTGGGGTTACTGGGGGAGACTGTAGCAGGAGAAATCCAGGGAGGTGTGCTTGAAAGGGCGACCCCTTGTGGGTTTGGATGCCACACGTGATCTTGTTATTTATGCATGCTCCTGTTATTACATATTACATGATACTTGAGTACAGTGAACTGTTTCTCCATGCTATCAGGATCCACTAACGCATTCCTTATTTGTTATATAGTTATCCTGTAGGATGGGACACAGGATGACTGCATTAGCTAGGGTAATAAAATATACTAGACTTAGAATTATCATTTGTGACATGGATAATCTTGACTACATGATGTTCCTGGACTTGCCATATTGTTCTTAACTTGTGATCTTCTGACCTGATGATTATGATATATGACATTACTCATCCAGGGTTCTTCATACTCATTATATACATGTCATAGTATACATACATGACCTTATTTCACATGATCTAGTGTTCTGTTACTCTCGCTGGTATCTTACCTGTCAGTTTATATTACCGTCAAATTTATTATTCATTCATTCCAGTGCTATACTTATATTACCCTTACTTTCATATTTTCATTTTATTGCTTCCTCTTCTCGTGTGTCCACTTACTGGTCCGCTTCTGAGGGACCTGATCTTTCAGCATCAGAGCGTGAGGAGACTGATGAGCCACTGTTCGAAGGAACCCAGGAAACTTACCAGGCGTGAGTCCGACATTATGTATTTTGGCATTTTGTCTTGTTATGATGTCCCGATGCCAAAATTGTATCTTCTTTTATTTCTGCTTTATTATATTTCAAATCTTGTATCCAGACAAAGACTATTGTAGATGTATATCTGTTATGTGAAAAATGAAACTTCTGGTTTTCTTTTGTATATGTGTGCGAGAATTTGACTTATTTACTATAGCGTAAGGTATTCATAGAAGAGATGTCCCTCTTCGTGAGTATCTACTGGCCATCATCACGTACCCGTATTCTGTATTTTGGGAAGTGGGGCGTGACACTAGTACTTACGTAGACAGTGACCCTGGTCAACAATGGATGCCCTGATATCACTATGTGCACCAATAAAGTCATCTCTTATGGTACGCGAAAAGATCGTCAATGCACACAAAGCTCTCTTTAAGGTACCAGCTGATTAGTCTACAATTCTGCATTATTATATCGCATTCCCTACAGATTTATGAATAAAATGTCGGTCTAAATCGTGTTTTGTCTCTCTTGTAGATAAATCAAGAGTCCAATGGCCAAAGGGTAATAAGAGCTTAATTAAACCTGGTTTCGGATAATTAAATCCGCAATTCTTGAAGGCCAAGCAAGGGATCTTCTAGAAGATACATCGAAACTAGACCCTTGTTCACGTCAGACGAAAATACGGACAAAAATATCCGAAACGGAGTATACCAAGAAGGTCCTAGAAGCGACAGAAACTACTCGCCAAAAACCAGGGACCTAAGTCATTGGTATTGTCACGGAAATGCGGCAATAGCCGTGTTTTTCGTGGCAATGTGGTGGGGCCATGCGTCGATCTTCGACACGAGGCCCCATCTCGCCTTCTAGATGCTTCTTTTGCCTACAAAAAGGGCAGGGTTTGGCCGAAACGCAAGGAGTTTTTGATTTTAGGTTAAGGTTTCTATCTTTAGTGTAGTGTAGTGTAGGTATTCTTCCTTTCTTTTCTTTGTATTGTTATTTTATTTTTAGATCTTGTAGTAAGGCTGAGAGATTCAGAGAGAGATAGAGAGGGATTGATGTAATAGATGATGAAAATCTATGTAAAGATGCCTCCTTTCTTCTCTATTGTAATCTTCTCCATCTTCTACATGATGCTTAGCTAATTTCTTCTTCTCATGGCAATCTAACTACTAACCACTAATCATCTAACCACTTACTTGATAATCCACATGAATCTAATAGCCTCTACAAGGCCTTGCTCTTGCAAGAGCCATTGATGGCTTATGATGATGGGTTCTAACAATCTAACATTTCTAACACCTAACCCACTAACTTGCTAACTTGCAATGTCTTCTTTATTTCATGCTCACCTCTAACCGTTTTTGATGATTTAATAGTAGCTTGCAACTTGTTATGTGATATGGATGTGTTGTTTGAATGTAGTAGAACAATCTTATGGGCCATGCTCTGTATCGTCTCTTGAAGCCAAAGATTAGTGATGGCCAAGGATCCATGTGAGGCAACTATCACTAAGAGGTTAGCATAGTTAGTGGAGCAATTAGTAGTTAGTAGCCATGAGTTTTATTTTACTTTGTTTTAAAATTTAATTTTCAAACTCTTTTATCATTTTTTCTATCGTTGTTTTTACCACCTTCATAGTTCATCTTTGTTTCATCTACTTTTCTATTTTTTTTCCCAAATCACTTCTCTTTTGTTTTCATATCGCTTTCATCGCCTTCTCCACCTATCAGATTCTGAATTTCTTTTATTTTTTTCTTTTTCTAATTCTTTAACAAAGAAGAATTGTTAACAACCGACGTGAATAAAGACTGTTAATGCTTCTATCGCCTCCCGTCCCTGTGGATTCGACCCGTTGAGCCAATGCTATAACGGAAGTATCGAGGGAACATTAGCACATACAAGCTTTTCATTGATTTCATAAAACACACATTTTCGAGTGCTTGTTCCGCCCCGATCAAATTTTGGCGCCGTTGCCGGGGATGGGAATGGTTTTGATTTCACGTTTTTGTTAACATTTTCTTCTCTATTTTGGTGTGCAGGACTATCTTTACAGGAGCTTAACATTGCAAAACAAACACTAGTTTTGCATCTCTCTGTTCTAGAAAGCAGGGACCCAGCTTCTAAAAAACAGCCACGCAAACGTGACTTTTGCCGCGGAAATGCGACTATTTTGTGATAATTATGTATCTTGTTGTGCTGGGTTGTGTTCATTGTAATAGCTAGTGGATCTGTACTATTACTTTCCTGCTTTGATTGTCTAAACACAGCAATAAATTAAAGAACTAAAATACGATATTTGGACGCTTTTAAAATGATTTAGACATTTGCATTAGGCACGTGTCAATTCAATTCCAATATACTGTATTTTGTTCTGTTGTTGTGATCTGGATTGACGTGTACATATGTCATTGCATATAGCATAGACAAACTCGTGGGTGATTTATCGTTTTATGTTATATTCTTATCTATATTGCACACTTGCACAAATTGAAATTAAGGGAAAAACCCATACAAGATAAGGTGGGAATTTCATCACCCATCCTTAGCCCTAAAACGCCTCCCCACTCACACAACCCAAGCCCTAATAAAAATGATAGACATTTGCCCCTAGGGACATCTCGGACTCATTAAGAGATTGACCGAGGGTGGAACTTGTTTTGAATCTTACTCTTGTGAAATCGGTGTCTAAGATTGGGGATTAAGAGGTTACGCCTCGAAGATACTGTGGTTTGGCATAATTAAGGCCCGTTGCTTACGCACGAATACCTCCCACCGTATTTTGCCCCTACCTGGCCGATTAGCTTATGGTCAGATTCAAGCAACAATCTCCCCTGGGTAATCGACCAGTTAGGAGTCGTCTAGGTCTAGGTCAACCTTAATATAGGCTTGGTTTTAATTTTCTTTCTTTTTTATTTGTTTGTTTGATTTTTCTTTTTTGTTTGTGATTGTTTGTGAAATGGAATTCAACAATAACAATCTTTCAATCCTAATATGAATCCATATTTCACACCGACCCCATTTATTTCGGATAATTCCAACCCGATTTTTCACAATATGAACCAACCAAATACACCGGGTTGGACTTATCCGAATCAATACAACCCATACCCTCAATCTTATGACTATAATTTCAAAATAATTTCAATTCGTCACAGAGTCAATGGGGATTCACCTCCCCTGAGTCCAATTTTTCACCACCTTGTCCACAATTTTCACAATCTCCATTCTCCAATCTCGCTTCCTATACTCCTCTTCTAGCCCAACCCATTGAAGAAAAATCTGAGCTAGAAAAGAGTATAGAAGCTAATCTGCAAAAGGCCGAGCGACAACTTCAGAAAATTATGGCCTCTCCAATTCCACAATATTTTCAAGAGTCTTACTCAGTTCTACCTCCTCATAATGAACAACCATCTACCCTAGAAACGAGTAAGGAACTCTTGTGTGAATCCAAGCTTCAATCTCAAACCATGTTGGATTCACAATTTTCACTATCTTTCCAAAACCAAGATTCGTATACTCTCTTTCTGGAACATCCACTTACAAAAAAATCAAGTCTAGAAAAAAGTATAAAAATCTTGCAGGAGTCTACGTTACAATTTAAAACATCTTCTTCTCAGTCTATTGATAGGTTGGAAACAGAATTGAGTAAATTAGCCAACATTTATAAGAATGAAGAAACTCTCTCTTCTCCACCTTTGACCAATTCAAATATCTCTAGCCCTATCAATTTGACCCATGACTCTTGTTGTTTTAGAAACCAAGATTCCTACACTCCTTTTCTATAACAACCACTTGAAGATACATCACATCTAGAAAAAAGTATAGAAATCTTGCAGGAATCCGCGCTACAATTTTAAAAATCTTCTACCCAGTCTATCAATAGGTTGGAAATACAATTGAGCCAATTGGTTAGCATTCATAAGAATGAGGAAACTCTATCTTATCAACCTTTAACCAATTCAGCTATCCCTAACTCTATTGATCTAATCCAGGACTCTTGTTACTCTAGAAACCAAGATTCAATTTCAGCACACCCAACTGAACTTGACCATACTTCAAATGTTGAAAATCCCATTGACATTTTGGCAAGTTATCCTTTTCCTGAAATTGAACTTGAGCATGAATATGATCCTGAACTTTTACTTGGTAATTCAATTTCACTTCCTGATTCAATATTCACTGAGATTTTTTACCTGAATTCAGGCCTTTTCCCGAGTCAATATTGGATCCAGTGCCAGTCCATTGTGAAATTGAATCACCAATCATTTATGATCATCATATTGAACTTGACCAATTTCATACTTTTGAAAGTCCCATTGATAAATTGGCAAGTTCTCATTTTTATGGAATTGAACTCTATAAGGAATGTGACTTCGATTCTCAAATTTGCGATCCAGTTCAAATTTCTACATCAATATTGACTCCTGTTTTGTTAGCCAATTTGAGCAACATTTTAGAGTCAGTTTTGATTCCCATACCTGTCATTCTTGAACTTGAATCACCAATCTTTGAAAGTCACATTCCATCATAGAGAAATGAATGTAAACTTGCGTTTCAACTTCTTGATTTTGACCCGCTTCCTGAACCAATCTTGACTCATAAACCTTTACTTGACTTAAGTCTTTTTCCTGAGTCGGTATTAGTTCCTGTACTTCCTGAGTCCAAATCAACCATTCCATTCTGGGACAAGGGTCTTTGATAAATTTGACTCTGAAATTATTTTAAAATTTAAAAATTAGATTGGGTTAAATTCTTAATAAAAATCATACATATATACATCATTCTAGTGGGTTGTATTTTAGAGGTCTCTGGTGGGTCCTCCGGATTCTACGTACATTGGATTGGGCCACATTTCGTGGATCAATTAGACCACCAACAGAACCACCACCTACATGTAATTTTTTCCTTCCCTCTCTATTTGTTTCATGCATACATACATCACGATGCATTGAGGACTATGCATGAGATAAGTGTGGGGGAGAGTTTACTAACGTAGAGTTTTTAGATTTTTTTATTTTTCACTTCCTCTTAAAATTCTTCTTTTTGTATAGGAATTTTCTCTTTCTTTAAAAAACTTTTGAAACAAAAGACAAAATTTTGATCTATTTTTAAGAAAATTAAGATGATCTTAGAAATTAAGGAAGCCTTAATTATTACATCTTAAACCTAGTCGAAATAATGGATCTTGTTTAAAATTATAGGTTAAGTAAGATAAATTAGAGAGATAGTTTTATCTTGATTTTTTGCCTTAGATAGTATGCACTTCACACTTACACAATTTTGAGATGGATACAAAGACCTAAAATGCCATAAAATAAAACAAAATTAAAAGAAAAAATATATATGGTATAAATGAATAAAAAAAAATCACTTATTAAGCTGGATAATTATGCCTCAAGAAGCATGATTATTCACGCCTAAAGGTGGTAATAAAGAATAAATAATCCCCCTTAGTTCTATGGCCTTGTTTACTCACGTCCTTAAACCCGAGGGATATTTTCTCATCTGGTGCCCTAAAACCATCTGGTCTGGAAGTTATCGGTTAAAGGCTCACTACCCGGGTAAACTAGAAAGCCTAAGAAAACTAAGGGAAGAAAAAGAAGAAGAAAAAGAAAAATATATATAAAAAAATGGCTTGATGGTTAGAGTTGAAATCCCAAAAATCTTCACTATCACAAAGTGCATATTATCTAGGTTTTATGAAGGATAAAATATTCAATCTATTTTTTAATTCTTACCTTAATTTAAGACAAGATCTTGCATAGAGACTAAGTTTAAGGAAGATTAATTTTTGGTGAACTTATGACCTTAGATCGCTTATATTTTTACAAAAATAATTCGTAAACTTGTATCTCTTTCAAAATGTGTTTTCAAAATACTAACATTTGTTTTCTTTCTTTATGGATTTTGTGGGTGCAATCCGCTGAAAACCTTCAGGAGACAAATTTCCTCCTCTAGGGGTAACCTAGAGGTTTAACGGCTTGTTGCACACGCTCAGTGCAATCGCGTCACCTGTGAAAATGATGTAATAACAATGTAGTATAGTTTTTCTTTTCTTGTTTTGCTCGAGACGAGCCAAAGATAAGTGTGGGGGTATGATTAGTCTACAATTCTGCATTATTATATCGCATTCCCTGCCGATTTATGAATAAAATGTCGGTCTAAACCGTGTTTTTGTCTCTCTTGCAGATAAATCAAGAGTCCAATGGCTAAAGGGTAATAAGAGCTTAATTAAACCCGGTTTCGGGTAACTAATCTGCAATCATTGGAGGCCAAGCTAGGGATCTTCTAGAAGATACATCGAACCTAGACCCTTGTGCACGTCAGATGAAAATACGGATGAAAATACCCGAAACGAAGTATACCAAGAAGGTCCTAGAAGCGACAGAAACCACTCGCCAAAAACCAGGGACCTAAGTCACTGGTATTGCCGTAGAAACGCGACAATAGCCGTGTCTCCACGGCAATGTGGTGGGGCCACGCGTCGATCTTCGACACGAGGCCCCATCTCGCCTTCCAGATGCTTCTTCTGCCTATAAAAAGGGCAGGGTTTGGCCGAAACACAAGGAGTTTTGATTTTAGGTTAGGGTTTCTATCTTTAGTGTAGTGTAGTGTAGGTATTCTTCCTTTCTTTTCTTTTGTATTGTTATTTCGTTTTTAAATCTTATAGTAGGGCTGAGTGATTCAGAGAGAGATAGAGAGGGATTGATGTAATAAATGGTGGCAATCTATGTAAATGTGCCTCCTTTCTTCTCCATTGTAATCTTCTCCATATTCTACATGATGCTTAGATAATTTCTTCTTCTCATGGCAATCTAACTACTAACCACTAACCATCTAACCACTTACTTGATAATCCACATGAATCTAATAGCCTCTACAAGGCCTTGCTCTTGCAAGAGCCATTGATGGCTCATGATGATGGGTTCTAACAATCTAACATTTCTAACACCTAACCCACTAACTTGCTAATTTGTAATGTCTTCTTTATTTCATGCTCACCTCTAACCGGTTTTGATGATTTAATAGTAGCTTGCAACTTGTTATGTGATATGGATGTGTTGTTTGAATGTAGTAGAACAATCTTATGGGCCATGCTCTGTATCGTCTCTTGAAGCCAAAGATTAGTGATGGCCAAGGATCCATGTGAGGAAACTATCACTAAGAGGTTAGCATAGTTAGTGGAGTAATTAATAGTTAGTAGCCATGAGTTTTATTTTAATTTATTTTAAATTTTAATTTCCATACTCTTTTATCATTTTTTCTATCGTTATTTTTACCACCTCCATCTTTATTTCATCTTCTTTTCTATTTTGTTTTCCAAACCACTTCTCTTTTGTTTTTATATCGTTTTCATCGCCTTCTCCACCTATCATATTCTGGATTTTTTTTATTTTTTTTCTTTTTCTAATTCTTTAACAAAGAAGAATTGTAACAACCGACGTGAATAAAGACTGTTAATGCTTCTATCGTCTTCCATCCCTGTGGATTCGACCAGTTGAGCCAATGCTATAACGGAATAATTGAGGGAACATTAGCACATACAAGCTTTTCATTGATTTCATAAAACACACATTTTCGAGTGCTTGTTCCGCCTCGATCAGATTTTTGGCCCTGGAAGGGTCAAAAGCTAATTCTATTTAGAAGAATCGAGTCTAAGCCCATAACTTATGAAAGCTCAGGGGGTGGTTCTGAATCTCCATAATTTTTTTCATTATGGAAAAAAGTCACGTCACATGATGGAAAGAATGGGGTATGATCTTACCAAAGGATCGGGCCTTAATTTTGGCAAAAAAATGAACATTACTCCATTCATTTGTACCAAAAGGCAAAGACCCCGACCACTATCACAGGACTCGAAGAGGACTCGGTTATGTATCTACGCCAGGCTTGTCAGATTCTGAATTTGAAGAAGAAGTCCATCATAACAACTCATCGACAACATCATCATAGGACTCAGACATCAGTGTTAGGGGTATCTTCGAGTGTCTTTCAGTGAACATGGTATCAGCCAGTCATTTAGAAGATGACAGAGAAGATACTTTTAAATCTGAAAAATTGATCCAATCGGACTCTGATCCATAGATTAAACATTTAAATACTCTTTGGGATGTATGCTTTGAACAACACGAACCATCTATTGAGGATAAAGTGATTCAGATAAATCTTGAAAATGAGGCTAACCCCAAACCCATATTCATAAGCGAGAGCTGGTCACCTTCCGAGAAAGAAGACTTAATACATCTCATACGAGAGTATAAAGATGTCTTCGCTTGGAATTATGAGGACATGCCTGGGCTCGATCCCCAGATAGCTATGCATTGCCTCCACTTCAACCTGGATGTTAAGCCAATCAAGCAACAACAATGATGATTCCGTCCCGAGATTATGGAAGCAATTGAACCAGAACTCAAGAAGCTCATAGACTCTGGTTTCATCAGAGAAGAGCAACATCCTGATTGGGTGACAAACATAGTTCCCATCCCCAAAAAGAATAGAAAGATTTGGATTTGCATCGACTACCGCAATCTAAATGCCTCTTGTCCTAAAGACGAGTTTTCTCTTTTAATTACAGATGTCATGATTGACAACACGTACGTGTTTAAAAGAATGTCCTTCATGGATCGTGTCTTAAATAAAGATGTACCCTGAAGATGAAAAGTACATAACTTTTAGGAAGCCTTTGGGAGTATACTGCTACACAGTAATGCTCCTTTGGCTTGAAGAATGCTGGTGCGATATATCAACGTGCCATGAATGTAATCTTTCATGAGAATATACGCAAGACCTTAGAATGCTATGTCAATGATATCGCTGCGAAAAGCCGTAACAAAGGCAATCATCTCGCATATCTGAAAAGAGTGTTCGACATCATGCGAGCTCACCAGTTGAAGATGAACCCAACTGAGTCCTTCCTGAGGGCAGTGCAAATTCCTTGGATTTGTCGTTACATCCAAAGGAATTCACCTGGATCTGGAGAAAGTTTGCGCCATCCAAGAGATGCAACCTCCGAGAGATCTTAAGGAACTCAGAGGCTTATAGGGATGATTGGATTATATCCGGAGATTTATATCGAATCTGTCATGACGCTGCCAACCCTTTACCAAACTAACGAAGAAGGGAGTCTCATTCATTTAGTATACTGCTTGCCAACAAGCATTCAAAGAGATCAAGGAGTATCTCACACACCCTCCCGTTCTGATAGCTCTAGTATCAGGAAAATCTTTTCTGTTATATGTTCGAGTTATGGATCATTCCCTAGGTGCTTTGCTAGCTCAAAACAATGATTAAAATCATGAACAAGCAATCTACTATTTGAGTAGAAAAATGATTGGGGCAGAGCAACGTTACAACCCGAAAGAAAAGAAATGGTTAGCCTTAGTCTTCGCCATTCGGAAGATGCGACACTACCTTGTGGGGCAACGCATTCACGTCATATTCAGAGATAATCCCTTGTGATTACTTATGACAAGACCATCTTCGCTGAATTGCAGATTAGCAAAATGGGCCATATTGCTCTCATAATATTTTTGGCCCAAAGGCCCTTCACATTAGTTTTGATGATCACTAACTTATGAAGGTTAGTTTTCTAATGATCTTGTGTTTAATAAGTTTCAGATATTGATCAAAATCTTAGTAGGTGATTGACTTCAACAAAAATTCAAAGCCAGTTTTGGAGCTAACAGTACTGATTCAAAAGCTCGCGTGTCAAGATCGCATCTAGCACTCAGATGGAGTCAAGTCTTTGGATCAAGTTTGAATCGAGTCATCTTGAAGATGAAGATCGACAAGAAGACTTCAATTTGTTTTAGTTTTGTTTAGATCTTGTGAAAGAATAGATTAGTCTTGATATGCTTAAGTACACACATACATGTTTAAAAGTTTATTGGTTTTGGTTTAACCATTTTGAATTTTCAAGATCATATCTTTAGTTTTCATGAATAGATAGAATCAAAACAAGTTTACTTGGTTTATATATATATATTGGATTTCATCCATATACATTGATGATTTAAATGTTTAGAAAAACTTATTTTGATGATTCTAGCTCATGTGTTTCAAGTTTTGTTTTTATCAAAACTTATTTTTGAATTTAATGACAAAAACATAGATATATCCTTTATATGTATATTGGATTCTATCAATACACACTATGCTCCAAATAAGTTTAAATATCATGTTTTTGTATTTATACAAGTTCGAGAAAAATTAGTTTTTCATTTCAAAGGTTGGTTTATGAAAAGTACGGTTTTCGATTTAAAGCTAAATTTTCATACCTCAAAAATAATTCAAATAGTTTGTAATATGTGTTGAATTTTGATCACACATATTTGCACTTCAAATATTTACATGAACTTATTTTTGTAGATTTTATGTGATTTATGGGATTTTATAGGTATTTAAAAGCCAACATTTCAAACCCTATAACCCTGGTTTTCGTGCTGCTAATGGTCGACCAACTGGTCGATCAAAGCCTGGATCGGTCGATCGACCGGTCGACCGACGTACACAAAAGTGCACAGGCTTTAGCAATTGACCGAGTGTCAACCGTTCCAGAGAGTCTGCTATCTGAAGTTGGCCCCGGTCGACCGACCCAGAGAGGGAGGCCTCTGTTGGCCCAAAGGCCCATCACTCTAGTTTAATGATGATTAACTCATGTAGTTATAGTACTAATGATCTTGTGCTTATTTAGTTTCAGATATTTGATCATGATCTTAGTCGGTGTATAGCTTCAACAAAAGATTTTAAGTCAAGTTTTGAAGTTAGTACATATTGATTCAAGAGCTCGCGTATCAAGATCACATCAAGTACTCAAGAGGAGTCTTGCTCATGGATCAAGGTTTGGACCAAGTCAAGAAGGAGAAGAAGATTTTCAAAAGAAGATTTTCGTGAAAACTTGTGTCATGTTTGTAAGTGTTAAAATTATATTTTAGATAATATATGAAGGATAGATTAGTTGTGGATTGTTCAGGCTCATACACACACATACAAAATTTATATGTGTTTTCATAAAATAATTTTAGTTCTAGAAAATACCATTTTTAGTTTTGAGCTTTAAAGTATACATCCTTATGTTTCATGATTATATTTCATCAAAACAAGTTTATATGATTTATATGTGTTTTGGATTTTATCCATGCACATTGTTGGTTTAAATTTTTAGAAAAACTTATTTGATGTTTCTATATCATGTGTTTGAGTTTTGTATTTATCAAAACATATTTTAGAGCTTATTGTCAAAAATATAGATATTTCATCTTATATCTGTATTAGATCATATCCATACACACTAAACTTCAAAAGTGTTTAAAATATCTTGTTTTTGTATTTAAAGAAGTTTTAGAAAAATTGTTTTTCAAATTGAAGATTGTTTTTGAAAAATACGGATTTTTATTTAAGGCTAAATTTCTATATCACAAAAATGGTTCAAAAGGTTTGTAATATATGTTGATTTTTTATCACACATATTTATAGTTCAAAGTATTTCAATGAACATATTTTGTAGATTTTATGTGATTTTATGGGACTTTATGAGAGTTTATAAGACCAAGTTTAAATCCCCAAATTAGCTGACCTGGCCTTCTGGCGGTCGACCGACCAATCGACCGAACCAGAAGTCGGTCGACCGGGCGGTCGACCGATGTGCACAAATACGTGCACGAGCTTTGGCTTGAGGGCCGGTCGACTGGGCGGTCGACTGATCCAGACGGTTCACTCTCTGGATCTGGCCTTGGTTGACTAGGCGGTCGACCGGCCAGAGAGCTTTGCTTTCTGGATCTTGTCGCAGCCGACGGACAGGTCATGACCAGGGTGCGATCGACCGGGCGGTTGACCGGCAGCCCCAACGGTCAAAAATATGACTGTTGGCCGGTCGACCGGCCGGTCGACCGACAGGTCATCTGGCCTACAGATTTGACGCCACCAACGACAATATTTCTGAACTCTATAAAAAGGGACTATTTTGGGTTATTTTACATAAGATTTCAAGAGGGTTTTAGAGCAGTTTTTATCATCTCTCTTAGGATTTTTCTCCTCTTGTTTTAAGGTTAAAACCTCCATATTAAAAGGAGAGTTTTCAAGAGTGTTTTTTAAAAGAGATTTCTTGAGTTTTCCCCCACAATTCTATCTTGTTTTTCTCACACAATCTTAAGCTTTCTATTACTATATCAAGCCTCTAGAGATCTTTGTTGTGAGAGTTATTTTTGTGATCAAGAGAAGTGATCACAAGATTTCATTTTGTATTGTGAAGAGTTGAAGAGGTGGTGGCCTCGGTGAAAGGAGTTTTGTGGTAATCAAGTGAAGTGATCACCAAGTGTTCCAACTTGTGATTGGAGGAATTGTAGAGGTGCGGCCTCGGCAAGCTAGTGTGCTTGCGTGTGTTGTTCTTGTGGGAACAAGAGAGGGACTTGTAAGTCTAAGAGTTCTAGTGTGAACTCATTGTAGGTGTTGCGGCACGAGTGATCTTGCGGGATCGATTCTAATGAAAATCCTTTATAGTGATGAAGGCGGGGACGTAGAGCAAGGGTGCTCGAACCTCGAAACAATTCTCTCGTGTTTGCGATTGCTCATCTCTCTCTCTCTCACTTGTGTTTATATATCTTGCATGCTTATATTGTTCATCTTTTTATATACTTGATATATCTTATGCTCAATTGATATATGCTTGGGATTGTTTGCTCACACTTGTATTCAACCACGAGAGCCATAGCGGCACCCAACTCTTAATCTAGAGGAATCTAGAGGAGATAGTTCAGAGCCTTTCACTGGGAATTCGGCTACACTTTTGTGTTATACTTTGTGTGTTATCTTAATAGCTTTAGTCTGCATAAGTAGTTTTTAATTCCACATCATTTGCATTAGATTAGCTTGTACACCTATTCACCCCCCCTCTAGGTGTATTTCAATTGGTATCAGAGCTTGGTACTCTCGATTTGGGTCTAACAACCTTGAATTAAAGATCCTCATTATAGCTAATCACAATATTTTACACACACATATGGATTTCATAACACCTCTCATGTTTGATATTCTTAACATCCAAACTTGAAAAGTTAAGATGTCAGTGTAACTCAAATCCTTAGGAATTCATGTTTATTATGCCACTATTAAAGATTCTTATTGTTTAAATGGAAAATAGTTAGAGGCTAATGTAAAAGCCACCCATGAATTAAAGAGTACCCTAAATGATGATTATTTATCTAGGGTTTCTAACTTTGATTCGGCTTTTGTAGTATAGTACACACTTATCTCTCCTGGGGAACAAAAGCAATACTATATAGGGAGTGACTCAGATGATGGAAGTGATGCTTCCAACAAATGCTACATGGTCCAAGGGGATAACCCCCTTAAGGTAAATTTTGAATTCGAGCTAGAAGAAGATATTGACATGCCTTATGATGAGCTTGCATCTTTTTGTCAAAAACTTCTTGAAAAATATGATTTATTAAAATTGAAAATAATAAGTTGAAGAAGAAAAACACTTCTTTGTTAAAAGAAAATGATTCCTTTAAAAATAAATTTGAATGTGTTTCAAGAGAAAATGAATTTTAAAAAAGGAGAATATTTTCTTGTTTTTAAAATTAAATGACATTTATGAAGGAAACAATTCATTGAAAAATAAAATTATTTTGGTGAAAAAAGAAAAAGAAGCTGTTTTGGAAGAAAATAACTCTTTGAAAAGGAAAATTATTTTAAAAGAAAAAGAAAATATCTAAAAAGAAAAGGATTGTTGATTCTCATGCTCATGTCACTTCTTCCAAAATTAATAATGATATTTGAATTATGAAGAAGAAAATTGATTGTTTGGGCTCCATTTTGAGCCAATGTGCATTTAAACATAATAAATTAGAATCTATGTTTCGCAAGAAATAAATTCCACACATGCATGCACATCCTACACGGCATATACCTCATGTACACCATGATCACACTACTCATATGCATGCTATAGTATACACATGTACACATTGTGGCCGCAAAGGCCATCTTGCAAGATTTTATTTTGATAGATTAAATTCTATAAATTTTCAAATAATAATGTTTGGGTTCCTTTTGATGCTAACCTCCGTGGACCCAAAAGGAAATGGGTACCAAAATCCCTACCTCTTCTTTTTGATATAGGTGTGGGCTCTCACATGACGTGAGAGGTATGGTACTTTAGTGGTGGATGCATGAGCTAGATGGACATATCAGATTGATGCATCACTATCAAGGATAATTGGTGGGAGAACCACCATGGTTTGGAGACCTAGAAAATTGGTTCATTGGTTTTGGTAACTATCTCTAACTCCCATTTTTATTTATATGCTTTCATATAAATGTTTTCAGCATGTTTGGTTTAATGCTCATTATGTTAAATGATCATGTTTTATACTTCATGTGGTGATTACTTGTATAGATGAATTTTTCGTTAAAACTTGTGTTTATACTTGTGCAAGTAGTGAGCTACACTTAATTATTATATGTTTGTGCCTCATTGGTCATTTATACTCATTACATGTACATGTATAACCTTGTTTTGATTATTCTTTCATTTACACTTGTTTTTCCTATTTCTGTATATGTTTAGCTTCATGTATATGTTAATTTTTTTCTAAAACTTTAGATATACATGTCTATTCTAGAGTCACTTATTTTTCATGCAATATTCTACTATGGACTCGTTTATATTTGGGATATGTATGTATACTTTTAGTTTCAACAAAACATACATATACCTTGAAGCGTATTTAGTTTTGATGATTTCTTGCTTTTGGTAAAAGAAAATTCATATGAGCTTCAATGCCTTATTTTCATGATTTAATTGATTACATGATTCTTACACTCTATGTTTAGTGTTTACTCATGATTTTTGAGTCATATATGCTTTATTGCCATTTGAATGTCGACGGTCGTGTGATTTTCATGTTTTCATGGATATATTCATGTTTTATTCCTTACTTGAAGGATTTCTTACTAATTTTTAAAATTATCTATAAAATTAGTCTTTATTCTTCAATTGGTAGAGTTTTCAAACTATACTAAAATATTTTCAAATCATGATTTTTGAAAACCCCTACCATCAAAGGGCGGATGGTTGGGAGACCATGCCTTGTATACTCTTATTGAATATCTTTTATCATGTACGTGAATAGGGTGGTAAGTATGAATTATACACATGATCCTCATGAAATTATATTTTATACACTCATATTTGTTTTCTTATATATGTATACTTCAAATTTCAATTGGTATTTCTATTTTCATACATACATATATATGATTTGATTGTGCGTGTTTTACAATATCTTTACATTATTAAAGCACAAATTATGTTTACATTAAGCTGATTTTATTCCAAATGTTAATTGGTATCTTTACAAGCTTATGCATTGATTTCATTTGGTATTTATTTGGTATCAAAATATACTTCATGTTTCACCTTCAATTGGTATCAAAATCTACTGTTGGTATCTTAAAAAGTTTTTTACAAGTGGTACCAACTTTTAATTTGTCAACAACAATTTGATTTCATTGGTATCATAATTCATGTTGTTGACTTCAAGAAATTTCAAAATTTTGTTTTAAAAAGTAATTTCAAAATTTTCTTAAATTTTTTTGATATGTATTTCCATATGCAAGGGGAGCTTAACATTTTCTCTATATGTAGATTCATGTTGAATGTATCTCACATTGAGGAGCTTGACCTCTCTTCTTATGTGGTACATGTGTGTAGGGGAAGCTTAACATCTCCGTTTATACATTGTGTATTATGCTTTATGTGAGTTAAGGTCTAGTCATCCCTTCTCCATATAATGCATGTATGCAGGGGGAGCTAACTTTACGTCTCTCCTCTTCATGAATGTATATTACATATACATCTTTATTGTTTGATTGTCCTCCCCCCTTTATTGATGAATTGATAAAAAAGGGAGAAGAATATAGTGAGTTTATATATGCATGCTTAATATTGGTATTTATGCATATATGTTTGTGTTTAGTTTATGCATTTCATTGAATATCTATTTGTTTATTACTATGCATGAGTTAAGGGAAAATTTCTAGGAAGCTTATCTTTAATCCATGCATATATAACTCCATGAGTTTTGTCATCATCAAAAAAGGGTGAGAGTGTTTTCTTGATCTTTTTCAAAAGAGTTTTCTTGAGTTTTTCCTCCATAAATCTATCTTGTTTTCTCACACAAGCTTGATCCATCATTGCTATATCAATCCTCTATGGATACTTGTTTGTTAGAGTAGTTTTTATGATCAAGCGAAGTGATCATAAGTGTTCTACCCCTTTGATTGGGAATTTGTAAAGGTGCGGCCTCGTCAAGCAAGTGTACTTGTGTGTGTTGTTCTTGCGGGAATAAGTGAGAGACTTGCAGGTCCAATAGTTCTTGAGGGAGCTAGTTGTAGGTGTTGTGGCACCGAGTGATCTTGAGGGATCGTTATAGTGGAAATCCTTCATTGTGTTGAAAGCGGGGACGTAGAGCAAGTGTACTCGAATCTCGAAACAATTCTCTTCGCAATTGCTTATCTCTCTCTCTCTCACTTGTATTTATATCTTACATGCTATTCTTGTTTGTATCTTTTACATACTTGATATTCCCTTGTGCTTCAATTGTTATATGCTTGGGATTGTTTGCTTACACTTGTATTCAACCAAGAGAGCCATAGTGTCACCTCAACTCTTAATCTAGAGGAATCTTGAGGAGATAATCCAGAACCCTTCACCGGGAAATTGACTACACTCTTGTGTTATACGTTGTGTGTTAGCCTAATAGTTTTTAGATTGCATAATTAATTTTAATTCCGTACTAGTGTTAAATTAGATTAGCTTGTCACCTATTCACCCCCTCTAGGTGACTTAAAATGGTATCAGAGCTTAGTGCTCTTGATTTGGATCTAACAACCTTGAGTTAAAGATCTTCATTTTAGCTAATCACAATATTTGCATACACACTCATAAATTTCATGTCACCTCTCTTGTTTGACATTCTTAACATCCAAACTTAGAAAGTTAAAATGTCCATGTACCTTAAATCCCTAGGGATTCATGTATATTTAGTCACTATTAAAGATTCTTATTTTATTAATGGCAAACATCTTGAGACTAGCACAAAAGTCATCCATGCTCTAAAATCAACCCTAAATGATGATTATCTATTTAGGGTTTCTAATCTTGATTCGGCTTTTGTAGTTTGGAACACTCTTTGCTCTCTTAGGAAATAAACACCAAATGAATAAGAGAGTAACTCGGATGATGGAAGTGATGCTTCCAACATGTGCTACATGGTCCAAGGGGATGACTCCCTTGAGGTAAATTCTGATTTTGAGCTAGACGAAGAGGTTAAAATGCCATATGATGAGCTTGCATTATTTGTCAACAACTTCTTAAAAAATATAAATTGTTGAAGAAAGAAAATGATTCTTTTAAAAATAAATTTAAAATTATTTTAGAAGAAAATAAATTTTTGAAAAAGGAGAATGTTTCCTTGTCTTCAAAATTAAATGATATTTGTGAAGGAAACAATTCATTGAAAAAAATTATTTTGGTGGAAAAAGAAAAGGAGATTGTTTTAAAAGAAATCGACTCTTTGAAAAAGAAAATTGTTTTAAAAGAAAAAGAAAAAAATTTCTAAAAAATTATAGTTTTGATTCTCCTTCTCGCCATGTCTCTCATACTAATAATGTTGTATCCTCTTTGATAAAAATGAGATTCATGTTTTGAAAAAGAGAATTAATTGTTTGGGCTCCACTTTGAGCCAATGTGCATTTAACCACTATAAATTGGAATCTTTATTTCGCAAGAAACAAGTTTCACATACTCATGCACAACCCACACGGTATACATCACATGCACACCATGATCACACCTACACACATATGTATGCTAGAGTGTACACATGTACACATTACGGCGACAAATGCCATTAGCAAAATTTTGTTTTGATAGATTAAATTCCTTCATTTTTGCAAATAAAAATATTTAGGTTTCAATTGTTTCTAACCCTCATGGACCTAAAAAGATATGGTACCAAAGTCCCCACCTCTTATTTTTGATGTAGGTGTGAGCTCTCACAAGACGTGAGAGGATTGGTGCTTGGTGGTGGTTGCATGTCAAGCTTGAAGGACACACCTATTTGATGCATCACTATCAAGGAAGCATGGTGGGAGGACCACCTCGCGTTTTGGAGAAATGTATTGACTACATCTATTTTGGTAACCATTTCTTCCTCCTCTTTAAAATGCTTTAAATGTGTATATGCTAGTATAGTAATCTAGACTCAATCATATATTATTTTGTGCTTAATGTTGAGTTGATGGGTTGTTAAACTATGCATGTATTTTTGAAAATTATTCATATTTTCAAATGGATTTACATGTTTATTTCTTTTGATAAAAATTATGTTTTCATATGCTTTAATTAAAGTATATATTAATTTATTTGTTTATGTCATATGTTCATATGCAAATTTTATTAAAACTTGTGTTATACATGTACAATTTTTAAGTTACACTTTGTTCTTCATACTATACATGTTTATTTCTTTTGTATACTCATTTTATTTTTGATTGTACATTATATGTCCTACTTTTGATTATTCATACATAACTATATGATATATCAAGTTTTGAGAAAAATATTTTTATTTGAGTTTTATTTTGAGCTTTATTGTCTATTTTCATGAATATGTCATTTACATGATTCTTATACGCTCACATCTTTTTTTTACTCATGACTTGTCTTCATGAGCACTTATGAACTTTATAGATTTCAATTGTCAATTTTTGTGTAATATACATGTTTCATGAGATATATATGTTTAGTTTCATGTTTTAAAGGATCTTTAACTAGTTTTCAAAATGTACTTTTAACTACTTCAATATTTTTTAAGTTGGTAGTGTTTCAAACTATACCAAATTATTTTCAACTCTTATTTTGAAAACCCCAACCTTCTAAGGGCGGTTAGTTGGGCGATCATACCTTGTGTACCTTATTGAATATCCCTTTAACATGTGCATGATAAGGGTGGATTGTTATGAGTCATACACATGATCTTCATGATATTTTTTTTTTGTATACTCATATTTTGTTTTCTTATATATGTATGCTTCAAATTTTAAGTGGTATTTTCATTTTCAACATACATATATATGATTTAAATTGTGCTTAGTTTATAATGCCATATATTTTATTTAAGTACAAATTGTTTATGTTAAGCTTGACTTAATTCTAACTGTTAATTGGTTTCTTTACAAGCTTATGCATTGATTTCAATTGGTAATTTTTTGGTATCAAAATGTATTTCGTGTTTCACCTTTAATTGGTATCAAAATCTACTATTGGTATCTTAATAATTTTGTATATCTATAAGTGGTACCAAAATTTGTTTATCAACTACTATCTGATTTCAATTAGTATTACAATGTATTTTGTTGACTACAAGAAATTTCAAAATTTATTTTAAAAGTGGTTTCAAAATTTTCCTAAAAATTTGTTAATATGTTTTGCCTATATGCAAGGGGAGCTTAACATCTCCTCTATATATAGATTCATGTTGAGTGTATTTTATATATGAGGAGCTTGACCACTCTTCTTTATGTGATACACGTGTGTAGGGGGAGCTTAACATCTCCGTCTATACATTGCATATTATACTTATGTGGGTTAGGGTCTAGTCATCTCTTCTCCATGTAATGCATGTATACAAGGGGAGCTAACTTATCGTCTCTCCTCTTCATGAATGTATATTGCATATACATCTTTATTTTTTGCTTTTCTTCGCCCTTTTGTTGATGGATTGACAAAAAGGGAGAAGAATTTAGAAAGTTTATATATGCATGTTTAATATTTGTTGTTTATGCATATATGTTTGTTTAGTTTATGAACTTCATTGAATATCTTTATTGTTATTGCTATGCATGAGATAAGAGGGAGCTTCTATGAAGTTTATCTTAATCCATGCATATATAACTCCATGAGTTTTGTCATCATCAAAAAGGGGGGATTGTTGGCCCAAAGGCCCATCACTCTAGTTTTGATGATGATTAACTCATATAGTTATAGTACTAATGATCTTGTGTTTAATAAGTTTCAGATTTTCTATCAAGATCTTAGTCGGTGTTTAGCTTTAACAAAAGATTCAAAGTCAAGATTTGAAGCTAGCACGTATTGATTCAAGAGCTCGTGCTTTAAGATCGCGTCAAGTACTCAAGAGAAGTCTAGCTCTTGGACCAAGGTTTGGACCAAGTCAAGATGAAGAGAAGATTTTAGAAGAAGATTTTCAAGACTAGTGTCAAATTTGTAAGTGTTAAGATTTTATATTTTTAGATAAAATATAAAGGATAAATTAGTTGTGGATTGCCCAAGCTCATATGCATACACACAAAATATTTCAACACATTTCATGTTAAATAGTTTCAGTTTTGAAAAAATGTCATTTTGATTTGAGCTTCAAAGTATACATCTTTATATTTCATGATTAAATTTCATCAAAACAAGTTTACATGGTTTATATGTGTATTGAATTTCATCCATATACACTGTTGCTTCATAATATTTAGAAAAACTTATTTGATGTTTCTATATCATGTGTTTAAGTTTTGTATTTATCAAAACTTTGTTTAGAGATTATTTCAAAAACATAAATATTTCATCTTATATGTGTATCGGATCATATCCATACACACTATGCTTCAAATGAGTTTTAAATATCTTATTTTTGTATTTGAACAAGTTTTGAAAAAATCATTTTTCAATTTGAAGTTTGATTTTGAAAAATACATTTTTTCGTTTAAGGCTAAATTTCTATATCACAAAAATAGTTCAAATTATTTGTGATATGTGTTGATTTTTGATCACACATATTTATATTTCAAAGTTTTGATAAGAACTTATTTTTGTGGATTTTATGGTATTTTATTAGAATTTATAGGGTTTCAAAAGACTAAGTTTTAAATCCTAAAAACCCTGACCTGCGCTTCTGACGGTCGACTGACCGGTCGACCGAACCAAAGGTCGATCGACTGAGCGGTCCACCGATGTGCACAGAACGTGCACACAACCTTGGATTGAGGGTCAGTCAACCGACCAAGAGAGCAGAGCTCTCTGGTTCTTGCCTCGGTCGACGAGCGGTTGACCAACAGGTCAAGACCTGGGTGCGATCGACCGGCAGCCCCAATAGTCTGAAATATGACCATTGGCCTGTCGACTGATAGGCCATCTGGACCCCAACGACTAGTTTTCTACAGCATATAAATTGGGGTTCTCTTCGCCAGTTTTGGATAAAATTTTAGAGAAGTTTTAGAGCCAGTTTTTCCCATCTCTCTTAGAGTTTTTCTCCAGGTGTTTTGAGCTAAAACTTCCATATCAAAAGTGTAAAATCACCTAGAGGGGGGGTGAATAGGAGATGGCTAATCTAATGGTCACTAAATGCGGAATTAAAAACTTATTACACTAAACACCATGTTTAAAACAAGAGTGTAGCCGAATTCCCCGTGAAGGGCTCTGGACTAACTCCTCAAGATTCCTCTAAATAAGAGTTGAGGTGTCGCGTTGGCTCTCTTGGTTGAAAACTAGTGTTAGCAAACAATCCCCAAGCATATAACAATAAGAGCATAAATATATCAAGCATATAAAGATAAGCACAATAAGAGCATGCAAGATATAAACAAGTAAGAGACAAAGAGAGAGCAATCGCAAACACGGGAGATTAGTTTCGAGGTTCGAGCACCCTTGCTCTACGTCCCGCCTTCACACTTGAAGGATTTTCACTATAAATCGATCCCACCGGATCACTCGGTGCCGCAACACCTACAAGGTGAGTTCACACTTGAACTCCTTGGACTCTCTAGTCCCGTACACACCGCAAGCCCACAAGCTCGCCGAGGCCGCACCTCAAACACCAAGTTCGCACACGAACTCGAAACAACGTGGACACACACGTCCGCCTTCTCAAAGTACAAGAAAGATCTCTTGGTGATCTAAACACTTTGATCACCAATAAAAACTCTCACAATAACACTCCTATAGGTAGATATAGCAATGGATAGCTCAAGTGTTGTGTGAGAAAACTAGGATGGAAATGGTGGAGGAAAACTCAAGAAAATCACTTTGAAAACACTCTTGATAAACTCCCTTTTGATTAGAAATATTTGCTCTCAGATAAGTGGAGAAAAGCTCTTAATAGAGTTGAAAAAACTAGTGTAAAAAACTCTCCAAAAATCTTAACCAAAACAGCCCCCAAAAGCCCCAATTTATAGAGCTAGAAAAAACTAGCCGTTGGAGCCAGGTTGGCCTGTCGGTCGACTGCCCGGTCGACCGCCAACGGTCAGATTTCTGACCGTTGGGGTAGCGATCGACCGGCCAGTCGACCGATACCCTGGAACAGAGAGCAGATCTCTTTGCCGGTCGACCGGCCCGGTCGACCGGGGCTTTTCCAAAGAGCAGAAGCTCTCTGTGGTCGACCGGGTCGGTCGACCGGCCCTCCAGCAAAGGCTGGCGTGCACGTCTGTGCACGTCGGTCGACCGGCCCGGTCGACGACTTCAAGCTTCGGTCGACCAGTCGGTCGACCGGCTGAAGCCAGACCAGACATGTTTTAGGGATTAAAAACTTGGTATTTTAACACAAATAAAATCTCATAAATTCACGAAAAATCTACAAAAATAGGTTCAGTATTATATTTTGATAAAAAAAACAAGTTTGACAAAAATCAAGACATGTTACAAACAATTTGAACTATTTTTGTAACTTAGAAAATTTAGCTTAAAACAAAAACTGTATTTTCCAAAACTTATTTTTCCAAACTTCTCCAAATACAAAAACAAGATATTTTAAACTCTTTTGAAGCATAGTGTGTATGGATATGATCCACTACACATACAAGGTGAAATATCTATGTTTTTGACATTTAAGCACTAAATACGGTTTTGGTTAAATACATGTAAACTTGAATACCAAAAACCAAACCAGTATTATTCCAAAGTGAAAAGTCTTTTCTAAAATGAAATCTCTTTTATAAAACTCATCTAAAACAAGAGTGTGTGTGCATATGGTATACTTGAGCAATCCACCAACTATTCTATCCTTTACATTTTAACTAAAAACAAAATCTTATAAAAACAAACCTAGACACAAGTCTTGATCTTGAAGTCTTCACTTGAAGTCTTCTTATCTTCTTGACTTGGTCCAAACATGATCCAACGAGCTAGACTCCTCTTGAGTACTTGATGTGGTCTTGATACACAAGCTCTTGAATCAAACCGTGCTAGCTCCAAAACTTCACTTTAAATTCTTTGTTGAAGCTACACACCTACTAAGATCTTGATCACAAATCTGAAACTAAATAAACACAAGATCATTAGTACTATAACTACATGAGTTGATTATCATCAAAACTAGAGTGATGGGCCTTTGGGCCAACAAAAAGGAGAGTTTATAAGAGTGTTTTCTTGATCTTTTTCAAAAGAGTTTTCTGGAGTTTTTCTCCACAAATCTATCGTGTTTTCTCACACAAGCTTGAGCCATCATTGCTATATCAATCCTTTAGGGATACTTGTTTGTGAGAGTAGTTTTTATGATTAAGAGAAGTGATCACAAGTGTTCCACCCCCTTTGATTGGGAATTTGTAGAGGTGCGGCCTCGTCAAGCAAGTGAGAGACTTGTCCAAGAGTTCTTGAGGGAACAAGTGAGAGACTTGTCCAAGAGTTCTTGAGGGAGCTCGTTGTAGGTGTTGTGAAACCTAGTGATCTTGCGGGATCGTTATAGTGAAAATCCTTCATTGTGTTGAAGGCGGGAACGTAGAGCAAGTGTGCTTGAACCTCGAAACAATTCTCCGTATTTGCGATTGCTTATCTCTATCTCTCACTTGTATTTATATCTTGCATGCTATTATTGTTTGTATCTTTTACATGCTTGATATTCCCTTGTGCTTCAATTGATATATGCTTGAGATTGTTTGCTCACTCTTGTATTCAACCGACAGAGCCATAGTGGCACCTCAACTCTTAATCTAGAGGAATCTTGAAGAGATAGTTCAGATCCCTTCACAGGGAATTTGGCTACACTCTTGTGTTATACGCTGTGTGTTAGCCTAATAGTTTTTAGATTGCATAATTAGTTTTAATTCTGCATTAGCGTTGCATTAGATTAGCTTGTCACCTGTTTGAAAGTACACCTAGAGGGGGGGTGAATATGTGTACGGCTAATCTAATGAACTAAATGCGAAAATTAAAAACTAATTGCAACAACACTTAATGCAACCAACGAGTGTAGCCGAATTCCCGGTGAAGGGCTCTGGACTAACTCCTCTTGATTCCTCTGAATAAGAGTTGAGGCGCTATATGAAGCTCTCGTGGTTAAGCACAAGTGAGGCAAACACAAACAAGCCAAGCATATAATATGAATGAGCAATATGAAATGATGCAAGGCACAAAAGTAAAGAGAAAGAGTTAAGAGTCAATGGATCAAACGCAAACAACAAGATGTGTTTCGAGGTCCGAGCACCCAGCTCTACGTCCCCGCCTTCACACAGAAGGATTTCCAATCCACTAATCTTATCCACACAGGACTCCCACACAGGGAACCTCCACCGAGGATTTGGGGCAACTACAGCCGGGAGTACACAACTCCTCTCTCAACCAATACAACCTCTCACTAGAGGCAACACAAACACCACCTCACACAAGAGGGGTAGGCACTTAGCCAAACAATCACAATCCACCTCACACTTGAGGGATTCCAACACCAACTCTACCTAACACTAGAGGGAGCTAAACACAATCTCCACCTCTCACTAGAGGGAGCCAACCACCACTCCAAAAATCAACCTCTACACGAGAGGATACCACAAATAGGGAGGGTTACAATCTTGGTGGTCTATCTCAACCACAAACAACTTCTTCCACAAAATAAAGTCCTAAGATAGGATAGCAAGATATGGCTCAAGTGTGAAAAACAAAGAGTTTGGAAATCAAAAAACTCAAAGAAAATGCTTGGGAAAAACAACTAGAATAAGTTTGAAATGAAGATCAAAAGCAATATCCCAAATATCCAATTTTCTTTGATTTTTCCAACCCTTTAAAAACAAATAAAGATGAAAACTTTTTGGCTCTAAAAACACTTTGAAAACTAGTATAAAACACTGTAGATGGGAGAATTTTTGCTCTTTAAAATCTTAACCAAAATAGGCCACCAATGGGGTTTTTATAGGCCCCATAAAAAACTAGCCGTTGGCAGCCGTTTATGGTCAGATTTGACCATCCGGTCGACCGGCCGGTCGACCGACCAACGGTCGAAATTTGACCGTTGCCAACCACCGGTCGACCGCCCTTACCCGAGAGTAAGGGGACTTCAGTCGGTCGATCGCACGGTCGACCGGCCAAACCCAATGGCCTTTGTGCACGTCTCGTGCACGTACGGTCGACCGTTCTGGTCGACCGGCTCCTGGTCCGGTCGACCGGTCGATCGACCGCCAGAGCCTGGCAGAAACAATTTAGAGACTAAAAACTAGGTTTTTAATTCTCAAATAATCCCATAAATTCTCTAAAAATCAACAAAAATAAGTTCAGTATAATATATTGATATACAAACTTGTGTGAAAAATTTCAACACAAATTTCAAACTTTTTGAACCATTTTTGTGACTTACAAATTTTACCGAAAATCAAAAACTGTATTTTCTAAAACTTGGATTTTTGAATTGAAAATTCGTTTTGTCCAAAACTTATCCAAATACAAAAACATGATATTAAACAACTTTAAGCATGTTGTATATGGATATAATCCAATATACATGAAATAGATATATATCAATGTTTTGACTTTAAATCTGAAAATATGTTTTGTTTATAACACAAAACTCCAAACACATGAATAGGCATATCAAAATAAGTTTGTCAAGATATGAAGCATACATGTATATAGAACATATCTAATATACATTTAAACCATGTAAACTTGTTGATTCTATCGATTCATGAAAACCAAGATCGGTTAAACCAAAAACGAAAAAAAAAACATGAAACTTAAACAAGTGTGTGTGTTGTGAACTTGAGCATACCACACTATCTAATCTTTAACAAATGGATCTAAACTATAAACTAAACTAAGTACCGAGGTCTTCTTGTAGAGTGCCGTCTCCAAGTCGACTCGATCCAAACCGTGATCCACCGAGCTTGACTCCAATGAGTGCTAAATATGAACTTTGACGCTCGGGCTCTTGAATCACCTTGTGAAAGCTTCCAAAATATCTTTGTTGAAGCTAATCACCTACTATATCTTGGTTAGAGATCTGAAACTAAACATCACAAGATTATTAGTAAACATAACTACATGAGTTAATCATCATCAAAACTAGAGTGGAAGGCCTCTGGGCCAACAATCTCCCCCTTTTTGATGATGACAAAACTCATGGAGTTATATATGCATGGATTAAAGTTAAGCTTCAAAGAAGCTCCTCCTTAACTCATGCATAGCAATAAACAATAAAAATAGGCAATGAATATTATACATGAAAATGCATAGACATGTATAAAACAAGCTTTGATACAAAATACAAAAACATGCTCTTGATACCAAACATGAAATGCATCAACATGCATAAAACAAGCTTTTAATACCAAAATAAATTATTTCTTCTTTACATAAACATGTCCTTTAAATAATGCTCTTGATACCAATAAAAACAAACTATGTTTCAATAAAAAACAAACTATGTTTCTAGATACTAGTATTCATCACTCTTGATACCAATATCAACAAAACATAAAACAAATACTCTTGATACCAATACTTGATACCAATTTAAAAAACATGCATAATATAAAAACATGCATATAAACTCAAATACTTCACCCCCTTTTTGTAAATCATCAACAAAGGGGTCAAAGAAAATAATAAAAAAAATAATGGTCTCCCCTTTTTTGTCTTAAACAAAAATAATATCAATAAGGGTGAAATCAAAACAAACATGATACTAATTTAAAAAATATATCAATGAAGTGCATCATGACACCAATAGAAAGTGAACACATCAACAAAAAATTTTAAGAAATGCCAATTGAAAGTAAATGAGGCATTGAAAACAAATCTTAAGAAACCAATCAAAATTTTGATACCAAAATGAAAGATATATAGATAATCTTGATTACCAATTCTTTCTTGATACCAATTGAAAGTAAACAAGTAAACATCTTGATACCAATTGTAAGTATTTTTCATTTTGAACATATGATACCAAATTAAAATCAATATTAATTTTTCAATCATTTTTCATCATAAAGTATGGGAGTGAAAATCAAAGGTAAACAAAATACCAATTGAAAGATAAAATACAAATTTTCTCCCCCTTTACGAAATACCAAATAAAATGATGCATAAGCTTGTATAAGGATACCAATTGAAAACTAATCAATTGAAATATGATATTCATTAAAATTATCTTAGCATACCCAAAATTTGTGCTCAAAGATATAGAGATATAGTAAGCACAAATAAAGCATATATATATATGTATGGAAAAATTAGATACCAATCGAAATTGATACTATTTGAAGAGTAAGCATACATATAAAAAAAATATATATATGAGTATACAAAAAGGAATATCAATATGATACCAATTGAAAAGATCCAATGATACCAATTGAAACTATAATAAGATCAAGTGCATAACTCATATTACCTACCACCCATTTCATGCACATGTTAAAAATGATTTTCAATAAAGAGCATACAAGGTATGGTCGCCCAACCAACGCCCTTCAATGGGTAGGAGTTTTCAAAAATAGGTTTGAAAATAGGGTACTTTTGAAAACTCTACCATATGAAGAATACATACTAGTTATATGAAAAACTTGTAAACTAGTACGAAATCCTTCAAGTAAGGAATAAAACAAAATTATATTTCATGAAAAACATGTAAATCACATGGTCACTAAACACTCAAAATCTATATAGCTCATATCATACTCATGAAAACAAAATCATGAGAAAACATTAAATAAAGCGAGTGTACAAGTGTTATGTGAAACACATTATCATGAAACTAGGCAATCAAGCTCAAAAATTCCTTAAAACATGAAAATCATCAAAACTAGAATCCTTCAAGGTATATGTATGTCATGTACAAACTAAAGTATACATACATATCCAAACATAAATGAGTCCACAAAAGTATATGCATGAAGGCAAGTGGCTCAAGGATGTATATGTATAGCTAATAGTTTAGACAAGATGGACAAATACATGAAGCTAAAAATAAACATGAAAAACATGTAAAATGGGGAATACAAGTCAAATGCATGAATCATCAAAACTAGATTATACTAATATATCTAATGGGTACAAATGAGCGTTCAAGCACAAACATATAATAGTCTATTTGTGGCTCACTAGTTGTACAAGTATATATCCTAGTTTTAATGAAAACAAACATCTAAACATATATTCAAATCACGAAGCATAGAAATCAAAACAAAAACTCATACATATGATAATTATGTACATGCACATGTATAGATCTAGGACATACACATTAGTTAAAAACAAATGTGAGAACACAAAGAAATAAATCCATATTAAACATGGGTGTCTCAAATAACTAAACATATATATCACTAATCTAATAAACATGGCATATGCATAATGAACAATAAAACAAGACATGCTATAATTGAGTGATCTAAAAGCATGCAAACATAAATGAGGAGTAAGGGATAGTTACCAAAACCATGAGGGCAAACTCTCCATGTCTCCAAAACAAGGTGGTCCTCCCACCAAACTCCCCTTGAAAGTGATGCATCCAAATCATTTCCTTTAAGCTCGGAACGCATCCACCTCAAGGCACCATCACTCTCACGTCATGCGAGAGCCCTCACCTACATCAAATACAATAGGGGTGGTCTTTGGTACCCACACTCTTTTGTAAGTTCACCTAGAGAGGGGGTGAATAGGTGATGGCTAATATAATGGTCACTAAATGCCAAATAATACGGAAGTAAAAACTATTATGACCTAAACAAAACTCTTAAACTAAACACCACGTATAACACAAGAGTGTTGCCGAATTCCCGTGAAGGGCTCTGGACAAACTCCTCTAGATTCTCCTAGATAAGGGTTGAGGTGCCGTGTTGGCTCTCTTGGTTAAATACAAGTGTTAGCAAAACAAACCCAAGCAAGTATAACAATTAAGCACACAAGGTATATCAAGCATATAAAGATGAACACAATTTAAGCATGCAAGATATAAACAAGAGATAGAGAGAGAGTGAGCAATCGCAAACACAAGGGATTTGTTTCGAGGTTCGAGCACACTTGCTCTACATCCCCGCCTTCGACACACGAAGGATTTTCACTATAATCAATCCCAATGGATCACTCCTCGGTGACGCAACACCTACAAGCTCTCGGACTCTCTAGCCCGTACACACCGCAAGCCCACCGGCTCGCCGAGGCCGCACCTCAAACAAAGAGTTCGCACCCGAACTCGAAACACCGAGTCCCCACTAGGACCCGAAACAATACGAACACAACCGTCCGCCTCCTCAAAGAAACGAATATGAACTTTGGTGATCACAACTCTTGATTACCTAAAATCCTCTCACAACAAATTCCCTATAGGGTAGATACAGCAATGGATAGCTCAAGTGTTGTGTGAGAAAATAAGGATGAGAATGGTGGAGGAAAACTCAAGAAATCTCTTTCAAACCCCCTTAATAAAACTCTCCTTTTGATTGGAAATATTTCCTCTCAAATATGTGGAGAAAACCTCTTGAAAGGATAGGAAAAACTGGCTTGAAAACTCTCCCAAAATCTTCATCAAAACAGCCCCCAAATGCCCCAATTTATAGGGCTGGAAAAACTAGCCGTTGGGGTCTGACAGAACTGTCGGTCGACCGCCCGGTCGACCGGCCAACGATCATATTTCAGACTGTTGAGCCATTGGTCGACAGGTCGGTCGACCGAGGCCAGGATACAGAGAGCAAGTCTCTCTGTCCGGTCGACCGCTCGGTCGACCGGGGCCTTTCCAGAGAGCAGAGCTCTCTGGACGGTCGACCGGGTCGGTCGACCGGCCTTCCTGTCAGAACTGGCTGTGCACGTCTGTGCACGTCGGTCGACCGCCCGGTCGACCGGCTGAAGCCAGATCAGAAAACTTAGGGATTTAAAACTTGGTCTTTTTGGCTAAAACAAAATCCCATAAATTCACAGAAAATCTACAAAATAGTTTTACCAATATACTTTGATAAACAAACATGCTTGCACAAGATCAAGGCATGTTACAAATGATTTGGACTATTTTTGTAATATGGAAAAATTGGCTCAAATGAAAAACAGTATTTTCCAAAACTTCACCAAATACAAAAATAAGATATTTAAACTCATTTGAAGCATAGAGTGTATGGATATGATCCACTACACAAACATGGTGAAATATCTATGTTTTTGACATTAAGCTCTAAACATGGTTTTGGTTAAAACATAAAACTTGAATACCAAAAACCAAAATGATATAATGTCAAGAGAAGAAAATCTTTTTTAAAGCAAACTATATCAAGAGTGTGTGTGTGTGTATATGTACTTGAGAAATCCACCAACTACTCTATCCTTTACATTTTAACTAAAAACAAAATCTTACTAAAATAAACCTAGACACAAGTCTTCATCTTCTTGAAGTCTTCACTTGAAGCCTTCTCATCTTCTTGACTTGGTCAGAACACGATCCAATGGCTCTTGGATCAAACCTTGCTAGATCCAAAACTTAACTTTAAATCCTTTGTTGAAGCTATGCACCTACTAAGATCTTGATCATGAATCTGTCACTAATTAAACACAAGATCATTAGTACTATAACTACATGAGTTGATCATCATCAAAACTAGAGTGATGGGCCTTCGGGCCAACAATCTCCCCCTTTTTGATGATGACAAAACTCATGAAGTTATATATGCATGGATTAAAGTAAAGCTTCGAAGAAGCTCCCCCTTAACTCATGCATAACAAATAAACAAAATAAATATGCAATGAGGCACATAAACATGTATGCAAATGTAGGAGTAAACATGCTAAGCAAGCATAAAACAAAAATTCTTTTTCTCCTATTTGCACAACAAAATATATATGCATAAACATAAATCCTTTAACCACAAAAGCATGCATATATACCAAATACCTCTCCCCCTTTTTGTCAATCATCAACAAAGGGGTTAAAGTAAAACAAAATCATCAAATTTTTCTCCCCCTTTTTGTCCGAAACAAAGAACCAAAGAAGGGGTAAACCAAATCAATCAAGAAAGGTTATATGCGATATACATTCATGAAGAGGAAGACGCTAAGTTAGCTTCCCTATACATATGCATTACATGAAGAAGGGATGACAAGCCCCAATTCACATAACACATATTATGTAATGAATAAGAGGAGATGTGAAGCTCACTCTACACACGTGTATCACATAAAGAAGAGTTGTCAAGTTCCTCAATATACAATACACTCAACATGAATCTATATGTAGAAGAGATGTTAAGCTCTCCTTGCATATAGGCAATACAAATCAAAATATTTTTTTTATTAAAACAAATTTTGAGATATCAAATAAACATAATTTTTTTAATTTTGATACCAATTTTAAAACATAATGCATAAGCTTAAAAAAATTTGAAGTAAGCTTAGCATAAACAAAGTTTGTGCTTTTAAACATGTAAATTGATTTTAACTTAAGCACAAAAAATAAAACATATATATGTATGAAAAATGAGTATACCAATTGAAATTGATACATACATATATAGGAAAAAACAAAATATGAGCATATACAAAAATAGAATCAAATTGATACCAATTGAAACGATTCAATGATACTAATTGAAACAATAATAGGATCATGTGTATATCTCATAAAACATTGAAGAATAAATAACTAGTTAAATTAATTTTTGAAAAACTAGTTAAAGATCCTTCAAAAACATGAAACCAAATCATATGTTTTTCATGAATTATACCAATTACACAAGAATTGACACTCGAAATCATTAAAGCTCAAAAAGGTGTTCATGAAACAAAGTCATGACAAACAAATAAAGTGCGAGTGAAAAGAATCATGTAATTAGCATTTTCATGAAAATATTCATTTAGGCTCAAAATGATCAAAACAAATTATTCATTTTATTTTATCAAACAAAACATGAAAATTTATTTTTCATTAAAACAAACAAACTTCTACGTATATGTATGATTTATCTAAATCTAACAATATGCATACATATCCCAAACATAAAAGAGTCTATTAAAGGTATTTGCATGAAGGCAAGAGACTCACGGGGTATACATGTATATTTATTAGATTTGAATATAAAATACATATACATGAAGTAAAAATACGAAAATTGGCAAAACAAGTGTAAATGAGGAAATCATCAAAACTAGGCTATACATGTGCATATAGTGGGTACAAATGAGCATGAAGTGCAAAACATATATGAATCAATTTGTTGCTCACTACTTGTACATGTATAAATTTAAGTTTTAATAAAAACTACATTTAAACTAGTATTTACCACATGAAGCACAAAACCTAAAACATGGACATGCTAAATGACATTACAAATGAATAAGCATGTAAATAAATTAGAAGTTTAGAGGTAGTTACCAACTCCAAAGCTCCAAACATGGTGGTTATCTCACCAAACCTCCTTGATAGCGGTGCATCAAATAAATGTCCTTCAAGTCCATGCAACCACCACCAAGGCACCATTCCTCTCACGTTTTGTGAGAGCCCTCACCTACATAAAAAACACACGGTGGGGGTTTGGGTACCCATTTTCTTTTGGGTCCTTGGGGGTTAGCTTTGTAAGGCACCCAAACATTTTTATTAGCAAAATTTAAAACATTTATCTTATCATAACAAAACTTTGCTAAGTGGCCTTTGCGTCCACAATGTGTACACTTGTACACCTTAGAATGCTTATGAGTGTGATTGTGATCATGACGTGCAACATAAGCATATGCATGATGATGTGCATGAGAATGTGGAGCTTGTTTCTTTGAAAACATAGACTCCAATCTAGTGTGATTAAATGCACATGAGCTCAAAGTGGAGCTCAAACAATCCATTTTATTTTTCAAAACATTTATCTCATTTGTGGTGGCATGTAAAGCATGATGAGATATAAAACTATTTTTCTTCTTTTTAGAAACATTTTCTTTTTCTTTTTCTTTTTCAAACATTTTCTTTTTAAAGAGTTGTTTTCTTGAAAAGCAACTTCTTTTTATTTTTCCACCAAGATAATTTCATTTTTCAAAACCATATTTCCTTCACATAAATCATTCAATTTAGACATCAAGGAAATATTTTCATTTTTCAAACATACATTTTCTTTTTCTAAACATGCAATTTTATTTTTAAAAGAATCATTTTCTTTATGCATGCAATCAAAATTCTTTTTCAAATTTTTATTTTCCTTTTTGATCATGTCATATTTTTCAAGGAGTAGTTGACAAAATGAAGTAAGCTCATCATATGACATGTCCTCATCATCTAACTCGGATTCGGTGTTTACCTCAAGGGGGTTATCCGCTTGGACCATATAGCACTTGTTGGAGACGTCACTTCCAACATCCGAATCACTCCCGGCATAATATAGATCCTTTTCGCCAAGGGAGGTGATGATGTTCCAAGCTACAAAAGCTGAATCAACATTAGAAATCTTAGATAAATAATCATCATTTAGGGTACTCTTCAAAGCATGAATGGCTTTTGAGTTAGCCTCAATATACTTGCTATTATTAACATATGAATCATTGATGATAGCAAGATAAACATGAATTCCTAAGGCCTTAAGGTACAAGGACATCTTCACCTTCCTTATATGAATGTTAAGAATATCAAAAGTGGGAGGTGACATGAAGTCCATGGTGTGTGTACAAATATTGTGATTAGCCTAAAAATGAGGATCTTTAACTCTAGGTTGTGAGACCCAAATTCAGAGCACTTGGCTCTGATACCAATTGTAAGTTCACCTAGAGGGGGGTGAATAGGTGATGGCTAATCTAATGGTCACTAAATGTCAAATAATGCGGAAGTAAAAAACTATTATGACCTAAAACAAAACTCTTAAACTAAACACCACGTATAACACAAGAGTGTTGCCGAATTCCCCGTGAAGGGCTCTGGACAAACTCCTCTAGATTCCCCTAGATAAGGGTTGAGGTGCCGCGTTGGCTCTCTTGGTTAAATACAAGTGTTAGCAAAACAAACCCAAGCAAGTATAACAATTAAGCACACAAGGTATATCAAGCATATAAAGATGAACACAATTTAAGCATGCAAGATATAAACAAGAGATAGAGAGAGAGTGAGCAATCGCAAACACAAGGGATTTGTTTCGAGGTTCGAGCACACTTGCTCTACATCCCCGCCTTCGACACACGAAGGATTTCCACTATAATCGATCCCAATGGATCACTCCTCGGTGCCGCAACACCTACAAGCTCTCTGACTCTCTAGCCCGTACACACCGCAAGCCCACCGGCTCGCCGAGGCCGCACCTCAAACAAAGAGTTCGCACCCGAACTCAAAACACCGAGTCCCCACTAGGACCCGAAATAATGCGAACACAGCCGTCCGCCTCCTCAAAGAAACGAAGATGAACTTTGGTGATCACAACTCTTGATTACCTAAAATCCTCTCACAACAAATTCCCTATAGGGTAGATACAGCAATGGATAGCTCAAGTGTTGTGTGAGAAAATAAGGATGAGAATGGTGGAGGAAAACTCAAGAAATCTCTTTTAAACACTCTTAATAAAACTCTCCTTTTGATTGGAAATATTTGCTCTCAAATATGTGGAGAAAACCTCTTGAAAGGATAGGAAAAACTGGCATGAAAACTCTCCCAAAATCTTCATCAAAACAGCCCCCAAATGCCCCAATTTATAGGGCTGAAAAAACTAGCCGTTGGGGTCTGACAGAACTGTCGGTCGACCGCCCGGTCGACCGGCCAACGATCATATTTCAGACCGTTGAGCCATCGGACGACCGGTCGGTCGACCGAGGCCAGGATACAGAGAGCAAGTCTCTCTGTCTGGTCGACCGCTCAGTCGACCGGGGCCTTTCCAGAGAGCAGAACTTTCTGTACGGTCGACCGGGTCGGTCGACCGGCCCTCCTGCCAGAACTGGCTGTGCACGTCTGTGCACGTCGGTCGACCGCCCGGTCGACCGGCTGAAGCCAGATCAGAAAACTTAGGGATTTAAAACTTGGTCTTTTTGGCTAAAACAAAATCCCATAAATTCACAGAAAATCTACAAAAAATAGTTTTACCAATATACTTTGATAAACAAATATGATTGCACAAGATCAAGGCATGTTACAAATGATTTGGACTATTTTTGTAATATGGAAAAATTGGCTCAAATGAAAAACAGTATTTTTCAAAACTTATTTTTCAAAACTTGTTTTTCCAAAACTTCACCAAATATAAAAACAAGATATTTAAACTCATTTGAAGCATAGAGTGTATGGATATGATTCACTACACAAACATGGTGAAATATCTATGTTTTTGACATTAAGCTCTAAACATGGTTTTGGTTAAAACATAAAACTTGAATACCAAAACCAAAATGATATTTTGTCAAAGAGAAAAAATCTTTTCTAAAGTAAACTATATCAAGAGTGTGTGTGCATATGTACTTGAGCAATCCACCAACTACTCTATCCTTTACATTTTAACTAAAAACAAAATCTTACTAAAACAAACCTAGACACAAGTCTTCATCTTCTTGAAGTCTTCACTTGAAGCCTTCTCATCTTCTTGACTTGGTCCAAACACGATCCAATGGCTCTTGGATCAAACCGTGCTAGCTCCAAAACTTGACTTTAAATCCTTTGTTGAAGCTATGCACCTACTAAGATCTTGATCATGAATCTGTCACTAATTAAACACAAGATCATTAGTATTATAACTTCATGAGTTGATCATCATCAAAACTAGAGTGATGGGCCTTCGGGCCAACATCTTTTGGATCCATGGGGGTTAGTTCCTTTCCTAACCTAAACAAACTTAGTTGCTAAATTTACATCATGTATCTTATCATAGCAAAATTAGCAAGGTGGCCCTTACGTCCACAATGTGTACAAGTGTACACATGAGCATACATTGTGTGATGGTTGTGACCGTGAGGAGCATGTGTATGCCGTGTATGGTGTGCATGCATAATAGGAACTTGTTTCTTTCGAAACATAGATTCCAATCGTGTATGATTCAAAGCACAATGGCTCAAAGTGGACCCCAAACAATCCACACTCTTCTTTAACATACATATGTCATTATCAATCCTGGAAGAAGAGGTGCATGCAATAGGTAAGCTAGAATGTGAAGCTACACTAGCATGGCAAACATGAGAGTCTATATCAATTTTCAAAGAAGCATTTTTCTTTAAACAATCTTCCAATTCTTTTGAAATCAAATCAATTTTATTTTTCAAAGAATTATTTTCTTTTACTACAAAGTCAAGTTTTGAAGATAAAGATTCATTTTTCTTCAAAATTATTTCACAATCATTTTTATTTTTCAAAAATTCATTTTCTTTTAGAACAAGATCAAGTTTGGATTTCAATGAATCATTTTCATTAAAAATCTCCACTTTCTCTTGCAAAACAAAATCTAGTTTTGAACATAAATCCTTATTTTCTTCTTTTAGTTCAAAACTCTTCTTTTTCAAATAATTATATTTTTCAAGTAATTTTTCACATACAATAGATAGTTCTTCATTCAAAGCATTTGGATCAACATAATCATCACAAGAAGAACTAGCATCATCACCATCTAATTGAGATTCTGAATATATCTCAAGGGAGTCATTCCCTTGGACCATTTATCATTGTTTCTCGGATTCTCCACTAGATTCATCCTCCGTTTGGATTGGCATTTGAAGCTTAAAGGAGGTCAACGTGTTCCACACTGCAAAGGCGGAATCACAGTTAGAAACTAAGAACTGATATTCTTTGTTAAGCGTGCTTATAAGTGCCTCAAGGGCTTGTGCATTGGCCTCTATATGATTGCTATTACCAAGATAGGATTTCTTGGTAGCGGTAAGGAAAACATGCAAGCCTAGGGTTTTTAGGTACATGGACATCCTAAATTTTCACATGTCTATGTTGGAGACATCAAACATGGGAGGTGTCAAGCAATCCAAGAGTGTGTGTAAATAAATAGTGTGCAAATGCAAATGATAGATGTAGATTAGCAAAACCAAGATCACACTCCTAGGTGGTTAAACCAAATATCAGGAGCGTAGGCTCTACCAATTGAAAGTACACCTAGAGGGGGGTGAATAGCTGTACGGCTAATCTAATGAACTAAATGCGAAAATTAAAAACTAATTGTAACAACACTTAATGCAACCAATGAGTGTAGCCAAATTCCCGATGAAGGGCTCTGGACTAACTCCTCTTGATTCCTCTGAATAAGAGTTGAGGCTCTATATGAAGCTCTCGTGGTTAAGCACAAGTGAGGCACACACAAACAAGCCAAGCATATAATATGAATGAGCAATATGAAATGATGCAAGGCACAAAAGTAAAGAGAGAGAGTTAAGAGTCAATGGATCAAACGCAAACAACAAGATGTGTTTCGATGTTCGAGCACCCAGCTCTACGTCCCCGCCTTCACACAGAAGGATTTCCAATCCACTAATCTTGTCCACATAGGACTCCCACACAGGGAACCTCCACCGAGGATTTGGGACAACTACAACTGGGAGTACACAACTCCTCTCTCAACCAATACAACCTCTCACTAGAGGCAACACAAACACCACCTCACACAAGAGGGGTAAGCACTTAGCCAAACAATCACAATCCACCTCACACTTGAGGGATTCCAACACCAACTCCACCTCACACTAGAGGGAGCTAAACACAATCTCCACCTCTCACTAGAGGGAGCCAACCACCACTCCAAAATCAACCTCTACACAAGAGGGATACCACAAATAGGGAGGGTTACAATCTGGTGGTCTATCTCAACCACAAATAACTTCTTCCACAAAATAAAGGTCCTAAAGATAGGATAGCAAGATATGGCTTAAGTGTGAAAAACAAAGAGTTTGGAAATCAAAAACTCAAAGAAAATGCTTGGGAAAACAACTAGAATAAGTTTGAAATGAAGATCAAAAGCAATATCCCAAATATCCAATTTTCTTTGATTTTTCCAACCCTTTAAAATAAATAAAGATGAAAACTTTTTGGCTCTAAAAACACTTTTGAAAACTAGTATAAAACACTTGTAAATGGGAGAATTTTTGCTCTTCAAAATCTTAACCAAAACAGCCCACCAATGGGGTTTTTATAGGCCCCATAGAAAACTAGCCGTTGGCAGCCGTTTATGGTCAGATTTGACCATCCGGTTGACCAGCCGGTCGACCGGCCAACGGTCGAAATTTGACCGTTGCCAACCACTGGTTGACCACCCTTACCCGAGAGTAAGGGGACTTCAGTCGGTCGACCGCACGGTCGACCGGCCAAACCCAATGGCCTTTGTGCACGTCTCGTGCACGTCCGGTCAACCGTTCCTGTAGACCGGCTCCTGGTCCAGTCGACCGGCGGTCGACTGCCAGAGCCTGGCAGAAACAATTTAGAGACTAAAAAACTGGGTTTTTAATTCTCAAATAAATCCCATAAATTCTCTAAAAATCCACAAAATAAGTTCAGTATAATACATTGATATACAAACTTGTGTGAAAAATTTCAGCACAAATTTCAAACTTTTTGAACCATTTTTGTGACTTACAAATTTTGCCGAAAATCAAAAACTTTATTTTCTAAAACTTGGATTTTTGAATTGAAAATTCGTTTTATCCAAAACTTATCCAAATACAAAAACATGATATTTAAACAATTTTAAGCATGTTTTATATGGATATAATCCAATATACATGAAATAGATATATATCAATGTTTTTGACTTTAAATCCGAAAATATGCTTTGTTTAAAACACAAAACTTCAAACACATGAATAGGCATATCAAAATAAGTTTGTCTAAGATATGAAGCATACATGTATATAGAACATATCTAACATATATTTAAACCATGTAAACTTGTTGATTCTATATATTCATGAAAACCAAGATCGGTTAAACCAAAAACGAAAACCAAAACATGAAACTTAAACAAGTGTGTGTGTTGTGAACTTGAGCATATCACACTATCTAATCTTTAACAAATGGATCTAAATTATGAACTAAACTAAGTACCGAGGTCTTCTTGTAGAGCGCCGTCTCCAAGTCGACTCGATCCAAACCGTGATCCACCGAGCTTGACTCCAATGAGTGCTAGATATGAACTTTGACGCTCGGGCTCTTGAATCACTTGTGAAAGCTTCCAAAATATCTTTGTTGAAGCTAATCACCTACTAATATCTTGGTTAGAGATCTGAAACTAAACATCACAAGATTATTAGTAAACATAACTACATGAGTTAATCATCATCAAAACTAGAGTGGAAGGCCTCTGGGCCAACACTGTTCACCTCCCTCTAGGTGACTTACAACATGCTCATCATGCTCACACATATGATTATATGTATGCTAATATGTATACCTGTACACATTGTGGTCGCAAGGACCACTTTGAAAATTTTTGTTATGATAGAATTAATGATTTGAATTTTTCAAGTAAGCTTGTTTGGGTTAGGAAAGGTGGTAACCCCCATGGACCCAAGAAAATATGAGTTTCAAGGTCCTCCCCTATTGTATTTGATGTAGGTGTGGGCTCTCACAAGACGTGAGAGTATTGATGCCTTGATGGTGGATGCGATCCGAGCTAAAAGATTATATTTATGGATGCATCACTTTCAAGGATGTTTAGGTGAAAGGACCACCATAATTTGGAGACCTAGAGTTTAGTAAATTGGTTTTGATAACAATCTCTAACTTCTTATTTATGTTTACATGCATTTACTGTTGATTTTTAGCATGTCATGGTTTAATGCTCATTATGTTAAATGCAATGTTTATTAGGCTTGTGATATACATATATAGTATTTGAGATACACCCATGTTCATATGGATTCATGCTTGTTTGTGTTCTCAATTATTGTTTAGCTATTATGTATATCTTAGTGATAATAATATTTGTATTTACCCTGATGATCATATTTGTTTATGTTTTTGATGTTTCATGTTTTAGTTACATGCTTAGATGTAGTTTTTATTAAAACCTATGTTTATACTTGTACAAATAGTGAGGTACACTTGATTATTATGTGTTTGTATTTTATTGCTCATTTGTACTCATTATATATACTTATATAACCTTGTTTTGATGATTCTTACATCTTTATTTGTTTTTCCTATTTTTGTACATATTTTCGTGTTTTGCTTCATGTATATGTTAATTTTGTCCATAACTATAACTATCAATGTCTATCCTAGAGTTGTTTGCCTTCATGCAATATTCTTTTATGAACTCGTTTATATTTGAGATATGTATGTATACTTTAGTTTAAACAAAACATACATATACTTTGAAGGTTGTTTAATTTTGGTAAAAATTGAAGTTTTGATGATTTCATATTTTTGAGTAAGAAATTTGATTGAGCTTCATTTCCATGTATATGTTTCTTACATGACTCTTGTATACTCATATATTTTGTTTACTCATGATTTTGATTCATGAGCCTATATGAGTTTCATAGATTTTTTTAGTGTCAATTCTCGTGTATTTTTCATATATCATGAGATATATTTGTTTTATTTCTTACTTGAAGGATTTCATACTAGTTTTTAAAACTATCTTAAAACTAGTCTCGTATTCTTTAATTGAGAGAGTTTCAATTATGTTAAAATATTTTCAAATCATATTTTTGAAAACCCCTACCATTCGGTTGGATGAGCGACCATGCTGTATATACCCTTATTGAATATCTTTCAAACATGTGCACGAAAGGGAGGTAGTTATGAGTTATACATGATTTTAATGAAAATTGATTTTTGTATACTCATATTTGATTTTTTATATATGTATGCATTATATTTTAATTGATATTATATGGCTCTGATCATACATACATACATACATACACACACACACACACATATATATATATGATTTTGATTGTACTTATTTTACATTGACACACATGTTTAAAACACAACCTGATTTTATGCTAAGCTTGATTTAGTTCTTAATGATAATTGCTATCTTTGTAAGCTTATGCATTATTTTATTGGTATTTCATAAAGGTGGAGAAAATTCTTATTTTATCTTTCAATTGGTTTTATTTTCAATTGGTATCTTACTCCCACTTTTATGATAAAAAATATTTTATTTTAGTATATGCTAACATTTTCAGTATTGGTATCAATGATCTTAAATTGGATTATTCTCAACTTGGTATCTTTATTACAAAATAATTTTAGTGTTTACTTAAAAATTTGGTTTTTACTTTCAATTAGTATCATGTCTTTCTATTGGTATCAATTGGTAAAAAGGTTGTTTCACTTTCAATTAGCTTCTTTTAATTGGTTATTTTTATTGGCATCAAGAGTTTGTTTTAAAATATGTTTACTGGTAATGTTTGTTTTTCCTCACCCCTTTGTTGATGAGTGACAAAAAGGGGGAGAAGAATTTGGGTTTATATATGCATGCCTATTTATGTTCTTGTGTGTGTGTGTATGTATTGTTTATTAGTGTCTTGAGCTACATTAAATATCTTATGTGTTTTATTGGTATGGATAAGTTAAGGGGGGTTCTATGAAGTTTATTCTTAATCTATGCATATATAACCTCATAAGTTTTGTCATCATCAAAAAATGGGAGATTGTTGGCCTAAAGGATCTTCACCTTAGTTTTGATAATGACTAACTTATGAAGATTAGTTTGCTAATGATTTTGTGTTTAATAAGTTTCAGATATTGATCAAGATCTTAGTAGGTGATTAGTTTCAACAAAGGATTCAAAGCTAGTTTTGGAGCTAACACGTGTTGATTCAAGAGCTCGCACGTCAAGATCGCATTTAGCACTCTGATGGAGTCAAGCTCTTTGGATTGAATTTGGATCGACTCATCTTGAAGATGAAGATCGAGAAGAAGACTTTGGCTTGTTTTTGTTTTGTTTAGATCTTGTGTAAGAATAGATTAGTTTTAATATGCTCAAGTACACACACACAAATTCAAAAGTTTATTGGTTTCGGTTTAACCGTTTTGAATTTTTAAGACCATATCTTTAATTTTCATGAATAGATAGAATCAAAATAAGTTTACTTGGTTTATATGTATAGTAGATTTCATCCATATACATTGATGGTTCAAATGTTTAGAAAAACTTATTTTGATGATTCTAGTTCATGTGTTTCAAGTATTGTTTTTATCAAAACTTATTTTTTGATTTAATGTCAAAAATATAGATTTATCTTTTACATGTGTATTGGATTCTATTCATACACACTATGCTTCAAATGAGTTTAAATATCATAGTTTTGTATTTATACAAGTTTGAGGAAAATCAGTTTTTCATTTCAAAGGTTGGTTTTTGAAAAATACGATTTTCGGTTTAAAGCTAAATTTTCATACCTCAAAAATAGTTCAAATAGTTTGTAACATGTGTTGAATTTTGATCACACATATTTGTACTTCAGATATTTACATGAACTTATTTTTGTAGATTTTATGTGATTTTATAGGATTTTATAGGTATTTAAAAGCCAACATTTCAAACCCTATAACCATGATTTTTGGGTTGCTAATGGTCGATTGATGGTCCACCGAAGCCTGGATCAATCGACCGACCGGTCGACCAACATGCACAGGCTTTAGCGGTCGACTGATCCAGAAAGTCTGCTCTCTGGAATTAGCCCCGGTCGGCCGACCCAGAGAGGGAGCTCTCTGATTTTTGCCGCGGTAGACCGGGTGGTCGACCAATAAGCTTGTGCCTTCGGGCAATCGATCGACCGACCGTTCGACCGAAGGCTTAAACAGTCAGAAATCTGACAGTTGGCGGTTGACCGGGGGGTCGACCGATAGGCCATTCTGGGCCTATTCTGGATCCCAATGACTTTATTTTAGAGACCCCATAAATATGAGTTCTCTTGGCCTGTTTTAACCAAGATTTTCAAAAGCAATTTCCCACTTCTCAAGTATTTTTAACAAAGTTTTCAAAAGAGTTTTTGTGTTAAAATTCTCAATCTTTATTTGTTTTCAAAGTTTTGAAAAAAGCAAAGAAATACAAGTTTTGTGAATTCTATTTAGTTCTTCATTTCTTACATTTATCAAGAAGTTTTTCCCAAGTATTTTTTTGTGTTTTCTTTTCTAAACACTTTGATTTCTCATATACTTGAGCTATTCAATTCAAACCTATCTTTAGGATCTTTATATTGTTAGAAAAATTGTTTGTGATCCTTTGAGATTACCAAGAGAGAGTTTGTGATCATTGGATCACTAAGTTGTATTTTTCTTTACTTTGGCTTAGTACCCACCTCTTGTGTAGAGGTTTGTGTTTGAGAGAAGAGTTGTGTACTCTAAGTGTTGAGTTTTAATTCTTCAGTGGAGGTCCCTTTATGGAAGGTCCTGTGTGGACATAATGGAAATCCTTCTGTGTGAAGGCGGGGACGTAGAGCAGTGGCTTGAACTATGAAACATATTTTTGTGTTTGTGTTTGTGTTTGATCCACTATCTCTCAACTCTCTCTCTCTCCCCTTATATATATATATATATATATATATATATATATATATATATATATATATATATATATATATATATATATATATATTATATTGTTTTACATTGTTCATATTCATACGCTAGATATAGTTTGTGTGCCCAGAGCTTTTAAAGCACCTCAACTCTTAGTTTAGAGGAATCTAGAGGAGTAGTTCTAGAGCCCTTCATGGGAAACTCGGGCTGACTCTTAGTTACGCATAGTGTGTTAGAAATTAGTGTTTTAATTCCACATCATTCATCATTGGATTAGCACTACACCTATTCATCCCCTCTAGGTGTACTTTCAAATATGAGAAGCAATTCGTGCCACAAAAGGCGATCAAAGGTCATGCTATGGTAGATTTTCTGGCTGATCATCTAATTCTAGAAAGTTCAAAACTTAATGACAATCTTCCAGATGAGATTACAGAAGTTAACGCGATCCACGTCTCCTCAGAAGAACAAGTGTGGCAGCTGTTCTTTGACGGAGCATCCAGAACAAGTCTTGAGAAAAATATCATTGCAGGTGTGGGGGTAGTATTTATTTTCCCACAGAATTACGTGATCTCTCGTGCATTCTCATTAACTAAGCTATGTTCCAACAACGTTTCAGAATACAATTCTCTCTTGGTCGGGATGCAACTTGCTGAAGAGATTGGAGTCAAAAATCTCAAAGCATACGGTGATTCAAAGCTCATCGTCAACTAGGTTCGCGGGGAGTATGAAGTCCGACATGAAGACTTGGTGCCCTATCACAATACGACCATTGACATGGCAGAGAAGTTTAAAAACTTTTACATTGACCATGTACCATGTCAACAAAATGTGCATGCAAATGTATTGGCATCTCTCGCTGCTTCATTGGCCCTTCCAGCTAGAGCCGCAGAGAGATTGCATATATACAGTCGTGACTTATACTGCTACAAATTCGCCTTTGAAGACAATAAAACTCAAAGAGGAGACCTTCAAGTTAAAGAGGCTCTTTAGATTTCGACAAGTCTCGAACCTAGGGATTGACGATTATCTTACATTGACTTCGTCTTGTACGACATGTTGCCTGACGACCCTAAGGAGGCCGCTATCATTAGAAGGAAAGCTCCTCAATTCTATTACAATGCGATCATGCGATCATTGTATCATCGGTCATATAATGGAATCTTACTTCGTTGCCTTTCATATGAAGAGGCACACGAGGCACTCAAGGAAGCTCACGGAGGTATGTGCAGAGCTCAACAACTTGGACCTAAGCTCGGAGACTGGCTTAGAAGACTTGGCTATTATTAGCCGAAGATGATCCCTGACTGCATCGTATATGCTTAGCAATGCCATGCCTGTCAGATCCACGGTGACTTCATCCATCAAGCACCAAGACATCTTCATCCAATGTCCTCTTCGCCATTTGAGATGTGGGGAATAGATGTTATCGAACCCATCACCCTCTAACATCTAAAGGACATCGCTTCATCTTGGCCATAACTGATTACTTCTCTAACTAGGCGGAAGTTGTTCCCCTGAAGGAAGTAAAGACATCAGATGTGATCAAGTTCATCAAGCATCACGTGCTCTACCGCTTTTGTGTACCCCTACGAATTGTCCACGATAATGAACCCCAATTCGTCAGTCAAGCATTCCAGAGGTTCTGTAATAAATTCAGAATCCAGTGTGTATCATCATGGCATACTATTCAGCTGCCAACTGTCTTGCAGAAGCCTTTAACATGACTATTGGAAAACTTCTCAAGAAGTTTATCTCAAAAAGCCTATGCGACTGGGACGACAAATTAGGCGAATGCCTCTGGGCTTACCGCACAAAGATGAAACCCCGACAAAGGCTACACCATTTTCTTAGTATACGAATGTGAAGTTGTACTTTAATTAGAGATTCAAATCTCATCTCTGCGAGTTGCCTTGATAACCAAGATGACAGATGAGGATAAGCACCGATTGTGCCTCCAAGAGTTAGAAGCTTTAGTTGACAAACATCTGCAAGTCCTATAGCAAATCGAGCTCTATCAAGATTGGATTGCCAGAGACTTTAGTTAGAAAGTCAGAGAACTAATTTTCAAAAAAGTGACCTTGCCTTAGCTGTTAGAAGTGATTATGACACATAAGACGAAAGAAAATTTTCAACCCAAATGGGAAGGACCATTTGTAGTAGAGTCAGTCTACTCAAATGGAGCATACCGCCTCATAACTCCAGACGGTGATACGCTCATGATGCCGATCAATGACAGATTCTTGAAGAAGTACTATCTTTAAAAGGACTCTTCTCATGATCAGGTTAATACTACATCTCTGATCGAAGCTTCACCCTGATCAATCAGATAGATTAGGGTTTGAGATCCAAGATGTTTTAGGAGAGAGCCAAAGAAGAACTTACTCATTCAACATATTACATAATGGTCGATCGATGCCGAGCCAACCAGACATTGGTGACATTATGATGTAGGATGTCAACATTTAAAAAACAAAGTTAGAAACTTCGGCTTTAGCTTTGTCACTCTTCTCATGATCAGGTTAATACTACACCTTTGATCAAAGCTTCATCCTGATCAATTAGATGGATTATGGTTTGAGATCCAAAATATTTGGGAGAGCGCCAAAGAAAAGCTTTCTCATTCAATGGATCACATCACGGTCGATCAATGCTGAGACGATTGAACATTGTTGACATTATGATGCATGATGTCAACATTGAAGAAACAAAGTTTGACACTTTGATTTTAGTTTTGTCACTCTTTTCATGATCAGGTTAGCACTACACTTGTGATTAAAGCTTCACCCTGATCAATCAAATGGATTAGGGTTTAGGATCCAAGATGCTTAGAAGAGTACCAAAGAAAAGCTTCCTCATTCAACGGATTACATCACGGTCGACCAATGTCGAGCCGACTGAGTGTTACTGACATTATGATACATGATGTCAATATTGAAGAAACAAAGTTAGAAACTTCAATTTTAGCTTTGTCACTCTTCTCATGATAATGTTAATACTACCACCTCTGATCAAAGCTTCACCCTGATCAATCAGATGGATTAGGGTTTGAGATCCAAGATGTTTGGGAGAGTACCAAAGAAGAGTTTCCTCATTCAATGGATCACATCACGATCGATCAATGCCGAGAAGATTGAACATTGCTGACATTATGATGCATGATGTCAACATTGAAGAAACAAAGTTTGAAACTTCGGTTTTAGCTTTGTCACTCTTCTCACTATCAGGTTAATACTACATCTCTGATCAAAGCTTCACCCTGATCAATCGGATGGACTAGGATTTGAGATCCAAGATGTTTGGGAGAGTATCAAAGAAGAGCTCCTCCTTCAGCCAATCACATCACGGTCGATCTATGCCGAGTCGATCGGGCTTTGGTAACATTATGATGCATGATGTAAACATTAAACAAAAGACAAAGGAAAAGTGTCAAGTATTAGCCTTATCACACTTCTCTAGTATATAGACATGCACCTACATTCAACTTTGAAGAATAGGTCACATTTTGAAGTCAAGCATGCCTGAGCAACAGTTTTAGGCACTCTTCTTTCTGATTATTCCTCTCGATTCAGAAGGATGGCTTATCTAGCCCGAATTTTCCATATGTAATGGTGGCATGCCTCCCTTCTCCTGTTCAACTAATCAAAGCTTGACCCAATGATAAGGCATCGAATACTCAGATAATAGACTTGAATGAGTTTATCTGATGGCTTATCAAGCCAAACTCATTGAAGAAGGTTCGTGACGCATCTTTGCAGAATCTTTCCACTGTATCCACATTCATATCAAGATGTGGTAACCAATCGACTCTTATGGAGGATCGAATGAGTTTATCTGATGACTTTTCAAGCCAAACTCATTGAAGAAGGTTCGTGACGCATCTTTGCAAAATCATGACGCATCTTTACAAAACCTTTCCACTGTTTCCACATTCATATCAAGATGTTGTGACCGATCGACTCTTATAGAGGATCGAATGAGTTTATCTGATGACTTATCAAGTCAAACTCATTGAAGAAGGTTTGTGACGCATCTTTGTAAAATCTTTTCATTGTTTCCATATTCATATCAAGATGTGGTGACTGATCGACTCTTATAGAGGATTGAATGAGCCTATCTGATGCCATATCAAGGCAAACTCATTGAAAAAGATTCGTGAAGTATCTTAGTAGAACCTTTCCATTGTTTTTACATTCATATCAAATTGTGGCAACCGAATGAGGATCAGAGTGGACTCAATGAGGAAGGTTAATCTCTGGACAAAATCCTTGCAGAATTCATATCCACTTCCTTAATACCCAGCTCATCTGCACAGTGAAAATCCAGGAGATACACTACGCTAATCCAACACCTCCGATGGCTAAAGGATAGAGAAAACAGTTGGCATTTAAGCCCAAAAAAATTCTTCAACAACTCATCATGCTGAGAGGAATAGCAGGGATAGCCCAACTCACAGTAGTTGGTAAAGACATACCAAATCTGTTCATAGCTGAGGGTTTGCTAAAAATTCAGAGGGACCAGATCCCGCCTTTCCCTCCAAAATCCCTCACCAATTCATGTCCATGGAATGGTAAGACCACAAAAAGCTGTAATTATTTTCTCAGCGAAATAATCACAGATCGAACTTGTCAGGTTAACATTATACCTCTGGCATATCCCACAGCTAGGTTAACATTATACCTCTAACAATGATTTTTCTTAATTTTCCCAGTGGATAAATATTCAACTTATCAAATCTCTTCAATATAATGACGAATCTACTAAATTACTCAAATCGCAAAATTTTTATTAAATACTACACCTCTGACCAAAATTGCTCATGTCGCAATATAAATCCCTTTTAAGTTAATATTATGCCATGGCAGTGACTCGTGATTCTCTCGATTTTCTCATCGAAATCGAGATTTTCTCAATGCTAAGTTAAAATATCACATCTCTAGCATCCATTTCATTGTTAAGTTAAATACAACACCTATGATAATGATCTTCCCTTGAGCTTTCTCATCGAAACCGAAACGTCAAATGCTAAGTTAATATCATACCTCTAGCATTCATTCCAATGTCAAGTTAACACTAAGTTTATGATAGTGATTTTCTCTGTTTTCTCAATGAAAACGAGATCTTCTTGATGCTAAGTTAATATCATACCTCTAGCACATATATCCTTTCAAGTTAATATCACACCTCTAACAATTCATTTTTCTCAAACTGCAAACTTAAACCCGTTATGTTAACATTATACTACTGATGGTAAAAATCTTCATGAATCCTTAGTGGATCAAACTCTACTTGTTATTCTCATCAATAGAATACAAGTCCATAAAATTTATTCAAATCACAAATTCAAGCCTGACAAGTTAGCATCACAACTCTGACAGGAACCATCTCAAATTCTCTAATGAATTACCTGTAGGTATACCTAGAGGGGGGGTGAATAGGTGTACTGCTAATCTAATGAACAAAATGCGGAAATTAAAACTAAATTGCAACACACTTAATGTAACCAACGAGTGTAGCCGAATTCCCGGCGAAGGGCTCTGGACTAACTCCTCTTGATTCCTCTGAATAAGAGTTGAGGCGCTATATGAAGCTCTTGTGATTAAAAACAAGTGAGGCACACAAACACAACACAAGCATATATATGATATGGCAATATGATGCAATGCTTAAAGTAATAGAGAGAGTTAAGAGTCAATGGATCAAACGCAAACAACAAGATTTGATTCGAGGTTCGAGCACCCAGCTCTACGTCCCCGCCTTCACACAGAAGGATTTTCAATCCACTAACTTGTCCACACAGGACTCCCACACAGGGAACCTCCACTGAGGATTTGGGGCAAATACAACCGGGAGTACACAACTCCTCTCTCAACTGAATACAACCTCTCACTAGAGGCAAGGCACAATCCACAACAAACACCTCTACACTTAGAGGGTTAGGCACTTAGCCAATACAAAACAATCACCTCACACTTGAGGGATTCCAACACAAACTTCACCTCTCACTAGAGGGAGCCAAACACCAATCTCCACCTCTCACTAGAGGGAGCCAACCACCACTCCAAAGTCAACCTCTACACAACAGGGATAACACAAGTAAGGAGGGTTTACAACTTAGTGATCAAAAGACCACAAACCAATTCTTTCTCACAAAAACAAAGATCCTATAGAAAGGATAGCAAGATAAGCTCAAGTGTGAGAAAACAAAGTGTTTTGAACAAAGAAAATCACTTAGGAAAAACTCCAAATAGATATAGAATTTTTAGACCAAAAACCAATTCCCAAAAGACTATTTTCTTTGAATTTTCAAACACTTTAAAAACAAATAGAGATCAAGAATTTTGAACCCAAAACTTTTTGCTGGAAAACACTTGAAGAGTATGAAATTTTTTCTCCTTAAAAATCTTAACCAAAACAGCTCTCCAAATGGGGTATAAATAGCCCCCAAAAGAATTCTGCCCGTTGGCAGCAGAAAGGTCAAAATTGACCTTCCGGTCGACCGGCCGGTCGACCGGCCAATGGTCAAATTTCTGATCGTTGAGCCTTCCGGTCGACCGCCCGGTCGACCGGGCCCTGAACCAGAGAGCAACAGCTCTCTGGCCGGTCGACCGCCCGGTCGACCGGGGCAACCCGAGACTGGGTTGCCTTCAGTCGGTCGACCGCTCGGTCGACCGGCCAACTGATATGGCCTTGTGCACGTTCTTGTGCACGTCCAGTCGACCGTTCCGGTTCCGGTCGACGGGTCGGTCGACCGCCAGAGCCTGGCAGGTTAAAATCAGGATTTAAAACTTGGGTTTTTAATTGCCAAATAAATCCCATAAAATCTCTAAAAATCCACAAAAATAGTTTCAGTATAATACTTTGATATATAAACATGTGTGAAAAAATTCAACACATATTTCAAACTATTTGAACCATTTTTGTGTCTTAGAAATTTTGCCGAAAACCAAATTCCATATTTTCTAAAACTTGGATTTGAATTGAAAATTCGTTTTGTCTAAAACTCATCCAAATACAAAAACATGATATGAAACAACATTTAGGCATGTAGTATATGGATATAATCCAATATACATAAAGGATATATATATATATATATATATCAATGTTTTTGACTTAAAATCTGGAATTAAGTTTGGTTAAAATACCAAAACACCAAACTCATGAAATAGACTTATCAAACTAAGTTTGTTTAAATAGTTGAAGCATAGGTGTATATAGAACAAATCTAATACACATTAAACCATGTAAACTTGTTGATTCTATCTATTCATGAAAACCAAGATCGGTTAAACCAAAACATGAAACTTAAACAAGTGTGTGTATTGTGAACTTGAGCATACCACACTATCTAATCTTTAACAATGGATCTAAAACATAAACTAAACTATGTACCGAGGTCTTCTTGTAGAGCGTCGTCTCCAAGTTGACTCGATCCAAACCGTGGTCCACCGAGCTTGACTCCAACGAGTGCTAGATATAACTTTGATGCTCGGGCTTTTGAATCACCATGTGAAAAGCTCCAAAACACATTTGTTGAAGCTAATCACCTACTAATATCTTGATTAGAGATCTGAAACTAAACATCACAAGATTATTAGTAAATATAACTACATGAGTTAATCATCATCAAAACTGGAGTGGAAGACCTCTGAGCCAATAATCTCCCCCTTTTTGATGATAAAACTCATGGAGTTATATATGCATGGATTAAAGTTAAGCTTCAAAGAAGCTCCCCCTTAACTCATGCACAGCAATAAACAAAAAGATATATAATGAATATTAAACATGAAAATGCAAAGACATGCATAAAATAATGAAATGAACATGCTTTTAATACCAAATAAAAAAAATGCTCTTGATACCAAACATGAAATGCATCAACATGCATAAAATAAGCTCTTGATACCAAAATAAATTATTTTTTCTTCTGATAAACATGTTCTTTAAATAATGCTCTTGATACCAATAAAAAACAAACTATGTTTCTAGATACTAGTATTCATGCTCTTGATACCAATATCAACAAAACATAAAACAAACTCTCTTGATACCAATATAAAAACATGCATATAACTCAAATACTTCTCCCCCTTTTTGTCAATCATCAACAAAGCGGCCAAAGAAAACCAATAAAACATATTCTTCCCCTTTTTGTCCGAAACAAAAAAATGCTTCAAGGGGTGAAATTAAAACCACATGATACCAATTAAAAATTTATCAATATAGTGCATCATGATACCAATAGAAAGTGAACAAATAGGTAAACCAACAAAAATTTTGAGGAACACCAATTTAAAGTAAATGAGGTATTGAAAATAAATCTTGAAGAAACCAATCAAAATTTTGATACCAAAATGAAAACATATTAGATAATCTTGATTACAAATTGTAAGTAAACAAAAAAAATCTTGATACCAATTGTAAGTAAACAAGTAAAAAATTTTGATACCAATTGTAAAAATTAGTACCAATTGAAATATTATACACTTTTTGATATCAATTCGAAAAACATAAGACAATTGTAAGATATTTTTCATTTACCAATTGTAAGTATTTTTCATTTTGAGCATATGATACCAAATTTAAAATCAATATTAATTTTTCAATCATTCTTCATCATAAAGTATGGGAGTGGAAAACCAAAGGTAAACAAAATACCAATTGAAAGATGAAGTACGAGTTTTCTCCCCCTTTATGAAATACCAAATAAAACGATGCATAAGCTTGTATAAGTACCAATTGAAAAATAATCAATTGAAACATGATATGCATTAAAAATCAAGCTTAGCATAACCAAAATTTGTGCTCAAAGATATAGAGATATAGTAAGCACAAATAAGACATATATATATATATATATATATATATATATATATATATATATATATATATATATATATATATATATATATATATATGTATGGAAAAATTAGATACCAATCGAAATTGATACTATTTGAAGTGTAAGCATACATATATAAAAACATATATGAGTATACAAAAGAATGTCAATATTGATACCAATTGAAACTATAATTAGAATCAAGTGTATAACTCATACTACCTACCACCCATTTCATGCACATGTTTTAAATAGGTTTTCAATAATAAACATACAAGGCATAGTCGCCCAACCAGCCACCCTTGAATGGGTAGGGGTTTTCAAAAATAAGTTTGAAAATATTGTATGTTTGAAAAACTCTATCATAATGAAGAATATGAACTAGTAATATGAAAAACTTGTAAACTAGTACGAAATCCTTCAAGCAAGGAATAAAATAAAGTTATATTTCATGAAAAACATGTAGATCACATGATCACCAAACATTCAAAATCCATAAAGGACAAATTGTACTCATGAAAATAAAATCATGAGAAAACATCAAATAAGGTGAGTGTACAAGTGTTATGTGAAACACATTATCATGAAAATATGCAATTAAGCTCAATAAGAAATTCCTTAAAACATGAAAGTCTTCAAAACTAGAATTCTTCAAAGTATATGTATGTCATGTACAAACTAAAGTATACATACATATCCAAATATAAACGAGTCCACAAAAGTATATGCATGAAGGCAAGTGGCTCAAGGATGTATATGTATATCTAATAGTTTAGACAAGATGGACATATACATGAAGTTAAAACATAAACATGAAAAACATGGATAAAATAGGAATACAAGTCAAAATGTTTGAATCATCAAAACTAGACTATACTAGTACATCTAATGGGTACAAATAAGCATTCAAGCACAAACATATAATGGTTTATTTGTGGCTCACTAGTTGTACAAGTATATTTTCTAGTTTTAATGAAAACTAACATTCAAACAAGTAATCAAAACATGAATCATAGAAATCAAAACAAAACTCATAAACATCCATATGATCATTATGTACATGCACATGCATTAGATCTAGGACATACACATTAGTTAAACAATTGTGAGAACACAAAGTATTAGACCATATTAAACATTGGTGATCTGAAATACTAATCTTGCATATCACTAATCTAATTATCATGACATATAACATACTAATCATGAAACATCAAAACATGCTAAAGTCAATGATATGAAAAGCATGTAAACAATAAATGAGGAGTAAGAGATCATTACCAAAACCATGAGGGCAACTCTCCATGTCTCCAAAACAAGGTGGTCCTTCCACCAAACTCCCCTTAAAAGTGATGCATCAAAATAGTCCTCTTTTAAGCTCGGAACGCATCCACCTCAAGGCACCATCGCTCTCACGTCATGCGAGAGCCCACACCTACATCAAATAGCATAGGAGTGGTCTTTGGTACCCATACTCTTTTGGGTCCATGGGTGTTAGTTCGTTTCCTAACCCAAATAAACTTAGTTGCCAAATTTGAATCATGTAAACGATCATAACAAAACTTAGCAAGGTGGCCCTTACGTCTATAATGTGTACAAGTGTACACATGAGCATACATAGTGTTGTGTACATGAACGTGCGAAGCATGTGTATGCCGTGTATGGTGTGCATGCATAGAAGGAACTTATTTCTTTTGAAACATAGATTCCAAACGTGTATGGTTCAAAGTGGAGCACAAACAATCCACACTCTTCTTTAACAAATAAATATCATTATTAATCCTAAAAGAAGAGGTGCATGCAATAGGTGAGCTAAGTGAAGCTACACTAGCATGGCAAACATGTGAATCTATATCATTTTTCAAAGAAATATTTTTATTTAAAATAATTTCCAATTCCTTTGAAATAGAAGCAATTTTTATTTTCAACGAATCATTCTCTTTTACAACAAAATCAATTTTTGAAGTTAAAGACTCATTTTTCTTCAAAATTATTTCACAATCATTTTTATTTTTCAAAAATTCATTTTCCTTTAAGGTAAGGTCAAGTTTGGATTTCAATGAATCCCTTTCATTAGAAATCTCCACTTTCTCTTGCAAAATCAAATCTAGTTTTGAACATAAATCCTTATTTTCTTTATTAAGTTCAAAACTCTTCTTTTTCAAAAGATTATATTTATCTAACAGGTTTTCACATACAATGGATAGTTCTTCATTCAAGGCATTGGCATCAGTATATTCATTACTAGAAGAACTAGCATCATCATTATCTAATTGAGTTTCTGAGTGTACCTCAAGGGAGTCATTCCCTTGGACCATGTAGCATTGTTGCTCAGATTTTCCACTAGATTCATCCTCCGTTTGGATTGGCAATTGAAGCTTGGAGGAGGTCAACGTGTTTCACACTGTAAAGGCGGAATCACAGTTAGAAACCAACATAAGATATTATTTGTTTAGTGTGCTTCTAAGTGCCTCAAGGGCTTATGCATTGGCCTCTATATGATTGCTATTACCAAGATAGGATTTCTTGGTAGCGGCAAGGAAAACATGCAAGCCTAGAGTTTTTAGATACATGGAGATCCTAAATTTTCACATGTCAATGTTGGAAACATCAAACATGGGAGGTGTCAAGCAATCCATGAGTGTGTGTAAACAAGATAAGTGTGCAAATGCAAATGATAGATTAGCAAAACCAAGATCACACTCCTAAGTGGTTAAATCAAATTTCAGGAGCGTAGGCTCTGATACCAATTGTAGGTACACCTAGAGGGGGGTGAATAGGTGTACGGCTAATCTAATGAACAAAATGCGCAAATTAAAACTAAATTGTAACACACTTAATGTAGCCAACGAGTGTAGCCGAATTCCGGCGATGGGCTCTGGACTAACTCCTCTTGATTCCTCTGAATAAGAGTTGAGGCGCTATATGAAGCTCTCGTGGTTAAACACAAGTGAGGCACACAAACACAACACAAGCATATATATGATATGGCAATATGATGCAATGCTCAAAGTAATAGAGAGAGAGAGTTAAGAGTCAATGGATCAAACACAAATAACGAGATTTGTTTCGAGGTTCGAGCACCCAGCTCTACGTCCCCGCCTTCACACAGAAGGATTTTCAATCCACTAACTTGTCCGCACAGGACTCCCACACAGGGAACCTCCACTGAGGATTTGGGGCAAATACAACCGGGAGTACACAACTCCTCTCTAAACCGAATACAACCTCTCACTAGAGGCAAGGCACAATCCACAATAAACACCTATACACTTAGAGGGTTAGGCACTTAGCCAATACAAAACAATCACCTCACACTTGAGGGACTCCAACACAAACTCCACCTCTCACTAGAGGGAGCCAAACACCAATCTCCACCTCTCACTAGAGGGAGCCAACCATCACTCCAAAATCAACCTCTACACAAGAGGGATAACACAAGTAAGGAGGGTTTACAACTTAGTGATCAAAAGACCACAAACCAATTCTTTCTCACAAAAACAAAGATCCTATAGAAAGGATAGCAAGATAAGCTCAAGTGTGAGAAAACAAAGTGTTTTGAATAAAGAAAATCACTTGGGAAAAACTCCAAATAGATATAGAATTTTTAGACCAAAAACCAATTCCCAAATGACTATTTTCTTTGAATTTTCAAACACTTTAAAAATAAATAGAGATCAAGAATTTTGAACCCAAAACTTTTTGCTGGAAAACACTTGAAGAGTATGAAAATTTTCTCCTTAAAAATCTTAACCAAAACAGCTCTCCAAATGGGGTATAAATAGCCCCCAAAAGAATTCTGCCCGTTGGCAGTAGAAAGGTCAAAATTGACCTTCCGGTCGACCGGCCAACGGTCAAATTTCTGACCGTTGAGCCTTCCGGGTAAAGAAACTCTACATAAGGATTGAGTGTTTTCATCTTGGGCTCACCATCTGGGCTGACAATAATGTTGCCCTCTTTGTCTTCTTCAACCACTACATTGGAAAAAATTTGATACAAAACTTGAAGCCCGCTTTGAAGATAACTGCCATAGCGGGTAGCAAGCCGAGAGACTGACCATAAGCAAGAAGAATGGCCGGATAAATTATATCAATGACAATAACCTCATGACATTGGGTGGGCACAACATACAGCTTTAACTACAACATTTGGAACCCCGCCAGTAAGGCTCTGTCCGAGATGGGGATTTTGGCATAATGGTGAAAACTATCAAAAACAGCATCAAGCTTGAAGGTGTCCTCATTTGACTCCATTGTATACGAGACTGCTGATTTAGAAATTCTCTCTGTGATCTCAGCATCAGTGCTGGCCACCAGTCGAGATACTAAGCCTAATTTTTCTTCCAAACCCCGGAAGAGGTAGTTGGCCGACGACATCTGCTTAACTCCTCCGGACCTCCATCCGATCGCTTGAGCGCAAATGTGAAAATGGCATAATACTTCCCAGTAGGTCTTATACACTTGAGAAACATACCTCTTCAATAAATGTATTTCTTCAGTGTTAAGAATGTACTCCTCATGTGATAAATCCCCCATGGACAGCCCTAAGACTTCGAACATCTCATGCAGAGTGAATCCCATTTCTCTCATTTGAGTAAAAAAAATGTGGAAGTATCTGGATTATACTTCTCGAGAATTGCAAAGAAGTTATAATGATCGGGGGCGATTCCATAACACAGGACCCTGACAGCGTGATACAACCCGCATTGGAGCAATAATTCCTCCAGTGTCTTGAGAATGAAGCAGACCATCTTCCCCCACCAAGAGGTTGTTGTCGAATACACCCATCCTGGCGCCCAAAAGTCAGACTGGGAGAATTCACCCTTCTTTTTCATGAACCGGCTGATGAAGGTCACAGCTTGCTTAGGGGTTTCGCCTGTTGAAAACTCGTGCTTCATTGAACCTGGGAGTAGTTCAAAGATTTCCCTACTATGGCCAACAGGGAAAGCAGCACGATTGGAGATCCTTCCGATCGTAACACCCAGCTGTGCCTTAACTAAGTCCCAGTCCATATACCGGCGAAGAGATATGCACTACAGGTATGATAATGAAAATATCCATTCCACGTTGGGGAGGAAGAAGCGATGCTCTCTGATTTGACGAAGCTACTTATAGTTCCCGTCAAACAAAACCTCCTTATTTTCATCAATGGCATCTCCAAAAAGTAATACTGGTTTCCTGAGTAGACAATGGTTCATAGACTCAAACCTCTCGTCTGAGATGAGCTCCCGTAGAGTGAAAGCAGCGCCATTGATTAAATGGGCTTGTCACTCCTCATTCGTCCCAGTGAATGCAGGGACTTTCTTCTGCAAGCTGAAGAGAAAGTTAGGATCAGCACTGCCAATATGACTGAAATGATTCTCTTGGTCAAGGGATTCAACGAGTATCTCACTGTAAAGAGAAGAATACAAAGTCAGTATCTTGAAGACAGTAAAAGTATACTAAGTGTTGAACTTCAAACGCGAGGCTCAACATATGAGACCCGAATTCAATGATTAAAATGCGAGACTCACATGAAGCCTGCGTCTAGACTTCACACTTAGAAAAAAACTCCTAAGTCTTGAGACTCAAACGCGAGTCTCATAAATGACACCCACATTCAGAAGTCTCATAAATGAGACCCAATCGGACTCGCGTTCAATTCACAAATGCGAGGGCTACGTTGACAAAGCAAAAAAAAATGCCAGGATCACTAGATTCACATTCTGCTCATGAACGCGGGAACCGCGTTCACAAGTCAAATGTAGACCAGTAAGATCCATGTCGACTGTTCAACTTCAACAAAAGTTTCAAAAAACTTCAAAAAGAAGTCAAAAGACGCAGCTTTTCGTATTCTTATCGGTGAAAGCCATTCTACTTACCAGAAATGGAGATTTTCTGAGGAGGAGATTACCCATGATTGTTGGTGCAGTGGCAACACTTGAAGAAGCAGCAGTCTGTTTAGGTTTAGGAGCCATTTCAGTAATGAAAATCTTTGAAAAAAGATTGAGAAAAAAGCTTGAAAAGCTTTGGGTTCAGAAAAGCTCAAGAGCTTTATTCTCAGACGCGGGTCTGGTTGGAAGAGATGAACAGTCAAATGAATTGACTATTGAAAGACCTGAATCTTTTATAGACAGTTCAATAGCCGAAATACGCGACGCGTATCTCGAGCTAAATCTGAGCAAGACACGCGTCCAATGCGGCACTCATGTCCGCGTCTGGAAGCATCCAATGCGATTGAGAGTCGCGTCCCAATAGCAATTGAGAGTTTCCTCTCAACAGCAATTGAGTGTCACGTTTCACAAGTGATTGAAAGTCACGTCCCAACTTCATTTGAGTATCACTTTTCAATAAGGGTCACCCCTTCATTGAAGTTCGTGTCCGCACTGGATCAACATGACAGTCACGACTATATCCAATAAGGGCCGCGTTTTCTCACGTACAAAAAGTATGTCCCTGCTTCTACAATCAGTTTAACAATACACTGCCAAAAATAATCGACAACTTTACCAGTTCAATAGTATTGGCCCAAAGGCCCATCACTCTAGTTTTAATGATGATTAACTCATGTAGTTATAATTTACTAATGATCTTATGCTTATTTAGTTTCAGTTATCTATCAAGATCTTAGTAGGTGTGTAGGTTCAACAAAGATATTTTGGAGCTTACACGTGTTAATTCAAGAGCTTGCGCATCAAGATCACATCTAGCACTCGGTTGGAGTCTAACTCGTTGGATCGTATTTAGATCGAGTCGACTTGGAGATAGAGTTCTACAAGAAGGCTTCGGTTTATATTGTTTAGATCTTGTGTAAGATAGATAGTGTTGATATGCTCAAGTTCACACACACACTAGTTTCTATATGTTTGGTTTTCATTTAACCGGTTTTGGATTTCATATCAAACTCATAGATATAATATCTTTCATGTGTATTGGATTTTATCCATACACTGAATGCTTTAAAAAGAGTTTCAATATCTTATTTTTGTATCTATACATGTTTTAGAGAAAACAATTTTTCATTTAAAAATACAAGTTTTGAAAAATACGATTTTCGGTTTTAAGCTTAAATTCTAAATCACAAAAATGGTTCAAAATGTTTGTAATATGTGTTGAATTTTGATCAAACATATTTGCACTTCAGAGTATTTTAAAGAACTTATTTTTGTGGAATTAATATGAATTTATGGGATTTTAATTGAATCAAAAATACCAGTTTTCATGTCCTTTATCCCTGCCTGTTTTGTGCTGGCGGTCGACCGGACGGTCGACTGGACCAGGAGTCGGTCGACCGGGCCCCGATGTGCACAAGAGCGTGTACGTTTCTAGCCTCTTAGGCCGGTCGACCGCACGGTCGACCGACTAAAGTTCCTTTGCTCTCGGGTAAGGGCGGTCGACCAGGCGATCGACCGAAGGCTTGGACCAGTCGACCGGGCGGTCGACCGGTGGTAGGCAAGACCGTTGGCCGGTCGACTGGCTGGTTGACCGGAAGGTCAAAATTGACCATATTTGCTGCCAACGGATATATTTTTTAAAAGCCTATAAATAGGGTTTTCTCTTGGCTGTTTTGGACAACAATTTTAAGAGCTTCTCTTCCAATCTTTCTAAGTGTTTTTTCAGCAAATTCAAAAGAAGTTTTTGGCTAAAAGTTTTGATTTGTATTTTCAAGGGTTGGAAATTCAATAAAAAGAGTCTTTTGGGAATTGGGTTTTTGGTTTTATTCTTGATATATATCTAGTATTTTCTCAAGAGTTTTTCTTTGAGATTTCATCTTCCAAACTCCTTGATTTTTCTCACAACTTGAGCTATTACATTTATCCTATCATTATGATCCTTTTGTTGGTAAGAAAGAGTAGTTTGTGGTCTTTTGATCACCAAGTGATTATTGTACTTGTGGCTACACTACCTCTGGACTAGAGGAGTGTGATTGAGGAGCTGGGTAGTCCCTGGTGATTGTAATTCTTTGTGGATATTTTAGTGGATCGAAAATCCTTCTGGGTGAAGGAGGGGACGTAAAGCTCGGTGCTCGAACATCGAAACAAATCTCTATATTTGTGATTGGTTTACTTGTATTTCTTACTTTCTATTCATTCATTCTTATATTTTCGATCTATACTCTCACAACAAGATTGCATTGCGCACCTCAAACTCTTATATAGAGGAATCACGAGGAAGGAGTTTAGAGCCCTTCACAGGGTATCCGGCTTCTAATCTTGCTTTGAGTGATCGTTACATCATCTCATTTTTAAATTGTGTATTCATTAGCATTTTCATCTATTCACCCCCCTCTAGGTGATTTCAATTAGTATCAGAGCTTGGACTCTAATTTTTGGCTTCACATCCTTAGAGAGATCCTATAAGTTACTAATCACTATTTTCATATCTTCATTCATACACTGGAAAAACGGCCGATAATATTAAGACCCACCCAAATTTGATGGACTCAACTTTCCCATATGAAAAGTTAGAATGAACATATTTTTGCAATCTCTAGGTAGCCGAGTTGCTAAGTGTTTGACCAAGCCTTATAGTGAACCCGTAGGTGAGGAGGACACTTGGTCCGATTTTACCTCCAAGGAAGTTGATGCAAATTTAAAGACTCAAAATGCCTTACTTTTAGTATTAAATGAGGATGACCTAACAGGGTTATCTATTGCAAGTTCGCCTATGAGATTTGGCGACACTTATTGGTCACTCATGAGGGAACATCACAAGTCAAGAGAGCTAAAATTGATCTCTTGCATTCCCAATATGAATGTTTTAGAATGCAAGAAAATGAATCTATTGATGATATGATTACTAAGTTTACTAAAATCACAAATGCTCTTACTTCTCTAGGTGATGAATCAACAACGACCAAAAGGTGCGTAAGGTGATTCGTGCTCTTCCTTCATCATGGGAAATCAAAGCTACCACCTTGAAGGAATTGAACGACAAAGACGAGATGGAGCTCATAAGTCTTATTGGTAACCTTAAGACTCATGAGATAGAGAAAAAGGCTAGAGAAGATGCGGCGCCTCAAAAGAAAAAGCCTATTGCTTTCAGGTCTACTTCCACCATCTACGATGATGAAGAAGATGAAGAAGATGATGAAGAGCTATTTCTTCTTGTGAGAAATGTAAAAAGAATGTACCACAAGAATAAACTCAACCATAGAAGGTGATGGGAAGGGAAGAAGGAGAAGAAGATCACATGCTACAACTGTCAGAAACCTGGACACATCATGGCCGATTGTCCAGATTTTAAGAACAAGATATCTTCCTCCATGAAGCAAAAGAAGCCGTTTGTAAAGAAGGCGTTCAAAGCCACTTGGGATTCGAAAAGTGAATCGAAGATGAAGTTGACACGGCTAACATGTGTTTCATGGCAAACACACCTAAGGTAACTCCCGAACCATCTTATGATGATATTGAGATAAGCAAAGAAGTGTTATTACAAGCTTTCATTGAACTTTCAGAAAGTTTTGATTCTAAGAAGGAAGATTGTTTAAGATTGAAAAAGAAAAATGAAATGCTTAAAAATCAAATTGCTATTTCTTCAAAAGAAAAGGATGAATTATTTTCCACTATTATTTCAACAAAAAGAGATTTTGATGCCTATAGAGTTGCATGCAAAGCTAAATATACTAAAATTGATGAAAATGAGATTTCTATATTAAAAACTAGAATAAATGATTTGGGAAATATTTAAAAGAATGTGTATTTAACAATACTAAATTAGAAGAAATGTTTTCAAAGAAACACATGCACACTTCACATGTTAAACATGATAAACCATCTCATGCTAAAACTCCACATGTTCATCATGCCAACACATCACATGTCAATCATGCTAAAACACCCCATGCTCACAAATCACATGTTCATAAACCACATGCTCATTATGCTTTTAAATATGGAAGAATTTATAAATGTACTTATTGTGGCCGGAATGGTCATTTAGCTAAATTTTATTATGATCATATAAATAGTATGAATAATCATGTTTGGGTTCGAAATACTAACGTATTAGAACCCAAGAAAATATGGGTACCAAATACATGATGTGAGAGTTGTTGGTCCTTGAGGTGAATGCGTTCCGAGCTAAACGGTGACACTTTTGGATGCATCACTTTCAAGGGGAGTTTGGTGGGAGGACCACCATGGTTTGGAGATATAGAGATGTGCCCTCTTGGTTTTGGTAACGATCTCTAACTCCTCATTTAGTTTACATGCTTTCATATTATTAATTTTTAGCATGTCATGTTTTAATAATTATTATGTTAAATGCCAAGTTAATTAGACTTGTGACATACACGTATAGTGATTGAGATACACCCATGTTCATATGGATCCATATTTTGTGTTCTCACTTTATTTTAACTGTTGTGTATATTCTTGCTATAAGACTTGTACATTTAGCCTAATGATCATATTGATTTATATTTTATTTTATGATTCATGTTTTGATTACATGTTTAAATGTAACCTTCATTAAAACTTGTGTATATATTTGTACAACTAATGAGCCACAATTGATTCTTATATGTTTGTGCTTAAATGCTCATTTGTACCCATTAGATGAACTAGTATAGCCTAGTTTTGATGATTAGTGCATTTCAAACTTGTATTCCTTTTTGCACATGTTTTCATATGTTTTACTTCATGTATATGTTAATTTTGTCTAAAACTTTAAGATTTACATGTATACCCTTGAGTCATTTGTGTTTCATGCAAATATTTATTATGGACTCATTTGTGTTTAGGGATGTGTATGTATACCTTTTGATTTAGACAAAATATACATATGTCTTGAAGTTAAAATTATTTTGGTAAAAATTAAAGATTCATGTTTTTCATGTTTATAAAGGAATTTCATATTGAGCTTAATTGTCTATTCCCATGATTTTGTGATTACATGATTCTTACACTCACATTATTCTTATTTACTTATGATTTCTGTTTCATGAGCATATATATGCTTTATAGACTTTGAGTGTCAATTATTATGTGATTTTCATGTCTTCATGGTATATATGATTTGGTTTCATATGTTGAAGGATTTCATACTAGTTTTTTTTAACTATCTTTAAAACTAGTTTCATATTCTTCAATTGGTAGAGTTTTCAAACTATACCTATTTATTCTCAAATCATATTTTTTTTGAAAACACCTACTTTTTAAGGGCGGTAGGATGGGCGACCATGCCTTGTATACCCTTCTTGAATATCTTTTAAACTTCTGCATGATAAGGATGGTACGTATGAGTTATACACTTGATCCTTATTGTATTTCTATTGGTATCAAAATTGATATTTCATATATTTGTATACTCATATGTGTTTTCTATATATGTATGCCTTATATTTCAATTGGTATATCCATAAATATGATTTGATTGTGCTTGTTTCACAAGTCTTTACCTTTTTCTTGAAAAGACATAATTAATGTTTGCTAAGCTTGATTTAGTTCATCATGTCAATTATTTTTAAGTAATATCTATTACAAGCTTATGCAGTGTTTCTTTTTGTATTTCATAAAGGGGAGAAAATTCTTGTTTTTAAATTTGTTTTATGTAAAATTGGTATTGGTTGTATTTTCAATCTTTATCAATCTTCACTTTCGAATTGGTATCTTACTCCCACTCTTTATGATGAAAAGTACTTTGTTTTAATATATGCTAATATTTTTCAATACTGGTATCAATAATCTTAAATTGGTATCATTCTCAATTTGGTATCTTCATTACAAAATGAGTTGTGTTTACCTAAAAATTTGGTTTTTAATTTCAATTGGTATCAAAATTTACAATATATTTCAATTGGTATCAAGAATGTAAAATGTTTCATTTTTAGTTGGTATCAAGAATTTACAAGATATTTCAATTGGTACCAAAAACAATAACATGTTTCACCTTCATTAATATCAAATTTTATTTTGTGGACTTTAAGAAAAATTTATAAATTTGTTTTAAAGCGGTTTCATAATGTTTTGATATATATAGCTTATATGCAAGGGAAGCTTAACATCTTCTTTATATATAGATTCATGTTGAGTGTGCTTTTCATATTGAAGTGCTTGACATCTCTTTGGTATGTAGTACACGTGTAGGGGAAGCTTAACATCTTCTCTTATACATTGTATATTATGCTTCATGTGTTTAGGGTCTAGTCATCTCTTTTCATGTAATGCATGTATGCAGGGGGAGTTAACTTAACGTCTCTCCTCTTCATGAATGTATATTGCATATGCATCTTTGTTGCTCATTTTTTACTTAACCCCTTTGTTGATGAATTGACAAAAAGGGGAGAGAATTTTGAGTTTTTATATGCATGCTTTAATCCATGTTTATGTATATATGAGTTTTTATATGTATACTTTAATTCATGTTTATGCATATACATTTGTGTTTACCTTATGCACTTCATTGAATATCCTTATTGTTTATGCTATGCATGAGTTAAGGGGGAGCTTATATGTATGAAGCTCAACTTTAATCCATGCATATATAACTCCATGAGTTTTGTCATCATCAAAAAGGGGGAGATTGTTGGCCCAAAGGCCCATCACTCTAGTTTTGATAATGATTAACTCAGCTATAAATTACTAATGATCTTATGCTTATTTAGTTTCAGTTATCTATCAAGATCTTAGTAGGTGTGTGGTTCAACAAAGGTATTTTGGAGCTTACACGTGTTGATTCATGAGCTTGCGCATCAAGATCACATCTAGCACTCGGTTGGAGTCTAACTCGTTGGATCGTGTTTGGATCGAGTCGACTTGGAGATAGAGTTCTACAAGAAGGCTTCGGTTTATGTTGTTTAGATCTTGTGTAAGATAGTGTTGATATGCTCAAGTTCACACACACACACACACACACACACACACACACACACACACTAGTTTCTATCTGTTTGGTTTTCATTTAACCGGTTTTAGATTTCATATCAAAATCATGGATATAATGTCTTTCATGTGTATTGGATTTTATCCATACACTCTATGCTTCAAAAAGAGTTTCAATATCTTATTTTTGTATCTATACATGTTTTGGAGAAAACAATTTTCATTTCAAAATACAAGTTTTGGAAAATACGATTTTTAGTTTTAAGCTTAACTTCTAAATCACAAAAATGGTTCAAAATGTTTGTAATATGTGTTGAATTTTGATCACACATATTTGCACTTCAGAGTATTTTAAAGAACTTATTTTTGTAGAATTAATATGAATTTATGAGATTTAAATTTAATCAAAAAGACCAGTTTTCATGTCCTTTATCCCTGCCTGTTTTGTGCTGGCGGTCGACCGGGCCGGTTGACCGATGTGCACAAGAGCGTGCACGTTTTCAGCCTCTTAGGCCGGTCACCGCACGGTCGACCGACTGAGGTTCCTTTTCTCTCGGGTAAGGGCGGTCGACCGAAGGCTTAGACCGGTCAACCGGGCGGTCGACCGGTGGTAGGCAACGGTCATATTTCGACCGTTGGCTGGTCGATCGGCTGGTCGACCGGAAGGTCAATATTGACCATATTTGCTGCCAACAGATCTATTATTTAAAAGCCTATAGATAGGGTTTTCTCTTGACTGTTTTGGACAACAATTTTAAGAGCTTCTCTTCCAATCTTTCTACGTGTTTTTTCAACAAATTCAAAAGAAGTTTTGGCTAAAAGTTTTGATTTGTGTTTTCAAGTGTTGGAAATTCAAAGAAAAGAGTCTTTTGGGAATTGGGTTTTTGGTTTATATTCTTAATATATATCTAATATTTTCCCAAGAGTTTTTCTTTGAGATTTCATCTTCCAAACTCCTTGGTTTTTCTCATAACTTGAGCTATTACATCTATCCTATTATTAGGATCCTTTTGTTGGTGAGAAAGAGTAGTTTGTGGTCTTTTGATCACCAAGTGATTATTGTACTTGTGGCTACACTACCTCTGGATTAGAGGAGTGTGATTGAGGAGTTGGGTACTCCCTAGTGATTGTAATCCTTTGTGGATATTTTAGTGGATCGAAAATCCTTCTGGGTGAAGGACGGGACGTAGAGCTGGCTGCTCGAGCCTCGAAACAAATCTCTGTGTTTGCGATTGGTTTACTTGTGTTTCTTACTTTCTATTCATTCATTTTTATATTATCGATCTATACTCTCACAACAAGATTGCATTGCGCACCTCAAACTCTTATTTAGAGGAATCACGAGAAAAGAGTTCAGAGCCCTTCACAGGGTATCCGGCTTCTAATCTTGCTTTGAGTGATCGTTACATCATCTCATTTTTGAATTGTGCATTGATTAGCATTTTCACCTATTCACCCCCTCTAGGTGATTTCAAATAGTACACTGACAAACAAATCAGAGCTCATACAAGTGCTAAACTGAGTTTCTAAGACACTCGTGATAATCTTCCCTGGAGGCTTCAAGCAGTTTAATAGTACACCCATGAAGACTGAAATCCAGACAAGATCAAGCTTGGGGCATCTTAAAAGATTGTCAATCCAATCATGAGGAGGCCAAAAACATATAGAGGTCCAAAGTATTCTGAAATTCGTCCCAGTCAATCGCGGAGTTTTAAAAACTTTAGAGGGGTTCTGTAGGCTGTCTAAAAATCATTAAGAGATAAGTCCTCAGACGTGGTTCCTCCGCATCTCACTTCAAGTGCGGATCTGTGAACTTCGCATTTTGACTTCAATGCGGACTTTGAGTGCTGTGTCTACACAACAGCGCGAGATCTGCGTCCAGCATGAGACCCGCATTTCTATTATAACTGACCCTCATTACTAGGTCAATTAACTCCCTACATAATGTGGGAGTTAATCCCCATTATGGAGGATAGAGAACAATTATACCCCTATGACCCCCTATAAATAACCTCAAGAGCTATGAGGAAGGGGTTTTTTTCTGAGACTTTGAGCAGAGAATTCTCAAGCTAAAAACTTCTTTTTAACCACAGCGGTTCAGAGAGAGAAAAGGAGAAATCAGTGTACTCTAAAAACTTAGTATATTAAAATAGAGTTTCTTTTTTATTACTTTTTGAGAGCACCTCAGAGAAAAGCTTGTCGTTCAGCCAGTCAACGGAGAACAAGAATCACTCTTCATTGCCACATCAAGAACCCAGCCTTAAACAAAGGGAGATCTAGATATTTTTTCCTATTTTGTAATCGAAATTATTTCGTTGTAATATTTCATCCACTAAAAGAAATTTTATTTCGCATTATTTTTTCTGACCAAACACAGAGCGGGGTTAACAAGCTAATCAAAACATGGTGAATAACGACCATGGTATGCGAGATACTGTGGTTCGCGTGTCCGGACAGTGGGGAGGGAAAACAGATGAAGAATTGGGGGCTGTTCCAATAGTTTGGAACCTGGGCCCTGTACTCCGGGAGGCGTGTTGCCCTCCACGGACGCTGAGACGCAGCTCCGTGTTGGGTATTCTGCTTAACAAGAATCAATCTGACAACTAATCAAGATCACTGATATATCAACAATCTAATTGGCCAGGTCGGCAAATATCAGGTGGGAGGTTTTCCGTTCAATAGAACGTTCCTTAATTTAAGAACCACCTTTCAATTTCCTTCCTTGGTTAAAACACCAATTAGACTGAATCTAAGTCTCGATATACTGTAAAGTATATCCCCTGTATAAAGGACTTAATCCACTTATACAGTATTTAGAGTGAGGTACGCTTAAAGCGAATCTCCTTAAGACAATTACGTCCCCCGCACCGGTGCTAACGGGATAATGGACGCTGGTCTCCCAAGATACAACACTCTTTCACGGTATTTGGATAGCACTACCAAATCACCGTACGGTCGAACCGTAGTCAACCAGTACCTTCACAGGATCGTTGAAGCAGCGGTACAAGGACAAATTTCAAACGAATATTTGCCTTTACTCTCTGGAGGACCACCCACTGTTGAGGACGAAGGAAGGTTGAATAATATTATTTCTTCAGAAGTACCAGATTTAGACAACAATTCATATAAAAGAATCTGTTGAATTTTCTGATTCCTCTTTCAGAACAATTTTGCAGAATCTTCTTTGGAAGTCGCTTCGGAAACCGAGTTACGGATTTCCCGCTTCACGCTGGAAGTCGCTTCAGAACTTCACCGCCAGTTCAGAACGCAGAGCTTCAGAACTCAGATAGAGAAAGAAAGATTGTTGTTGGTGTTTCTGTTTGTTTCAATTGAGAGTTTGGAGTGCTTTATATAGCACTCCAAGAGGGGCCAACAGGACTGAAAGATTGCAACCTTTCGACCCAACCATTGCAACCTTTGGGCGTCCAACTGGTTCGCAACCTTTGGCAGTCCAACTGGTTTGCACCCGTTGGCAGTCCAATTGGTTCGCGACTGTTGGCAGTCCAACTGGTTTGCACCTAAACCCGGACCCGGACCCGGACCCGAGCCCGCGTCCGGCCCGGCACCGGCACCGGCCGGCCGGCCGCCGCCGCCAGCGGCGGCGCGCGTGCGCATGCATGTGCGGGCATAGTTCCCTCCTTTTCGCGCGCGAAAACTCCAAGTACCCAAAGGGCACGCCCTTTGTTCTCAATTTTCTCTATTTATACACCACAAACTTCCATCTCATGGCCAATGTGGGACTAAATGCTTTAAGCTACCTTTAGTCCTGTTTTTGGCTTTGAATTAGGCAATCTTTGGACTTGAATATCTCATTCATTCGAAGTCGGAATCGAACATGTGAATATACCACGTTCATCCCCAATGGAAGGAGAACACACTCCAACCATCATCCAGTTGATTCGATCAACGGATCTCGCCATAATTCAACTCAAAGATTCGCCTTCATATTCTTCAATTCTAACAATCCCCCACAATGAATGGAGATTCAAGGAATGACACACAAAGAGACTGACTCTATTGTGAAAGGTACTTGAGAAAAGAAACTGCATAAGGATAGGTGAACAAGGTCTTGAACCTTCCATAGCGAAAGCTTTATCGGACTTACTGGCTAATCAGTGAACTAGGTCTTGAACTGTTAGCCGTTAGTGTAAGCCAAGTCAACAAGCTTCACACAGTAACTTTCCAAATCAACTTTGGTTCTCGGTTGTGTCCGTTTTGGCCCTGAACATTCTTGGTTTTAGAGAGTATCTTTAGGGAATAACAGCCTCCATAGAAATTCCCAAAGAGCCGACCCAACTCTATACTCACATAGGTGATGGACCTATTAAGAGTAGTCTACTCTACTCCACTTGTTTAGTAACAAGATATAGGCATTATTAAAAGCGTTAAGCTTATCCTTAATCCACTTGTAGAAAAGCACTTATGTGCACCTTAGGAATGGATTGGAGTCAAACTCCCAAGTGCTTACTTGCTGAGTCAATCATAACTAGTTTTTCCTCTTGAACTTAGTCCGTGGGATCTCCAGTCGCTAAGTGAGGTTTCCATTAAGCTGACTCGGTAAGGTTAGGCTTTTAAACCCATTCCCCTCGATGCGCAGTTTATACGCTCTCCACTTAAACCTTTAGTAAGCGGATCCGCTAAATTATCCTTTAACGATACAAAGTCAATAGAGATAATTCCATTTGAGAGCAACTGCTTCACGGTATTATGTCTACGACGAATATGTCTAGACTTACCGTTGTATATAACATTTTGTGCCCTAGATATAGCTGCTTGATTATCGCAGTGTATACATATAGCGGGCACTGGCTTTTGCCATAATGGTTTATCTTCTAAGAATTGTCGAAGCCATCCTGCTTCTTCTCCAGCCTTATCTAAGGCTATGAATTCCGATTCCATAGTGGAACGGGCAATACATGTTTGCTTAGAAGACTTCCATGATACCGCTGCTCCTGCTAGAGTAAATACGTATCCGCTAGTTGATTTTGAGTCCTCAGAATCTGCAATCCAATTAGCATCACTGTATCCTTCCAGTACAGGTGGATACTGTCCATATCTCAAGGCATATTCCTTGGTATGTGATACGTAACCCAATACTCGTAGTAGAGCGGTCCAATGTAGATCACTAGGATTACTAGTGTATCTACTTAACTTGCTTACAGCGTAAGCAATATCGGGTCTAGTGCAATTCATCAAATACATTAGACTCCCGATAATCTGAGAATACTCCAACTGGCATATTCCAGTTCCTGTATTCTTATGAAGATGGACGTGTGGGAGAAAAGGATTTGTATTCTCTTTTATCCCATGATCCTTGAATCTTTCTATCATCTTATCCACATAGTGAGATTGAGATAGACTGATTCCATCTGGTGTTCTAGTAATTTTAATTCCTAAAATTACATCAGCAACCCCCAGATCCTTCATGTCAAAACTATTGGATAACATTCTTTTAGTGGACTTAATAATTTCAATATTAGTCCCAAGTATCAACATGTCGTCTACATAAAGACAAACAATGATACATGCGTTTCCAACTGTTTTCGTGTAAACACACTTATCGCATTCATTGATAGTGAATCCATCTTTGATCATGACACTATCAAATTTCTCATGCCATTGTTTTGGAGCCTGCTTTAAACCATATAAGGATTTTACCAATTTACACACCTTGTGTTCTTGGCCCTTGACTTTAAATCCTTCAGGTTGCTCCATATATATCTCTTCACTTAATTCACCATTTAAGAATGCAGTCTTGACATCCATTTGATGGATATCTAAGTTGTGCAATACTGCAATTGCAATTAACATCCGAGTGGACGTTATTCTTGTTACTGGTGAATAAGTATTGAAGTAGTCAAGTCCTTCTATTTGCCGATAACCCTTGGCTACTAATCTAGCCTTGTACTTATCGATAGATCCATCGGGTTTTAATTTTCGTTTGAAAATCCACTTACACCCAATTGGTTTACTGCCAGGAGGCAAGTTTACCAATTCCCAAGTATGATTACTTAGTATGGATTCTATTTCGCTATTTATAGCTTCTTTCCACATTTGTGCTTCTGGGGTTGACATAGCCTCTTTAAATGTTTGTGGCTCGCTCTCAATAGCGTATGTTATGAAATCTGGACCAAAAGATTTTGAGATTCTAGATCTCTGACTTCTTCTTGGTTCAGTTTCCGCATTAACAATTCGTTCCTCGGGGCTTTCGTCCCTGAACGCCATCTCGTGTGTTCTTTTCCCAGAAGTCTTATCTGCTTCCCGTTTGTACGGAAAGATGTCTTCAAAGAACACAGCATCTTGAGATTCCATAATCATGTTTACATGAATATCTGGTATTTCTGATTTATGAACCAGAAATCTATAGGCACTACTATTCAAGGCATAGCCTATGAATACGCAGTCCATAGTTTTTGCTCCCAACTTAGTTTTTTTAGGTAATGGTGCCAGCACCTTTGCAAGGCACCCCCACATTTTGAGGTAATGGTAGGAAGGTGTCCTTCCATACCATAACTCAAATGGTATAAGACCAAGTTTCTTGTGGGGTACTTTATTTAGAATATAATTTGCAGTTAATAGAGCTTCCCCCCACAAGTTCTGCGGAGCTCCAGAACTTACGAGCATGGAATTAACCATCTCCTTCAAAGTTCTGTTCTTCCGTTCAGCAATTCCATTCTGCTGAGGAGTGTATGGTACTGTAGTTTGATGTATTATACCAAAACTAGCACATAACTCACTAAAATCATTTGATTCATATTCTCCGCCTCTATCGGATTTTAGAATCTTGATTTTCTTGTTGAGTTGATTCTCAACTTCGGCCTTATATGTTATAAACATATTTATTGCCTCATCCTTACTGTTTAAAAGATACACATAACAGTATCTTGTACAGTCATCGATAAAAGTAATGAAATACTTTTTACCGCCTCTAGTTGGCATAAACTTCAAATCACACAGATCGCTATGAATTAACCCTAAAGGTTCTGTATTTCGATCAATTGAGTGAAATGAATTTTTCGCCAACTTGACCTCAACACAAATCTCACGCTTGCGAATTTCTTCCAAGTTGAGTTTAGGAATATATCCCAGATTAGACAAGTTCTTTAATGACTTGTAATTTACATGCCCTAATCTAGCATGCCACAAATTAGGAGACTCAAGCAAATAAACAGAAGAATTTCCTTTATTTATAAGCTTCGGGTACAAATACACAGACTTTTTGTCTACCACTGCAACATTGTCTTTAAAAAGACCATCAACAAGATTCTTGTTTTGTTTGAGACGGCTGCGACATTCATTCGCCTTATGCCCCTCTTTATTGCAGATGTAGCAAGTTCCCTTGAAGCGCATGTTCTTGCCTTCTTGGACCTTGCCTTTGTACCCCTGGGAAGTCTTCTTCCGCTTTAAGCCTTTGGAAGTAGACGCTTTCCCCTTTGAGTCTTCGATCACATTAGCTTTTGCTTCGTAGGAGTTCTTACTGCTCCTTTTCTCGGACTTTCTGTTGTCCTCCTCGATTTGAAGCCTCACAATGAGATCTTCCAACTTCAACTCCTTTCGCTTGTGCTTAAGGTAGTTCTTGAAATCTCTCCACGCAGGTGGGAGTTTCTCCACGATAGTAGCAACCTGAAAAGTTTCAGGTAGGATCATACCTTCGGCTTCTATCTCGTGCAAGATAAGTTGGAACTCTTGCACCTGACTGATTACAGTCTTGCTGTCCACCATTTTGTACTCCAGAAATCGTCCTACGACGAACTTCTTAGTACCAGCATCCTCAGTCTTGTACTTCTTGTCAAGACTGGCCCATAACTTCTTTGCCGTTGTTATAGGACTGTAGACATTGTAAAGAGAGTCATCCAGTCCATTTAAAATATAATTTCGGCAAAGGAAGTCACATTGAGTCCATGCATCAGTTGCAGGCTCTGGTGGATCTTCTTGCAGGAATCTGGCCAGATGAAGAGTGGTCAAGTAGAAGATCATTTTCTGTTGCCACCTCTTGAATTCTGTGCCATCAAATTTTCCTGGCTTCTCCGGCTTCGGGTTAGGAGCGGAGTTGGCATCAAAGCTTGTAGCGGCATGTTTAGTGCCTTGCTTGTGCTATCTTGATTAGTCTCAGACATCTTCTGCAAGTTCAAGCAGAACAGAAGTAAGAAACTTCAATAGGTAATTGTCTTAAGATTGTTGGGTATTCTGCTTAACAAGAATCAATCTGACAACTAATCAAGATCACTGATATATCAACAATCTAATTGGCCAGGTCGGCAAATATCAGGTGGGAGGTTTTCCGTTCAATAGAACGTTCCTTAATTTAAGAACCACTTTTCAATTTCCTTCCTTGGTTAAAGCACCAATTAGACTGAATCTAAGTCAGTCTCGATATACTGTAAAGTATATCCCCTGTATAAAGGACTTAATCCACTTATACAGTATTTAGAGTGAGGTACGCTTAAAGCGAATCTCCTTAAGACAATTACGTCCCCCGCACCGGTGCTAACGGGATAATGGACGCTGGTCTCCCAAGATACAACACTCTTTCACGGTATTTGGATAGCACTACCAAATCACCGTACGGTCGAACCGTAGTCAACCAGTACCTTCACAGGATCGTCGAAGCAGCGGTACAAGGACAAATTTCAAACGAATATTTGCCTTTACTCTCTGGAGGAGCACCCACTGTTAAGGATGAAGGAAGGTTGAAGAATATTATTTCTTCAGAAGTACCAGATTTAGACAACAATTCTTATAAAAGAATCTGTTGAATTTTCTGATTCCTCTTTCAGAACAATTTTGCAGAATCTTCTTTAGAAGTCGCTTCGGAAACCGAGTTACGGATTTCCCACTTCACGCTGGAAGTCGCTTCAGAACTTCACCGCCAGTTCAGAACGCAGAGCTTCAGAACTCAGATAGAGAAAAAAAGATTGTTGTTGGGTTTCTGTTTGTTTCAATTGAGAGTTTGGAATGCTTTATATAGCACTCCAAGAGGGGCCAACAGGACTGAAAGATTGCAACCTTTCGACCCAACCATTGCAACGCGACACCCGGTTCAAAAAGAACCCGGCCAGGTAGGGAACCCAAACCCAAACCCGAGCCCGCGCCCGAGCGCGTGCGCATGCATGCCTGCATGTGCGGGCATAGTTCCCTCCTTTTCGCGCGCGAAAACTCCAAGTACCCAAAGGGCACGCCCTTTGTTCTCAATTTTCTCTATTTATACACCACAAACTTCCATCCCATGGCCAATGTGGGACTAAATGCTTTAAGCTACCTTTAATCCCGTTTTTTGCTTTGAATTAGGTAATCTTTGGACTTGAATATCTCATTCATTCGAAGTCGGAATTGAACATGTGAATATACCACGTTCATCCCCAATGGAAGGAGAACAACACACTCCAACCATCATCCAGTTGATTCGATCAACGGATCTCGCCATAATTCAACTCGAAGATTCGCCTTCATATTCTTCAATTCCAACACTCCGAAGGTTAATGGCGGTTGATTACAATCGTCATAACTGGAGAAGGCTTCTAGGACCGAATCAGCCTCCGACGCCGTCGGACCATTTGGGGATGTCTTCTCCTGATGAAAACCAGTCCATCTCTCATCTGGGGGGCCTAATTTTGGAGGACCAACCGTTTATTGGTCTTGAGAAGTCAAAGATTCCAGGAAAGTCGAGTTCTTCCTAGAAGAAGAAGGCCTCTGCTCAGCCTTCGCGGCCCCTACGCCCTGCGGTATGCTTTAGTCTCCTTTCACTCTTCATCTGATGTCATGTTTTCTCCTCTTTATGCTCCTTTCATTTTGCAGAAGAAGCTCAGGGTCAGTTTTGATGACTCCGTAAGGAAAGAATGGCGGGGTTGATTAAGGTTTCGGCAGCTCGCGCGGCCTCCGTCGGAGGGATAGCCTCCATGGTTGAGAGTACTCAAGGTGAATCTTCTGAGCTCGTGAGTTCTTTAGGTCGAGAGCCTTTGCCAGTTACTATAACTTCTGGGGAGATTGTGACTATTCTCCCTGGTAGGGCGGAGGAGGGCACGGGACATCTGATGCATTCTTCTATTATTGAGGTGTCTCCAGAGGAGGGAGGCTGGGGCTACTAGCTCCCCCACTGGGGCTGGATGTGAGGTTAGGCCCTCTTATAGGCCTGAGGTTTCAGGGGCTTCCAGGGTTCTCGGTTAGATAACTATATCTGGTGATCCTTCGGAGATTGTTTAGTCTCTGATATCATCCTCGGGGGAGCCTGTCGATCCCTCCCAATTAAGATTATTTCTCCAAAAGGGCAGAGACAAGGCGGCCCTCAGGTTTGGTGACATTCTCGGGGGGCTTGACAAGTTTAAGGCCCAGTCTTTTGACGAATGGCGACGTCTCATAAAAGTCTTCAAGGTAGTGTCACCTGCTTGTATCCTAAACTGGCTTTTTACGTGTTGCCTAACATTTTCCATTTCAAAACGGCGTATTCATTTCTGAACTGCTTGACAATCACCGGAGGGCCATGAAGGAGAAAAATGCGAAGTTCCAAAGATGCGTTATAAGGTGGAGGACTGAAGGCTATGGGAGAGAGGACTGCTGAGGAGGCCTGTCGGCATCAGAAGGATCAGGGTCGTGAGGTGGCAGATCGGGAGAGTCGATAGAAGGAGCTGGAGGATAGGGGATCGGAGTTGACCTTAGCTCAGTTAGGGCTTGGTGAGATGCAGTGGAGGGTCGAAAAGGCGAAAGCGGCATTGAAATCAGAGAAGGCGGCCTTCGAAGAAGCGAAAGAGTCATTCTAGCACGAGTTGGGGGAGCTGTACCGGGTAGGCAAAGAAGGGAAGCCTACATTGCAGTCGGAGAGGGCTGCTTTTGAGGAGGTGAAAGAGGGCCTCAAAGACAACTTGAACTAGGCACAGATAGGCTGGGGTGAGGCGAAGGCGCACAAACGGGCAGCTATCGACCAGTGCCAGGAGGCGATTAAACTTTTTAAGTTTAAAAGTACAAGGACGGGCACGAAGATGGTCGGTGAGTGATTGATTTTAGACCTACACATAGAAAATACAGAATTTCAGAACTTTAAGAATGGAATGTGTAAATACTCAATACTACCGCTATAGCAAGTGGCTATGCGAGTCGTGAAGGAGGGACTAGTGATGAAAACTTTTTTAGCAAATTCTCTTATAAGTTACAATCAATGGTTAAAGATCTTCTTGTTGGCCCAAAAGGTTACACTCTCCATTTGTTTACAGTTTTGATGATAACAAAACACATAGAAGCTATATGGTACTAATAAGCTTGTTCAAGATAAGTTTCAGGTTAGTACCATTTTTGAAGGCCATTGCTTAGCTATTGCAAGGTTCATGGAGCAAACAAGGCATATGACATAAGAGGGAATGTCCATAGAAGAGAAGGCTCTAGCATGGCATTGCAAGGCTCAAGACTTCATTTTGGCTCAAGAGACTTCATTAGATTTATTTTTAGTTTTATAGTTTTGTTAAAGAATAATGAATAGGTTTGAAGCTCAAAATTCCTACACACAAGTTTTTGCGCACATGTCTTTTCTAAAAATTTCTTCTATATAATATATACAAAATATTTTTAAATATAGTCTATTACTTATAAACTCAATTTTGTGTATTATACATAGTTCTGATCGAAACTATTTTATAAACCATCAAAATCTCCTCAAAATCCTTTTCAAATTTCAGTTTTTGACCTGAGCCGGTCGACCGACGGTCGACCGACTCTGTGTCAGGTCAGATCGGTCGACCGACCGGTCGACCGGGATTCTGACCGTTGGATGCGTGCATGTGTGCACGTTTCCCGGTCGACCGGGCGGTCGACTGGCACCCAATTTCGGTCGACCGACCTTCAGCCGACTGAAAGACAGCAACTCTCTATTTGTTGCGGTCGACCGGGCGGTCGACCGTGGGCTGCAACGGCTCTATTATTTTGAAACCCGGTCGACCGGGCGGTCAACCGAGGCTGTGTTTTCTGCCATAACGGCTACATTTTTAAACACGTTTTATTTTGTCCTTTTTGTCTCTAAACGAGTTTAGGGGCTATTTTCTGGATCAAATAATTCCTAATTATCATTGTGTTAGTTTACCCTTTAATCCCTAGCTCTATCTTATAAATAGGGGTGATTAGGGTTATGGTTTTCACAACAATCATTTGCAAAAATATTCAAAGTTAAAAGGCTTTCAAAAGAGTTTTGTTCTTGATTTTTGTGCTGAAAAATCTCTCTCATTTCTGAAGTTTTTGTTTCAAAACTCTCTCAAATTCTTTTTCTTTTTCCACTTACAATACTAGAGCTTCAATCCTACTCATTGTTCTACAGGGCTTTTGTAAGGGAAAAGGATTTTTCAAAAGAGAGTTTGTGGTCTTTTGATCACCAAGAGAATACTTGTACTTGAGATTGTGGAGTTGGGTACTCCGGTGTGATTGTAACTCTTTGTGAAGTTATAGTGGTTAGAAATCCTTCTGGGTGAAGGCGAGGACGTAGAGTTGGGTGCTCGAACCTCGGAAAAATTCTCGATGTTTGCGTTTGATTTACTTGCTTCTTTCTTTAATTCCTTACTTTATATTCATTGCTTCTTATTCATTGCTTCATTTACTTGCTCTGCATATTCATTGCAACATTGTACTTGCTCTTCATATTCATTGCTATATACACTTGTTCATATTCATATTGTTGATCAAATACTCATACAATAAGATTGCAATACGCACCTCAAACTCTTATCTAGAGGAATCACAAGGAAGGAGTTCAGAACCCTTCACGGGGTATTCGGTTTCTAGTCTTATTTTGGGTGATCGTTGCATTACAATTTTTTATTTGGGCATTGATTAGCATTATCACCTATTCACCCCCACCCCCCTCTAGGTGATTTCACTTCTTTTAGTTCTTTAAAAAAAAAAAAAATAGGTTAAAATTAAGTTAAGAAGAAAGTAGTAGTTTGAGAAGGCAGAGAAAATAAAAAAGGATTTATACAAAGAAATTAAAAAGAGTGAATAAAAGAGTTGGGAGATTGTAGTATTGGTGATCTAAACTAAAAGTTAAAAGAAAAAAAAAAAAAAACCTAAAAGAAAAAACTTACCTCCTCTGGTTGATGACTTACCTGGAAACCTTACATGTTTTACCTTACTTCGGAGGCGATCAACGCAAAACCCATAAGATCGAGCTTAGTCCCATTCGCATTACATCATCAAGACGACCAAGAATGAAATGATACGGAATCATAAGGAGGAGAACTTCATCACGAAATATCGGTGGCACTCACACAAACATGACTATACTGATGCTTCTAGATTCACTTGGAAATTCATCAAAACCAAAAGAGGAAAAGTAGAAAAAAGAAGAACGTATAAACAAATAAAAGCATAAAGATGTTACCTTTGATTGCTTGTAGAAACTATAAAAGAAAGGAGGAGGTTACATCGGTGTCACTCTCAACATAAGTCTCTCTCTCTCTCTCTTACTTATATGAATCTCAGTCTAACCTATGCTTACAAAGAAATAAAAATTATATAAAATGAAAATAAAAACCTATAGTAAAAAGAATGAAAAGCTGGCCTAAGAACCTTTCTCTGCTTCATCGTTCCCCTTTGCCTTTGAGATTGTAGGTATTTATAGGAGAAATGCAGAGGGTAGAGGAGTATGAAGATAGGGGAAGCTGGCTATTTCTGAATTTGAATCCTCCCCTTATCTTCAAACTTGATTTGATGTGGATATTCAGTTCTGATTTATAGCTCGTTGGCGTGTTGATTGCAGACTATAACTTATCAAATAATAGAACTAGAAATAATGATCAACTTAAGAGTTATAACCCTTTAAGCCTTCTTTCTGGATCATCTTGAATCATCAGATTTGAGTTTCGATAGCGAAAGTTATGATTCAAATACTAAAATATATCAGTCAGAATTTGAGTCACAATTGCTTCATCTCATCCGTTGATCTTCTCTCTATCCATTTATCTTTTTGAGTTTTGAATTTGGACTCTGTATTTAACGTTATCCTCGGTTGATCTTTTGCTAACCAAAATGGATTTATAAAAATTTGAATTTTATCAGTTTCCATTTGGTGTTATCTTTCTAATTTGCTCTGATCTTCAGCTGAACATTTCCCCAATCCTTATTTGCTCTAACTAGATTTGAAATCATCCTCAGCTAACCAAATAGATCCAGTTAAATATGATTTTAACTGATATTTATTTGGTTTAATTCTCTTTCTTCATGATTATCTTTCGTAAAATAGACATTTAAGACAAGAAAATTAGTAAATTTATTACACGATAAATGTCGGAGTGTAATGAAAAGAATGCAAAATATGTGTACGATCACACCCCTATACCTATCTTTTGCTCGTCCTCGAGAAAAACAAAAAAACTAAATCAAAAATTATTAGACTACTTTCGCAAGTTACGCGATTGCACCGAGCATGTGCAACAAGCCGTTAAACCTCTAGGTTTCCCTATAGGACGAGTTTTGCCTCGTGAGGGTTTTCAGTAGATTACACTTACAAAATCCATAAAGAAAGAGAAACAAAGTGTCAGTATTTTGAAAACACATTTTGAAAGAGAAAAAAATATTTGAAGTATTATTGTAAGAGTTCAAGTAATCTATAAGTTATAGGAAAATCAAAATTTTAATTTCTAAACTTAGTCTTAATTCAAAAACTTATTATCAATCAAGGCATAGAGTCAAACTGTATTTCTCATTTAGTTTATTATTTAACCCTAAGTTATATGCACCTTTGTGACCGTGAAATTTTGAGTCGGGGTTCTTAACTCTAACTCTAATTCCTTATTATATATATATTTTTATTTTAGGTGATATTATTTCTTAGTTCTATTAGGCTTTCTAATCTACTCATGTAATAAGCCTTTAATCGGTGATTCTCAAACCAAACAGTCTTAGGGCACCGGGTGAGAAAATACCCTAAGGACTTAAGAACTCGAGCAAACAAGGCCACAAAACTAAAGATTTTATTATATGAACCGCTTTTCGGCGTGAATACTTATGCTTTATGAGGTACAAGTACCCAACTTAATCCAAGGATTTCTTATATATTATTTTTCTTTTTCTTTTTCTTTTTTTAATAAGGCATAAGAATCTTTGTTTTTGAACCTTAAGTGTGGGTGTTTAAACCATGCATGTATCATAAAGGTAAAAATCAAGACTAAATTACTTTTCCAATTTTTTCCTAACCTTGAAAATCAAACAAATAATCTTATTTTGACTAAGAATAAGAAATCCTAATTATAATTCTCCTATTCCTTAAAATTGACTTAATTTCTTACAAAAAATATGTGAAAATATTGTTTCTATTTTCAAAAAGTTGTTAAAAGTAAAAAAATGTTAATAAATTTTTTTTAATAATAAAAGAAAAACCTAAGTTATGTTAGAACTCTTCCCCACACCTATCTCATGCATTATCCTCAGTGTATGAATTAATGCATAGATGCATGAAAATAAAGAAAGGAAAGAAAAATATTACCTTATGGTGGTGGTTCCGGTGGTGGTCTGACTGGGTCTAACGTTGCTACCCAATCAAGATAATGCGATGGTTCACGGAACCCACATTTATTGACCTCTTTTCTATTTACATATTTACATTCCCCAATATGAATAGGACCATGAAAGATCCTATCTTGAAACTTACTCACTTTATATGACCAGTTTTAAAAAATCATCACGGAGTCATCATGGTCTATATCTATGTCCAACAAAAGAATGTGACTTGGTGGAATGGTTAACTTGGGCTCAAGCATGATAGGTTCAGGAACCAATACTAACTCGAAAAAATTAACTTTGGGTTCGAGAGTTAGTTTTGGTTCAAGAGTTGAGTCCAAGTCCAAGAATTGAAATTCACATTCTTTTTCCATTAATGGAATGTGACTATCTAAAATTGGTGATTCCATTTCTAAATCTATGGATACGAGAATAAATGTTGGCTCGGGAAATTGGTCCAAATTGGGTTAGAATACTGGAGTCAACATAGATTCGAAGATGGAAACTGAATCACAAAGTTGGGGATCGGGTTCATATTCATAATCAAGTTCAATCTCATTAAAATGAAAACTGCCAATTCATCAATTGGTTGATATTGGTCAAGTTCAAGGGTTTGTGGTGAAATTGAATCTTGGTCAAAATTTTCAAGACACTATGATTCTTGGTTTTCATCAATATGGTTAGAAGTGTTGAGAATAGTCAAAGATTGGGTAGGGAGAGTTTCCTTATTCCTACGCATATTTTTCAAGCTACTAAGTCTTGCTTCTATTATATCGAGTGGATCATTTGGAATTGAATCATGAATTTCATACTCTTTTTCAAGTCGGCATGTTTCCTTGAAAAATAGAGTAAGGATTTGTGCTTTGAAAATTTTGATAGGATTTTGAGTCTTCTAAAATTTGAATTCATCGCTCAAGCTCGTCTAAGGCTTCCATCCTCTTTTCCCAGTCAATTGATTCTTCTAATGGTTGTTCGGGATAAGGATTATATGAAGCTGGATGTTGGTAAGGTGGTTAACAATATGACTCGGGGGAGTTGTATCCCCATTGACTCTATGAAGAGTAGTGATGATTATTTCAGTCTTGTTCATAGTATTGGGACTGGGGCATGTGATGATTCGGATAAGGCCAATCTGGCACACGAGGTCTGAGTATAACATGGATTATCATTAAAATTGAAAAAATTATTGTTATAAGCCATATCACACAAGAAATGTCAAACACAAACAAAGAAAGATAAACAAATAAGCAAACAAATAAAAGAAAAAATCTAACCTAAGTTAGGGTAGACCTTAGACCTAGACGACCCCTGACTGGTTACACTGTCCACGGAGGGGATATTGCAGAATCTGACCACAAGTTAATCGGCCAGGTAGGGGCAAGATCAGTGAGAGGTATCCATGCCTAAGCAACCGGCCTAAGTATGCCAAACCACCAACCTTTGGGGTTTCGCTCTCAATCCCTAACCTTAGACACCAATTTGGCAAGAGTCAAATTCTAATCAACTTTCCCCTTAGGTCAGTCTCCTATATGAGTCCGAGATGTCCCTAGGGCTATCGTCTACTCAGCTTTAGTTAGTCTTGGGTTAGTGAGTGAGGAGATTATTTGTAGGCTAAGGGAGGATAATGACTTTCCCACCTTATCTTGTTTACAGGACAAGCCCTTAATTCAATTTAGTGCAATGTGTACATGAAAAGTAACACTTAAGCAATGTAAACAATTCAAAAGTATTCCTATACTACATGCTATGCACACATACCTTTGCTCCAGCACCCTTCAACTATAATGTAAAATATAAACGAATTAGACACGTGCCTAAATACAAAGTCTAAACCGTTTTTAGCATTTAACAAACATCAATTTACTATTGAGGTTAAAAAGTATGTACAGTAAGTTAATCAAGAAAATAAATAGCTGCATAATTTTAGCTTTACAATTCAGTCAACTTACAAAAATAAAGGTTAGTAGTTCACTCAGATTGCCACTGGAATGTAGCAAATCTGAGGACTTCTGGGCTCTACTTTCTTGAGTAAAGTCTAGGGCCACTTATATTTCTTTTGCAGCAAAAATTTCCTTAATATTTATCACTATACACCAAGAACAAATAAGAAAGTTAACCAAAAATGTAAACTTCAAAAGAAAATTACTTACTGTCCCTCCCCGACAACGGCGCCAAAATTTGATCGAGCTTGAACTTGTAACAGAAAATATAGAATTTCAGAACTTTAAGAATAGAATGTGCAAGTACTCTATACTACCGCTATAACAAGTGGCTATGCGGGTAGTGATCCATAAGGACGGACTAGCGATGGAAGCTTTTTAGCAAGTTCTCTTTTAAGTTACAATCAATGATTAAAGATCTTCTTTTAGTTCTTTAAAAGAAAAGAAAAATAGGTTAAAGTTAAGTTAAGAAGAAAGTAGTAGATTGAGAAGGCGGAGAAAATAAAAAATAATTTATATAAAGAAATTAAAAAGAGTGAATAAAAGAGTTAGGAGATTGTGGTGTTGGTGATCTAAACAAAAAGTTAAAAGAAAAGAAAGAAAACCTAAAAGAAAAACTTACCTCCTATGATTGATGACTTACCTAAAAACCTTGCATGTTTTACCTTCCTTCGGAGGCGATCAATGCAAAACCCATAAGGTTGAGCTCAGTCCCCATTCGCATTACATCATCAAGACGAATAAGAATGAAATGATACGAAATCTTGAGGAGGAGAACATCATCATGAAATATCGGTGGCACTCACACAAACATGGCTATATTGATGCTTCTAGATTCACTTGGACATTCATCAAAACCAAAATAAGAAAAGTAGAAAAAAGAAGAACATATAAACAAATAAAAGCATAAAGATGTTACCTTTGATTGCTTGTAGAAACTATGAAAAAAAGGAGGAGGTTACATCAGTGTCACTCTCAACATAAGTCTCTCTCTCTTGCTTACATGAATCTCAATCTAGCCTATGCTTACAAAGTAATAAAAATTACATAAAATGAAAATAAAAATCTACAGTAAAAAGAATGAAAAACTGGCATAAGAACCTATCTCTACTTCATCGTTCCCCTTTGCCTTTGAGATTGCAAGTTTTTTAGGAGAAATTCAAAGGGTAGAGGAGTATGAAGATAGGGAAAGCTGGCTATTTATGAATTTGAATTCTCCTCTTATCTTCAAACTTGATTTGATGTGGATATTCAGTTCTGATCTGCAGCTTATTGGCGTGTTGATTGCAGAATATAACTTATCAAATTAAAGAAATAGAAATAATGATCAACTTAAGAGTTGTAACCCTTTAAGTCTTCTTTTTGGATCATCTTGAATCATCAGATTTGAATTTCAGTAGCGAACGTTATAATTCAAATACTAAAATGTATCCAATCAGAATTCAAGTCAAAATTGCTTCACCTCATCCGTTGATCTTCTCTCTATCCATTTATCCCTTTAGATTTTGGATTTGGACTCTGTATTTGACATTATCCACGGTTGATCTTTAACTAACCAAAATGGATTTATAAAAATTTGAATTTTACCAGTTTCTGTTTGCTGTTATCTTTCTAATTTGCTCTGATTTTCAACTGAACATTTGCCTCAATCCTTGATTTTTCTAACTAGATCTGGGATCATCCTCAGTTAACCAAATAGATCAAGTTAAATCTGATTTTAACTGGTATTTATTTGGGTTAATTCTCTTTCTCTTCATGATTATCTTCTGCAAAATAGACAATTAATACAAGAAAATTAGCAGATTTATTACACGATAAATGTAGGAGTGTAATGAAAAGAATGCAAAATTTGTGTACGATTAGCGAGGTACAACCCGAGGTATTTGCTCGAGGTCAAATCCTTCCTTGAAAGCCAAGATCCTAACAACCTTTCGTGCGGCGTTGTTCCTCCGACGGGGAGGGTGCTTTCCCAAGTGCTCCGTCTGTTGGTGTTGCACCCCCGGAGATAAGTTACGCCTTGGACGTTCGTGCTGTCTAGAGTTCTGTTCCCCTTGATCCTGATGAAGCGACACTTCCATCTCTTTTGCCCGATTCGACGCATGAGGGAGAAGTGAATGCTTGAGTTGTCTTGTTTCTATAAATCCGAGGTGTATTTTTTCTTTTTGTAATGAAAAAAATAACTTTGACTCTTATTTTGTTTCTTGCTCTTTGTTGTTTTAAGATTCCCACTCCTGCTGGCTCATCGGGTCCTCTGGACTTGAGTTTGACAGGGGCTCGAGTGAGAAATCCATTAGCCATGAATCCTTAGGTGACTCTTCTGACACTGGGGAAGACCCCGGTATTCTCTCTCCTCTTCGGGATGATTTTGGTGCTTCTTCGCCGACATCTGACTTGAATATCAACCCCGAGCCTGGGTCCTTGCTGCAATTCTTCTACGAAAAATACGACACGCTGTTAGGAGGGAGACTTCTTCCTGAGCTTGCTTGGAGGTAGAAGTCGCTTTGTACAATAACTTCATCACGCAGTAGGCGCGTGAGATGGCGGCCTTCAAAGAAAAGGAGAGGGGCATTTCAGAGAAGTGGCCTTGGTTGGCCGAGAAGGCGTTGGATCATCACGACAAGAGAAGGAACTAAAGGATTCCCTTCAGAAGATGTCAGGGAAGTTGGAAGAAGCACACGTCGAGATTTGAGAGTTACGTCAGACAGTCCAGCATCGACAAAATGCTGTGAATTTCACCCGCTATCCCTTAGAAGAAGGCACAACAAGAAAATGGCAGAATGCGCAGGTGAGTTAGCCGTTTGGAAAAGGAGATGAATCAGTGTAATAGTGGCTAAATGTGATTCTGCCACTTTGTCTATCTCATTTTTGTAACTTGTAATTTCTCTGTATAAACTTGCAAACCGTTTGATCTTGGGATGTCCCTTCGTGAGTTTGCCTGTGTGAGAATTTGATGTGAGTTGAAAGGACTATAGGGAGGATTTGTCTGTCAGAAGATTCCCCAAGAGGTGGTCATTAAGATAGGTCCCGTTACGAGTTGTCATCTTACTTAGGAAGTTGCCGGGGTGAGGGCCTGCTATCAGTTGCGCTTTAAGTAGTCATTACGGGGGGAGCCTCCGTCTTTTAGGAGACTCCTTAGGGGTAACAGTTAAGGGGTAGAGACTCGTGTAGATTGCTGACTTGTCTAGTAGTCCTTGGGTAGAGCCCGTATGGGTCGGTCACGCCCTACTTCCCAAAATATGGTGGAGCGGAAACGCGACGCGAGTCGACAATGCCAATACGCAAGGAAAATACCTCACGTATATGCACTAAGCCTTAAGTAACCAAAACAAGCTACAAATCTAAAGCATAATAAATCAATGATCACTACAATATCACATATAAGCATCCACACATGATATCAAATGAAATAAGAAATGGAATAAAGACTGAATATGATATACAGGAATCAAGAAAAGTACATAAACAGGAATAAAAAGGAGGCAAGAATACCAAAATCAAATAGGGAGAAACTCCAGCTCCTCGCGAAGCGTACAAGCTCAGAACACCTGAACAATATAAGAAAGCGTCCAATATCTAGACGTGCAAATCCAGGGTCATCAGAAGTGACCTAATGATGTGTGTAAAAGGGAAGGTGCTCATGCATATAAATAGTGTGCATACAATAACAACATTATAAACTGAAATAAAAGATAACAGAATAATCAATATCAAGAACAAAGCTGCAGGTAAAAGACAACTAATACAACTGTAACAAACAACTAATGTCAAGATGTGTAACCTAGCATATGTCACTAGTCTGGTTGGCTATTATTAACCTAACTAATGCAGTACTTAGTTGTATCCTAAACCACAGTTATTTTCCCACATATCAAATAAGATTATCATTGATGTAACTGCCTGTCAATATAGTGCATGTGTTTTAGAAGGGTACCGTGCATGCCCGGTACCATGGTCTAATATTCCTGCTACTGAATCAGAACAAGCCGCAAGACTCTAATAACTGAGACCACAGCCCCACACGAAAAAACAACTAGTGTGGTGCTGTAATCCGGGCATAGCCCTGACAACTGAATAATTAGGTAGCCAGCACTACCTTGATTCCCATGGTGGAACCGAAACTCGGTACCATAATAAGTCCTTCCAAAATACATGACATGCATCATCAGACAATTACCTCTGTTCTCCTGGTTATGATGTCTTTTATTAATAAGTATTAATATGAGTTATTATTAAAGGTGATTTAGTGACCAGATATCTCCAACAAATGATGATGTCTATAATAGCTGATGATTGAACATCTGATAACTAACAACTGATAACTAGCAACTGAATAGCTATTTACTGATATCAGATAGAGAACACTGGAGATATAGAGTCACTGATCCTAACTGGGGCAATTATAAGATCGAGTCCAGTCTCATATATACTACAACTAATCAAAAGTCAAAAGTGGCTGAGAGCAACTCATTAAATGACACAGAAAAATACTCATATCAACTAAAGGTGAAAGCTCATTGATGTCTCATGAAGTAATACAGGTAGCATATAGACGCCTACTGACAACGGTAAATAAAGAAATGACACAAGAACAAACACTCACATGAAATGATGTGGTTTTGGATCCAAATCGCCGTCTGGTCTTCACAGCACGAACCGATACTGATGTATGGATCATCCGATGGATCGGTCTTCGATCGCCAGTGTATCGGGTCCATAACAGGCACAACTCCGAATCTCCTGTTACCGAGTTCGGATCACACGAACAAGTCTGAATCACTGTAGCACGTCACCGAACATACAAAGTGTTGGCGCAAAGGCCTTCCACTCTAGTTTTGATGATGATTAACTCATGTAGTTATGTTTACTAATAATCTTGTGTTGTTTAAGTTTCAGATCATTAACCAAGATATTAGTTGGTGATTAGCTTCAACAAGGTGTTTAGAAGCTTTTCATGATGATTCCAGGGCCAAAGCTTCATGATCACACATTGCCTAGCCCATGGATGAAGTTTTGGAGCAAGT